>CM062817.1:764858936-765026436 GCA_031772625.1 Pinus tabuliformis
TTTTGTAGCTATGGTTGGTCTTCATATTTAGTACTTTAGCCATTTAAACACATATAATAACAAATATAAGACATGTTCTTAATGTTGATTTTACAAGAGAAAAAAAAAATGAATTTTTGGCTCCAAGGAAGTCAAGTTGGCCCTCCAAGTCGGCCTTCCCATTTTCACACCTATTCAACCTCCAAGGATCACTATATAAAGGCATTTTGACTCTCTCTCCTCTGGATCCATTCAGATCTCACACAAGACAAAATATATTATGCTTATTTTGATGAAGAAGACAAAGAAAAGAAGGATGAAGTTGATCAAACAAACCAATATCTTATCTCTCTATATATTTGACCTTGCATATGTGATTCCTCTATTCTTTTGTGACCTCACACATGTGTCAGGAAGGCTGAGTTTTTTGGGCATATCAGAGTAGTAGGGCTGATATTTGTGGGTGTAGAAGTAAGTCAAATTTTGGCCCTAGTAGATCAGATCAAAACGAGTTTATTGGACAATAGATTGACTTGTAAAGAGGGAAGTTTAACCAAGTGTGACTAGGGTTGTGTTGCTATTCAGTTTCACTTTATGTTTGACTTGAATAATTATATGTATCTCTATTGAATTGAATAATTATTTTAAGGAAATGGTCATTGGGTTTTTCCCCCAAGTGGGTTTTCCCAGGGTAAATCTTGTGTTTTCTTATGCATCATTGTCTCATTGTGATCTCTATTGTCTTGTTGCTTGTTATGGTTGAATTTCTAAAGTATAATTTCTTAATGATTAACTGGAAGTACTAAATATAATTTCTACATCATTGGAAGTAATTATGAGTTTCAGAAATTAGTGCTTGTACCCTATTGCACTTGAAAAATCAATGGCACCATTGAATTACTTGTAGAATATAATAACTATTGAAATAATTTTGGAAGTGCTTCAACTATAACCTTCCTCCAAACTAATCATCTTCTTTATTAAGAAAGGGGAATAAATGTCATCAAGAGGCTTTCATCACATGGTGGTAAATGTACCATCTTTGTCATAGTTGATGGTCTCACCAACAATAACATATTATTATCTCTTACACAAATAATATTACTCTTTAAATGATTCAGGCCTTCTTCAAGAATATCTACACATTTCATGCACTTTCTCACTACATCCCTAATGATAGGGTCCCAAAATTTGTTAGTCATTTTTTCTAAGATGCCTTCAAATTAGTTGGAATTACATTTGAGATGAACATGATGTGTAACTAAGTGTCTAGGGTGAGCTTGTCAATAAATGTCTTGAAATCTACCCTTCCATATAGACATGGGATAAACAAACTTGGTAGGTGAAATTGTCGAATATTGGTACAACACATCCTACCATCCATCCTCAAATATGTTTCCTTTCAAAAAAAATTATTACTACAAATTTTCACCATTAAAATAGAGGCTTATTCAAAATGTCAAGATGTGGAATGCAATTAACACCCTTCCTGTCAATATTTGACATCCTTCAAAAATGTAGAATATGTGTAGCATATCTAAGGAGAAATTAATCATAGTAGAAAATATGTTGAAGTAACATGTCAACCAAAAACATTCTAAACACCACTTTGATATATGATACATGATGTTTTTGTGTTTTATAATGTTACAATTTCACAATTATGAAGCATCAAAGGAAGAACAAGCTTCAACTCAATTTTTTTCATCCTTATAAAGTGATAAAAAACGAGAGATGTGGCGTGAGCATGGAACATTCCAAAGAAGGGAAATCTTCATTATGTTTTCCATTATTTATGTGTGAAGAAGAAATGAGACAATGTGATTGTTCCCAAATATGTTCATTACACATCAAAAATGTAAATCAAATATTATTATTCATACTGATTTATGTACTTATTCATGTTTTGTACAGAGATACACAAGTTAGTGTATGAAAATGTGCTTAAATGCTATTTAGGTTGCAATTTGTACCCTTTGTGGTGTCATATCCATTAAGCATTATGGTGAATTGCATCTAGTAAATTTATATCATTAAATATAATGAATTAATAAAAACATTAGACATAGGTTTGATTTTATTATATAACTTGCATTAATAAATTATGTAATAAAATCCAACAAATGTACTTAAATGTGTACTTACCACGTTCACATGTCTTGTTTCATGAAGGACATCATGATGAAATGTTTTGGCATGAATATCCTAAATAAGATCCTGAAACTCCATTGACTTGAAAACATCACATAGCATATAAACAAAATTAGGGTGATACCTATGTGGGGATTTAGACTCTCCTTAATGTCGACATCCATCCTTATCAACACTGTGTTGAAGAATCAAGGGAAATTAGGTGTAGTGTGATTCTTCTTGACTCGATAACAATTTGTGGAGTCTTTTTACTTTTTCTTGTTAGCTTAATATTATTCTTATTATTATTAATGCATGTGTGTGTACTTCATCAAACTTCTATAAAAAACATAAGAACAAGAACACAAGATGTTGGCTCTCTGCCAAGGCCAAGACCTCCCTTCTCTTGAGAGGAAAACCCTTCGATAAAGTTCTCTTATTGAAGCTTATTATTGATCAATTTCAAACCCCAGACCCCTGACTAGAATGTCCTCCAAGCACAAATCAATTCCTTCCTCTTTTCTGCACTTTGTTCCCTAGCACTTAGTCTTCCTTCTTTCGACACTTCATTTCCCAACACTTCGTCCTCCTTCCAACTGTTGTTAGATCTTGTTGCATTTGATCTAAAGAGATACCTTTGATGAGACCATTTCCTTATGATGGTACCTTCCTTCTCTTCAGAAACGAAAAAACTTGTATGATTGTGATGGGAGGGATGTTATGACAGCAAAGACAACCTCCTTTTCCTCGCACATGTGACTGTAATAGGCTTTAGAACAACCCTATTACCTTCGCTTTTCTTACTTTCTTCTTTGCTAGAGTGGGAGGAAATTTAGGCCTATGTCTTTAGCCTAAATGATGAGATATGTTTGACTGTGATTTTTTGTTGTTATGACCGCAGGTAGCCTTCCTTTTTCCTCACACATGTGACTATATTTTCCCTAGAAAACAACCTCCAACCTTCCCTTATACTTCTCCTTACTTCATTGTACTAGAGGCTCCTTGTCTTCGTCCTATTTTGCTCTTTTCTTGGCTCCTTGACTTCGCTTATTTCAAAGATGATTGCATTTTCTTTTGAGGTAGTGGACAACCTTTCTATATAGAGGTATGTCCCTCCTTTAGGCCGACTTGTCTTCTTTACTTCGGATGGGTTCTTTGGTGGTGTCATTGCATGGAGGAGACATGTTGAATTTTCTTGGAGGTATTATCTTGACTCTAATACATAAACATACATGGTGTAACATGCTCTTAAGGTCTTCAAAATTTTATTTTGACTCTTTGATTCACCTATAACACTTTAACATGTGCTAGACCTATTTCAATGAGCAAGAAACTCATTGACATATATTATAAAAATAATATTCTTTTCTTGAATAAATAAAAATATCAAAAGTACATTTATGAAGACTAATCCTAGATACATTTTCTTTAACACTCCCTATTAACTAGGGAGGTATTCATACAACATTACAAGGTGCTTGGCTATGTTTAAATCTTGAAGCATTCACATAAGAGAAACCAGATTGGAAATCCATCTGTTATAGCATCATAGTAACCAACATTGTTTCCACAACAAGGCCTTGACTGAAAACTCTATCTCTCGATAGATCATAGAACAATGTTGGTGAGACCAATGAATTATATACACCTTAGTCATCGTCTCTCAAGGTACATACCCACCCGGGTGTTCACTGAGTATGACCTTCTAGGAATATTCTTCTCTTGGGTTCCCAGCCCTCAAAGAATATTGGTACTCTTGCCTACTCTTGTCTTGGATGCCCAACACATCCTCAAAGAGTATCAGATGTCAGATGATTGCCCAATCCTCCCATTCTTTCTTCCCAAGTGAGACAAGAATATTGTGTTTATCTCTTCCTCTTAATTGAGGAAGACATGCCCAAGTATCCTCTAACAAGGTACTTATCCAAGTTCCTTTGTAATTGGGAACTTGTTAACTCCCTCTTATCTAGGGACTTGTCCATTCATCAACAACTTCTTCTTCGTGGGTCCTTCAGTTGCTTAATCTCCTTATTTCCTTTGATGTCATGAAGTCTTTGTTCGAACTTCTTCTTGGTAGGGCACAATCCATCGATCACTTTCCTTCTTGGTTTGTCATGTAACTGTTTCCTTCATGGAAAGTGGAATTCTTGTCATATATTAGGTTCTCTTGTCATTTGGCTACTCCTTTGTCATATGTCCATGCTTCAAAATACTCTTCTCATGGATGCTTCGTTGTACTTTCTTGTTTACATGCTTTGATCTAGTAGCCCTTCATGACTTCTCCCTGATATTGCTTCAACATTAAATGGTACTTTTTTTGGATGGCTTCTTCATCATGGCATATTTATAGAATAGATTTAGTTTCCTGCACCTTTCATATCTCCAAGGCCTTCATAGATGTCAAGGGTCCTTTGATATTTTTCTTCCTTTGTCAGAGTTGTCATGCCTTCTTTCGGGAGACACCTTCAAAGTATCTTGTGAGATAGATTCTTTGTGATAATGGTGTTCTTCACATGCTTGATCTCTTTCTTCATTTTCTTCTTCTTGGATAGATTATTCAACCACCCTATGCTCCTTGTGGGAGCACTTCTTCATTGATTGCTTCTAGGACTAGTCAGCATTCCTTCTTCACTTTCTTATTAGTCAGCAATATTATACTCCTTATGTGAGTATTTCTTTTTGTTGACCTTAATTTCATTGTAGTACATGCCTTCGAGCATGTTATTGGTGAAATAGATTCTTTCCTACTTGATCGTGTCATAGAAACTATTCCCATGACTCAATAATATACATATGATAACATGACTAAAATTTGATGCATACATACCTCATATTGACTCTCCTTTCATCATATTAGCTTCATTTTGTTGTCCTTGGTGTGTCCCTTCTTGCTTCATCTTAGTTTGCTTGCATATCATCCTTTTCTTGAATCCCATGGATGGGATTGCTAATGAGACATCTACTTTTTTTTATGAATCTTCTTTTGAAGATTCCATCATAGGATCTTGAAGTCCCTTATCCTGCAAATGTTTCTTTCTTTTTTACGATGAAGGTATTCTAAGATTATTAATCATGATCAATTTTCTTTCATTATGGATGAGGTCCTATTCTAGGCATGTTCCTTCTACATGAATATCTTGAGCTATATCTACCATGCTCCTATATTCTAGAAGATATTTCTAACCATGCATTTTGCTCTATTATAAATGCTCCTTCTACATGATTATTTTGAACTCTATCTACATCATGCTTCTAGATTCTAGAAGATGTTTCTAGCCATGCAATTTTATTATATTCCTACATGCTCCTATACTACTCAAAACTTTGACAGAAGACTTTAAGTAAAGAGTTTTACTTAGTCATAGTAGAGATCTAGAGGATCTTCCTTATTTTTCTTCTTGTCTTCTTCTCTCATTTCTTGAGTCACATGAGCTTCTTCCCATTTTATTTTGTTGTTGTTTTCCTTCTTCAGTTTGGCATAATTCCTCAATGGACATATCTTTGTTGTTTGTTCTTCGTGGACCAAATTTTCCCTTTCTCTTGGCCATGGTAGCAAATGCTTGCTCCTTTGATCCCACATCTTCCTTTTCTTTGAGTCTTGTTTCCTCTATCTTGCATAGAGACCACATTTCACTTAGTGGGGTGGCATCCTTCTTGGAATATATGCTAGATGTGAAGTTTCCCCAATATTTAGGTAGATCATTGAGTACTACAGTTTTCATTTCCCTATTAGACATGACTTCCCCTAGCTCTTGAAGTTGATCCCTCATCTCAGAAATCTTCATAAAGTACAGAGTTATTACTTCCTTTGATATCTTCATCTTATACAATTCATTTCGTAGCGATATCACTTCTCCAGTTGTGGTTACCCAGAATAACTCTACTAGTTTGTTATAGATTTATTTTGATGTTTCAAGTTTGGAGACATAAGGAATGAGAGAGTCTTTGATGGATTCTATTAGAATCCTTTGAGCTCTTGTCTCATCCTTATTATACTTGGATAAGGCTTGAGTTTGTTCCTTAGCAGGAATAGTGACATTCCCTTTGATGTGTTCTAGGAGTTCATTCTCCTTGAGAAGTAAATCAATTCTCTTCTTCCATGCAAGAAAGTTATTGGTACCTACCAATTTTTTGCTTTCCTTGCAAAAAGACATCGATGTGTATTCAAAAGGGGAAATATGCTTACTTGATAGATTTTGATATGTAGTGGACTTGCTTTCTCCTTGAAGACTTGATGGCTTGCCTTCCTTAGATCTTGATGTTATTCAAGTTTCTTTTTCCAACTGGGTTTGCTTGATGATGAGATTTTCTTGATGACTTGTATCTTGATGTAGGTCATTCTTTGGTTTTCTCTTCTTGTAGGTGCCTTTATGCAAGGCTCTTCTTCTTGATTTGTAGTCTTCCTTGATGAGTGATGGATGGTAGACCTTCAGGTCCTTGATTTGATAAAGACTTCTTGGCTTGATGCTTCAACTTTTTTAGATGTCCTTCCTTAATGAGTGTTCTTGAGATGCCTTTTCCTTGACGTGTCACCTTAGCTCTGATACCATGTTGAAGAATCAAGGGAAATTAGGTGTAGTGTGATTCTTCTTGACCTGATAACAATTTGTGGATTCTTTTTACTTTTTCTTGTTAGCTTAATCTTCTTCTTCTTATTATTAATTCATGTGTGTGTACTTCATCAAAATGCTACGAAAAATAGAAGAACACGAACACAAGATGTTGGCTTTCTGCTAGGGCCAAAACCTCTCTTCTCTTGAGAGGAAAACCCTTTAGTAAATTTCTTTTATTGAATCTTCTTATTGATCAATTCCAAACCCTATACCCCTAACTAGAATGTCATCCAAGCACAAGTCAATTCCTTACTCCTTTCTGCACTTTGTTCCCCAGCACTTAGTCTTCCTTCTTTCAGCACTTCGTCCTCCTTAGTCTTCCTTCTTTCAGCACTTCTTCCTCCTTCCAACTGTTGTTAGAAATTATTGCACTTTCTCTAGAATAGATACCTTTGATGAGACCCTTTCCTTATGATGATCCCTTCCTTCTCTTTATCAACCAACGAACTTGTATGACTGTGATGGGAGGGTTGTTATGACAGTAGATACAACCTCCTTCTCCTCGCACGTGTAGAACAACCCTATTACCTTCTCTTTCCTTCCTTGCTTCTTCGCTAGAGTGGAAGGCCCTTTAGGACTATGTCTCTAGCCCAAATAATGAGATATGTTTGACTGTGATTCTATGTTGTTATGACCACAGGAAACCTTCCTTTTTCCTCGCACATGTGACTGTATTTTCCCTAGAAAACAACCTCCAACCTCCACTTATACTTCTCCTTACTTCACTGCACTAAAGGCTCCTTGTCTTCGTCCTATTTCACTCTTTTCTTGGCTCCTTGATTTTGTTGATTTCGGAGATGATTGTGATGTCTTTTGAGGGAGTGGAAAATCTCTATATATAGAGGTTTTTCCCTCCTTTAGGTCGACTTGAAGATTGCAGGACGACTTGTCTTCTTTGCTTCGGATGGGTTTTATGGTGGTGTCATTGCATAGAGGAGACTTGTTGACTTTGCTTGGAGGTATTCTCTTGACTCACCTATAACTCTTTAACATCTGCTAGACCTATTTCCATGAGTAAGAAACTTATTGACATATATTATAAAAATAATATTTCTTTTCTTGAATAAATACAAATATCAAAAGTACATCTATGAAGACCGATCCTAGTTACATTTCCTTCAACACATTGCTTAGGGATTTAATTATAATATCTCTTAACACTTGCATACCTTGGGATAGAGATCTACCTTTCTTAGGTTGATAATGAGTGTGGTAGTTGAGACTTTCTAATGTGGATGGGAGGGGTGGATGAGGTAGGAGCATGTAACTAGGGTTCTTACTACATTTGAGCTCTTATATAATAGTTCCATAAAACTTTAATGGTAACATAATATAATAAAAGCTCAATATAATTTAAACTTTGTTTGTGAGTTATAGAAAATAATTTCTCATTTCAATTATTTAGTAACTTTTTGTGTTGTGAGGAATTGATTGTAAATGAAAGGAGCAATGACTCATTCTTTAAAAAAATGAACTTTAGGCATATAATAGCAATATTAAAGTAAAATCATGAATTTCTTTTTTCTTTTCTTGACTTTTTGATAAATGTTCACTTTTTTTCACCCATCATTACCTCTCCCTTGTTATGACAAATTTTATACCACATATTTATAGCATGCATAAATCAAACAAACCATACCATGTAATATTATCTAAAAGCTTTTCTAATTATTTATGGGTGTTGCAATCAATGTTTAGGATAGTGTGCAAACATATGTGCAAAGTCCTCATGGAACTAAGGGTAAAATGTGACAAAATATCTTCCCTAAGATTCTCCTAGGGAATCTCTTAAGATATTTTTTTTTTATAGTCATTAGATGCATATTAAATTAAACATTAAAATCATAATTTGTACAATAACATACAAGTGACATAAATTTATAAGCACTATGTAATGTGCAAAAATTAAATGAAAACAAAGTAACGATGTGAAAATAACTTTTGAAACAGTTTGAATACATCATCACTAATAGGCCATGCTTTCATGTGATCAACCAACGAGTAAGTCCTATACCTTTTTTTTTTGTGTGTGTGTGCGCGCACACAATTACTAACATCGAATGGAATTAGATCCACTTCTTTAATCATTAGACTTAGTGTAACACTAACATATGGGCCTAAAGAATTGAATGAATCTTTTGATTGTTTGTGTTGTTTGTGCAATGCATGAGACCATTTTGTTAGATTGAAGAAATTATACACCATTTAAGAGGTACAAATTGAGTGAACTTAGGTAAAGCTTAAAAGGTGGATTATTCTTATTAGATACAAAAATTAAGAGCAATGATTCCATTATTTGATCTCAAGGCTATTAAATTCTATGGAATTAATTACATAATATTTAAGTGCAAACAAGTGTGTATTTAAATCTTGAGCTAGTTTGGAGTGTTTTGATGTGCTTATAATTTTTATTTTTATGAATGATGGTGGTGTCAAGCCCCATTTCACTTGGGCGCAACAATGTTTCATTATAATTTGTATATTTGACCATGGAGTTTGTAGCCTAGTTCCACATTAGATCAACTTTTATAGCACTTTGTGGTAGTATAACATTTAGTTCTTAATTTCCAAGCATAAGTTGATGAAACTTAATGTTTGCATGACTTCCCTTTTGTGATCAAGTAAGTTGATTTTGTGCATGGAAGTTTAGTTGATAGGTTTTTCACATGTTCCAACATGTTATATCAAATAATGTCTCATTAGGTTATAATAGTTCATCATCTCACCTTGGAAGATTGTTATAAAAATTAGATAACATTTTGGGAATTGAATCATGGTTACTAATTCAATTGTTTGCCGAAAGAAATTGCATAATAGTGTGACCTATTTATCAGTCACAATGTTTAATCAAATTATTAAGAGGATATTAAAAATAATGTAGATGAAAAATAGATTAATCTACAGTGACCAAAAGCATTAATTCTCACTCCATTTAGCCACCAACCTAATTTCTAGAACCTCATTGCAAATAAAATATGCCACCTTAAATAAAAGTTAACAAATATTAAGAAGAAAATGAGAATCACTTAATTATTACTAATTTTCTTAAAAAATATGGTGGATAAATGTCTTTTTTTAAATAATAAAAAAATATTATAAAAAAATAATAGACATTTAAAAAAAATGATAAAGCTTTAGTAAATAAAGATAAAAGATTTCTCAACTTAAGAATTATAATCAAAGTATGTATGTTAAAAACAAAATTGTTATTATAAAAATTGATAAATTGAAACATGAGGTAGCAAGATATCAATAATCCCAGTAGGAATCTCAACCAAAAGTCAAACATAATTTTAATAAAGAACTTTCAAAGAAAATTGAAGAAATTATGTTCTTAAAGAACTTGAGTTTCATATTACTTCAAAAATCATTAAATTAAAAAACAAGAAGAAAATATTTCAAAAAAAAAAAAAACAAAGCAAAAGTAGCTCAATTTGTCAACAAAAAAACATTAATCATTAAAGAAACAACGGTCAAACTGTATTTCTCAACAAACTTATTAACAACAAAATCAATATTAATATAAACAATAGTATTCACTAATTTAGAAAAACCACAATTCAAAGTAGAGTGTAGATGAAAACAACACCTTAATTTAATTAGAAACACAAGATGATAATTCTATTAAACGAACATATTAACAAAATGTTCTACTATCGACCTGGAATAAATCAATCTAATAATTGCAATAATCCGACAAGGAATCTCAACAAAATATCAATGATCTAAAAAATAATTTTATTAAATATCTTTCAAATAAAATTGAAAGAAATTATTTGTTTGAGGAATTTGAGTGAGTTCTACTTGCAAAAGTATTTAAATTAAAGAATAAGAGGAATTTAACACTTAAAAGAACAAAAATAAATAAAACAAAACTAGTTCAATTTGTCATTAAAGAACATTGATCTATAAACAAACAACGATCGATCTAATGGAATTTAGGGGAGTTGCCAATTTGTGTTTTTCCAACCGTGAATAAGAGATCTATTAGAGATTCAATCGAAGGGGAAAGAATAAATATCATTACTAACAAAGTTTAACAAATTAAGGATGTCCATAAATTAAGATCAAGAATGATGAAGTTAAAATCCAAACCATGAAACAAGATGATAATTCTATTCAACCAACATGTTAACAAAATTAATTTTCCAATGAAGATGGCTTGGGATGAATTGATCTAATAAATTCAATAGTTTGAAGACCATTGCAAATAACAATAGATGACATGTCTATGCACATATGCATTGGCTGTTGTATACATAATTAATGTAACATGTTATTATAAAAATATTTTTGTATATTCAATATATTATATTTATTTTATATGGACTTTTTCATTGTTGTTTTATTTGTTTTGGAGTGTAATATACTCAACATTATCTATAGACTATTAAGGATAAAAGGTATTTTTTTGACATAGTTTTTCTATTTATTTTCTTCTTTAATGCCTAATAATCTATTCTATCTTATTATTAATGAACGATTTCATGCAACATGAAAAATAAGGTTATGAAAATATAATTATTGATTCAATGCTACATGTGCATACTTATTAATGTAAACATAGCAACATCAATGAATACACATCATTAAATTCAACATAAGCATAAATAAGACATAACTCTTATTTATTTGGAATCAAATACCAATTGGTTGTAGACCGAGGACGTTCCACCCAACCATAGGCTCTCCATTACCTGTACTCTTTCTGCAATAGGGTCAGCTTCGAGTTGAGTATATGTGTCCACAAGGACAAATTTTCCTATAGCTATATCTAGCCCTTTCATACAACCTAGTGCCCATAATTCACAAGTTGTAAATGCTCACAACAATCCCAATCCACCTACTCTCTATCCCCTTCAACTTGCACAACCCAAGGAATAAGAACCCCTTCTTTGACATGTAGTCCCTTGAGCTACTCCACTTCCCTCTAGAGCTCCAACACAAGTTGGCTAAGAAATCTCTTCCCTGGGGATTCCATGAATTTTTAGTTGTAATGGATTTTTCTCAATTGTAATATTCTTCATGAATATGCCATAATTCTCACATAATATTCATAACAATGATGTTCCTACTATTCTAGGTCATAATGTATTATATTTTCTCCCCACAACCTCTACAAAGAATGAATGGAAAATTCTCCACAATTAAAAGTCAAGAATTATATTTGCATGTCCCCAACTAGTTGTTTGCTAACTCAATCCAAGGTAATAAATAATAATATGAGAGAGAACATTTGAGATAATATTAGATAATTGATTTAAGGCTAGGATTAAAATATTATTATTTGTTTTAACCCTCATTCAGTCCCTAAGCCCCCTCTCATTCCTCTCTCATGGAATCATATTTCCCTTTGTTTTGTCCTTTTCCATATAAAGCTATGCTATATTTATTAATAACCTTCGGTGTACAACATCTATATATTACATTGCTCAACCTTTAACCATTCATTATATACACAAATATACATTACTAATTCAAAGATCCAAATTAAGGAATTACATGGATATTTACTGCATGAACGTTTTTTTACATTACATATCAAAGCATACACATTTTAAACAATTTCTTCATTATAGAAATTGATAAATTGAAACATGTAGTAGTAAGATGTAAATGATCTCATTAAAAATCTCAATAACAAAAAACCAACATCTCAATAATTATTTAAACAAATATCTATCCAATAAATTTAAACAAATTTCTTACCTTAAGAATCATAGTAAAAGTTTACTTGCCAAACTCATAAAGTTAAATAATGAGAAGAAGGCATTACAGGAAAAATAAGAAAAAATGTTAATAAAAATTGATAGGAAAAGAAACAACCATTCTTCCAATTGAATTAGGGAAGTTGTCAAATATTAAAGTCCCCACCATGGATAATGGAACTATCATAAAATTGATCAAAGTGGGAAAATTAAACATCACTAATAATATAGTTTTATCGGATGAAACACTTTTATTAATTATGATCAAGAAACAATTTGATGAGGTTAAAATCCCAACCATGGAGAAGGAAAATAATGTGAATCCAATAGATATCTTCAAATCAAAATGATGCTTATCAAAGTGAGATAAAAGATCTCATATCATCATTCATATCATCATCCAAATCACAAGTGTCCTTATAATTCTCAATGAATTAATTAATACAAGGTTAATAGGAATATAAATGGCATTTTTTCATCCATTCATTTTAAAAAAAATCACAATTCCAAAATAGAATGTGGTTGAAATCAATACCCTACTTAGAAACATAAGATAAGAAAAAATGACTTATAAGAAGTTTCATTAAAGATGAACTTGGGATAGATCGATCTGGCAACAGTTCAACTGAAGACTTTAAATTTCACAATGTTTCATTTCTTTCGCAATGAAAACATAAAAACATAATAAAAAGTGAAAACATTACAAAAATAAAGACATTACCTTTTCCATATTATGTGTCAGGTCAAAGCATTAAAAAAAATTGCAATATAACAAACATAAAAATCCATATAATAATAATAATAACAATACTAAATATATTTAAAATATACATATTTAAAAACAAATCTATTCATATATATGTGATATTTTATTATATAAATTTCATTATAAAGTTTTAGTATATATGCATATATAAATAGTCTGATCAATATAGATTCCTTTATCATATCCTATCTATTTTGGATATTCAATTTTTAAACCAGATATAATTTATTACATATTTAATAAACACATGAAATGCATATAATAGTAATAACAATATTCAAAGGACGCATATTTATTCATGTACGTGACCATTGAATGAACAATTAAACAAAACATCATATTTTATTGTCTTGTCGTCGACAGGTATATAATGTAATCGATATTGCGTGGACTTTCTATTAATTTATTCTTTGACCAAAAATTAAACTAAAATATCTAATGTTTAGGTTATAAAACTTAAATAATTTATTTTCTTAAATATATTAATTTTATTTATTAAATATTTGATTCGTTTGTTTTTAGATTTTTTTTTATTGGATAATGATGTTTTTGAACCGCCATTCATATGACTTATGACTTACAATAATTAAGGCTCATGTACGCATGGTCATGTTTATTAGCTGTAAAACACTATTTTTGACACTTATAATTGTACAATAATTACATTTTGAATCCCCTTTGAAAATGATGATAAGTTTTTTCTTTAAGTATGGCTCAAGCACCATGATTAAAGCATAAGCATTCTCATTTGATTGGTTTGAATATACTTTCAGTAAAGTAAAGGCTAGAGGCTTAGAGTAGTGAAAGTATACGTGTTCTCATCTTATTGGTTTGAATAGACTTTTATTAAAGTAAAGGTTAAAATAGTTAGGAACTCAATCAAGATTTGTTAAGTCGTAAAATAAGTTGCAAAAATACAATTATCTGCGTTATCTTATTGGTTTGAAAAGACTTTCATTAAAGTAAAGAGTAGAGTAGTTAGAAACTCAATCAAGCTCTGCTAATTTTTAAAAGTCTTGAAAATACAATTATGTAAGTTTATGAATGTGGGTTATTATCTAGTTATCAATTCATGTGGCACATCAATCTCAATCATAAAGGAAAAAAATATTTATGTCGTGAAAATAAGTTGCAAAAATACAATTATCTATGTTATCTTATTGGTTTGAAAAGACTTTCATTAAAGTAAAGAGTAGAGTAGTTAGAAACTCAGTCAAGCTCTCCTAATTTTTAAAAGTCTTGAAAATATAATTATGTAAGTTTATGAATGTGGGTTATTATCTAGTTATCAATTCATGAGGCACATCAATCTCAATCATAAAGGAAAAAAATATTTATGGCATATTGATTTCCACTCATAAAGAAAAAAAATCAGGAGAGCACCAACGTCAGTGCGTCGAAATCTAAGCTACATGCTTCCTTTTGCTTTGCCCAATCCACCACTTGTTATTTATAAATAATCCAAAATTTTTCAATGAGAAAATTTTGCATACCAGTCAAGCTTTGTGAATTTTTAAAGAAGGAAGTCTATGTTCTGCAATTCGGCCTTGGGTGCATGTATCTCAAAGCAACTTCCAAATACATAAAAAGAAACAGTACTATTTCCAAGAATAACAATAAAGAATAGGTGCATCAATGTTTCGGCCGACAATGCTTCCGGAAGATGTTTAATCAATAGTGTCGACACCACCCTTTGAGCTTCTCTTTCTTGGATGTTATTGTTGTGACCATTGATGATGAAGATGATGAGAGAACTACCCATCCAAACAATAATTAAGTAGTTTTAATGGGTGTTTATATGAGTAGTTTAACAATTTTTTAATTAAAATTTATTTATTTATTTAGCCATATAATTTATGATGTGATTATAAAATTTAATAAATTTAAGAAAAATATTTAATGATCAAAGTATTAATATTTCATTTGACTTAATACATTGATAAATGATCAATTATGGCTTAATATATTTAGTAATAAGAAATGGAATTAATAATTATTATTTATGATTAACTACATTTTAGTCATTAATAATTATGTTAACCATATTACCCATTTTTTTAATTAATTGATAACATATATTAATTTATTACATCTAATAATATTATTAAATAATTCATTAATAATGTATTAATGATATTATTAATAATAACAATGTTAATATTAATATTATTATTAAACCTAATATTATTATTTACAATAATATTAAAACATAAACGTCTTAATCTATTTTAGTTTACACGCTAAACTAATATTAAAATCTAAAATTAATATTGAAATAATAGTTTTAATATCAACATTAAAACAAATATTATTTTAAGATACTAAAGCAAAAATTAATATTATTTTTAAAATTAAAAACTAATATTAAAATATTAACTTTAAAATCTAAAATTAATATTAAAATATTTTAATTGTAATGTTAATTTCAAAAATATTAATATTTTGTTTTTAAAAAAGCAACCAAATCTACATAGCACATGATGGAATAGATCAATTAGATTGACAAAGTTAGACACAAATGAAAAATAGACATCTAATTAGTTGTTTCATACTTCTTAAATTTCAATAATCAAACAAAGCGGCAGCTACCTATGCAGCCTCGTTGTAATATATATTCAACACATTATATTTACGCTATATCATTGTTATTATATTTATTTTGGAAGTTCATTATATGAACCATTTTGTTCACTACATTGGTATTAATGCCTAAATTGGGTTGAGTTGATATTGTGTTGACATTTCCACTCAACATTTGGTCAAAGTTTGTTGCACTTAGCAACCACTCCATTGGTTTGTGGCTATCATCTTAGACAAATGGGGGTGAAAAACTATTATTCATAAGGCCATGTCATTTACTAAAAAAAGAGGAAGAGTGTTTCAAGGTCTATTTTATTTCTTAGATGGTGGGAAACCATTACAAATACAAAAGTAGAGAGGAAGCTAAATAGGTAAATACTAATAACTTAGGAAGTATTTGAATAAATTGCAATTCATTGGGTAATAACTTAATTATTGTTTATTATTTGTTATTGAGAAGACTATACTTGATATTGTGGTGTGTGGGATCGAGGGGAAAATTACAGTGTATTTGTTTTGTATTTTTTTATCATTGTATATTTTTTGTCTTTTAAGAATTTGTTTGCGAGTAATTTCTATACACGGTTAAAATCTACAGGTCTAAATTTCGCTAGTATAGTCATCAGAGTATGTTTTAAGGATTCAAAAAGTATGCCTATGTATAGTATTATAGGTGAATATTCTACCTTGAAAATTCATATATATAGAATGTAGGCAAATATTTAATAAAAAACATGTAATTTATTATTAAAATTGGTAATTTTTTGTTGAATATCATCTACTTAATCATATATATGTAAAAAATAGGCGAATTCTTAATCCAATGGGCAATTTTGTTTTTCATAAAAGGTCCAAAAAATAGCCAATTGGTGAAATTTTACCCCTAAAATTTTCGCTAATAGTCATCACTCTTCTTTGCGTTAATGATATTTTTCTCATGGAAATGAGTCGTGTGATCTCGACAAGTAGCTAAGAATTTTGCAGGATTTTTGCGCCAAATTGGGTAGGATTGTTATACTAACAAAATGAAAGTCATGATAATTATATCCAACAAGATCGCCTATGATACTTTTGTTTATGACAAGCTCAACTAGAATGATAAATGGAATGATAAATGGAATGTGAAAAACTTATATGTCTTGAAAAAAAATGGTACATCAACATATCTTTGGATATGGGATAAAAAAGAAAAATAAATAAATAAAACCTCTTTAAGGCTCTTGTTACTCTTTTTATTTCATATGGATGTGAGGTTTGGGGATTTAATATATCTAGAAAGCCATGGAAAAATATAAATTAGATCCAAAAGAATTTTTAAACTATAACCTCAAAATTAAAGGAAATACACCCTACCCTATCCTTATAGAACTAATCATTTCCCTCATTGAGAGCATGGTTATGACTAGGTACTTAATGTACAAGAATAAGCTAAACAACATGTAAGACGAGAAACTCCCTGAAATTGCTTTGAACTATGGCCAAAACCAAGTTTGACTCAAGCGGGGATGGCATAATGATGTCAAATCTTGGCAAAACAATTAGGAAATAAAGGAAGAGATAATTTTAAAGAATAAAAGATAATATTAAAAACATAATTACATCAAAATTAAAGGAAAATTTGTGGTGTGATAAAGAGTTAGAGAGAAAATGAAACGAATATATTATAAGGAGGCAATCAACCCTAATTTAAAAGATTGAAAGTATCTATATGTCTTGACTGAAGTAAAGGATATAATAAACATTACTAGAATAATTACAAATTCTCATGAGCTCAATAGTGAAAATGGGCATTGGTCAACTCCCAAAATACCATGAGATGAGAGAGCATGTAACCTTTGTGATACTAAAACGGTTGAAGATGAAAAGCATTATCTCTTAGAATGTCCAGCATATACCCAGATTAGATCTTAGTTTCAAAAAATTGTCACATTACCAACCTTCCTAATCTTTTAAGCCAACAAAAGTATGGTGATCTTGGAATGCTTCTCTTAATTCTTTTCAAGCACAAAAATAAAATCTAAATAATTTGACATAATATATTTCCTTCTTTAGGTTTGATAAGTGAAATTTGGTCTCAGTGGATGTTAATCATCATCATAATCATAATTGACATGTATGAAGCGATGAGAGTAAAGATTGGAATTAAGCATATAGTAAGGAATCATTAATTCTTAAAAAAGAACGCTTGCAATGTCCTAAGTTGCATTCTTTACACTTTTCTACTTCATTGTTTGTCTAGATGCCACTATTCCACCTTGAACCTTGCTCTTGTTTGTAGGGTGTATTGAGATTTCATTGTTGATCATTATGGGTAGCAACCAACTCTCTCCATTCAATGACACCAGTATGTCTCCCCCTACTCATAATTTTGGTTGTTTATCTTCATTTTATTGTATTTCGACTCGAACATGGTTGTTTGCTTTAATAACAAGTTAAAGGACAAGGTATAGAAAAGAAACATTTTTATTAGCTTCATCAATTAACATTTCAGGATGAGCAGACAACCCAGTGAGATGCTTTGGCTTATATAGTAGATTTGGATTTTTTTGTCATTATGGATTATGATAGATAAAATGCTTATTGTATCCTCATCTTTCTTTTGAATTGGCATGGTATGGAAATATCATTGGGGAAGATTAACATGTCTAAATGTTATAAAAATTATTTACTGGTTATGATGCAAAAAAATGATATAACAAGGTATACTCTGGGTCAAGAAGTTGTGAAGAAATATAAATAGTACAGAAACTCCATGTCATGTGTCATTCCCTGCCCATGAAAATTATTGAAAAACAAAATCATCATTAAAAAAAAAATCCAAAATACACTTGGACATTATGTTGTGAATTTAACTCAATTTATGAAATCTATATGTTCCTATTTGGTTTTTGTTGTAAGCCCACATTTTCTTTGGTGCTACAGAATTTGCAAGGTGCAAGATCCTCTCTATAACATAAACCAAGGGTATTTTACCATGTGTGTCAAAAATCTTCTAAAAATATCAAACCTGATCATTTTGGTTGGATGCCCTTTCATTATTTCAGGCATGTATATGGTTTTTTCTTTGAGAGTATTTGACTTCTTAGATTTTTGAAAACCCAAAATACACTTGAACACTATGTTGTGAATTTAACTCAATTTATGAAATCTATATGTTCCTAGTTGTTTTTTGTTGTAAGCCTACCTTTTCTTTGGTGCTATAGAATTTGTAAGGTGCAAAGTCCTCTCTATAACATAAACCAAGGGTATTTTACCACACGTGCCGGATTCTCAGAAAATATTAAACCTAATCATTTTGGTTGGATGCACTTCATTATTTCAGACATGTATATGATTTTTCCTTTGAAAATATTCGATTTCTTAGATTTTTGAATTTATATATAATTTAAGAAATCAAATTATATATATATAGATATATAACCATCGAAAATAATTAATATATAATTAAAATGGTAAAAAAAACATAGAATAATGAAATTTTCATGACAAGGCGTGATCCTTGTATAAGAATAATATATAGCCATTCTATTTACTTTGTTGGATAGGAAACTCTCTTTGTCATTGTCTGCAATGTTCCCGTGTCTATTTGGATGAAATGCTAAACTCGTGATTGTGGGATAATAAAGAAAAAAAAAATCATCCCTTGCTCTTTCATAATCTCAACGCTTCTAAAACGATGGGAATATAGAATTTACAAAATTAATGCTACTTGCGAAATACTCTTCATTGATCTTGGTTGGACTCCTTGTTTGGAATCTTTATTTAACACATGGATTTACTCAATTATTTCATAAGGTTTGTTAAATTTATATTAGAACAATCTTCAAAACTTTTTGCGTAGTAGACAATTAAATATTAGAAATTGGAACATGTTTTTTAATGGTTGTAGGCTTGTTTGTTGGGCAGTATTTGTATTTGTGATAAATGTTCTATTAGTATTTACAATAAATGTTCTATATACAAACCTAGGATTACCTACCCTTGTAAGATGGGTTTAAAGTGCATATTATCCTTGTGGTGAGAATTGGTTGGGTGTTCGATGCGTGGGGCATAACATTACTTGAATGTATTTCTAATCCCAGATCTTATAGATACAATAGTACTCTGTTTTATTCAATTAGTAATGGGTCATATGTTTCAAGTCTTTTTAACCTTGCATTCTTAAGTAAGGAGTCAAATAGTTTTTAGTGGTTTGAGTGGCTCAGGTCTACCCTTAGTGTAGACTTTGCAAATGTCAATTGGGTCAAAGTTGCTCTTGTGCTTTTTAGCAAATTTGAGTTTCGAAGTTGATAGGAAATCTAGTGTGTGAGCATATTAGTTTTTTTTACAATAAGTGTGAAGTTGAAGAAGTGAGATGTGTCGATCTAAAAGTTGAGAAAATATTTTTTTTTATGTTTATCATTTATCATTGGAATTGGAATTGTTGTGGGCCTAACATATTGTGGAGAGCATGACCTTCAATTTTTCCATCTCACGTTACTTTTCAATTGCAGGTTTATTTGGGTTGGTCTCTTTCATTATGTTGGAAGTTTTTATTTATTCATCATGTGATAAAATCAAGCTACATGACATTGGTACATTTACAAAATTGTATTTGTCAACAGTGGAGTGCACTGTTATGCCTAGGAAATGTAACAAGTTGATCATAGAAGGGCTGAAACACTTGTGCAGGCAAGTCTTGTCTTGTTCATCATAAATTAGGGCTTTGGATTGAGCTTGGCATTGTAACAAGAGGGTGTAGCCTATCTTGAACAAAGTGTGATTGATATGAGAGAGATATTTTGTTAGGTTGTAAACTAAGTTTACCACCATGACCACTGAAAGAGATCAGGTAGTGCAAGTAGCACAATAAGCTATACAAGGTTATGTGCTCTCTTCTAGTTGTGCCTAGTAGAAACTCAACACTATAGATTCTTTCTTGGGCAAGGATATTTGAATCTGGAACTTCGATAGCCCAACACCACACGTTCTAAGCACCCATAAGATACACATTGATATGTGGACAAACTAGTGTAGCAAGTCATTAAACATGTGAGGGAGACCCCACTCTAGGGGCCCTCCAGAGTCCCTCAACTCGATCTATGTCACAATTACTCTTCTAGTGTAGGCTTAGTTGTCTTTGAAGGCTAGATTATTGATGGAGAGGATAGAGAAGAAGATGAAAACTGAGATGGTGTAGAGAACTTGAAGACCAACGCTATCAAGGGATGGTTACCTTGGAACGCCTCTTTTACATTGACTATGAATACAAAAGCCTAACCTACTCCCTCGGGGAAGGGTGGATTTCAATCCTGCAACTTGGGTGATGCATACTCAATCCTAGGGCTTGGTTGTGACACAATATAATTGGTTTTGCTACAACATACTAGCGGAAATGAAACATAGAGAATATAATATAAGTTATCCACAGATCAGTTAGCCAATTTTTAGAGTAATACCTCTTGTTCATTGATACTAGTATAACCATTGATATGATGTTAACTATGAGTATAAGGGTAATAAATCACATAATAGACTGGATTACTATATCATGTTATAAGGTTTATGAATTATATACTAGCAATGTAATATTTGAGTCTTTTTAGCAAATTTGAGTTTCGAAGTTGAGAGCAAAGTTGGTATGTGATATGTTTTAGCTTTTATTGTTGCTAGGGTGAGAAAAAATCAACTGAACTGTGAGTTGGATTTTTAATCAATATTTAAATAAGTTTGGAAAATTATTCACTTCAAGCCTTCTAATCTATCATACAAAATTTCTACCAATCTCATTAACAAGAACTTGGTACTTTACAACTCTCCTTAATTAAATATAATTTTATGACTACTTTTAAATATTTTTTACTTACAAAATAAAATATAAATGTACCATATTAATAAATCACTCGAAAAATAGAGCATTATTGTATTTGGGATTAAAAAATGATATATATTTAAGCTATAAAATTTATATTTTTTAATATTGAATATAGTATTTATATATAAATAAAATTATAAATATTATTTTACTAAAATTAATGAAAACATTATATTTTTATGTTAAAATTTCTTTCTTAAAATATTGATAAATTTTCATTTTTCTCGTTGATTTAATATCAATATAACATTGATATGTTAATATAAGAGATTGAAACGTTGAAATTTATTACTACAAATATTTTGTAATAATTTTTCTAATGTTATATTATTAGGCATTTGTTTAAAATGGAGTTTATACATAACAATAAAAAAAGTTATAGTTTTATTAATTATATTTGGTATGTTTGTTAGGATATTTAGTTATTTAAGAGTTTTTTAAAATCAATTTGTTCTAATAAGTCTTTAGGTAAAAGTGTGTTTCTTAATATATTTCTTTAATATATATTAGTTGTATTGTTTTTTGAAAATCACGATATGTTTTAAATATAGAGAATTCAATGGATTATATTTTCCTCAATATTAACAACTACTAATATGTAGCTTAACAAACAATTGGTCCATGATATTTATTTAAATAGCAAGGAGAGTCAATGCTAATAATTGATTGTGAGAAACTCTCATATTTACAAATTTTCTTTTCATTAATAAATTACCTCAAGTGGCCACATTGCCTAAGACCATGGACTATTTCTCTCTTAGAGGTGTCTTTAACAACTTAAAAATACTAATGTTATGATCTTTGATCTAGTTTTGTGAGTGGTTATCAAAGGTATTCATCTTGTGTGGAATACCTTGCTTTCCCAAACAGTGTCAAGATCCTCCATTTTCTAATTTTAAAATCAAAAATACTTTATTTCTTGACAAAATCCCTCTCCTTATCCCAAACCCTATCATTATTTCATTCTCTTTTAGTATTTTTTTTTATCTCTTTTCTCTCATAGAAGGGTAGTGTTATATTTTCTCTTAAGGGTAGGATCACTTGTAAAGAATAACTTCTCAATCCATGGATGTAATATCCTCCCATGATTTTCATGTTCTTATTATAAAATATTGTATTAAATCTATTTTTCATTGTTTATATATATATCAAAGGATGACCTCTTCTCTGTATTATGGTAAGTTAACCAAGATCATAACTCATTATTGTTGAGTTCATGTCTTGGGGTTTTTTTTTTGCTTGTTTTGGGATGAGTATGACTTTTTTTTTTAACCACGCAATTCAAGGTGAAGCCCCAACATCAACAACCCTTATGTCCTTCTATGTTAGTATTGTTATGTGTTTTTCACTAGTGCACTTGGTTGAAAGTTACTTTATTTAATAAGAGGTATTGAGTTCAAGTCTCTTTTTTTGTATTATAGAGTGAATCATTATAAAGTAACTTTAATATGTTCTTTAGGGTTAATTTTTTCATGCAACTCCCATACAAAGCAACTTTATTGGAAAAATTATTCTCACTTGTTTTATAAACGTGAGTCACTTCATAAAATAACTTATTTGTAAAAACAGAGTTATTGGTAAATCTAGTGAGGGAAAAGGATTCTTTTGTTATTTAGAAACACCCATCACCATGTAGTGCAACATTTACCTGCCACATGACTCTATTTTATTATTGATGCATTTTTTAAGGGCGTAAATTTCACATCCAAAATCCATTTCTGGTGTCATTGTTTCTTAAACAACTTATTTGTTCAAGAGATTTCCATCTAGATAGCCAATTTCATCTTTTGTATCTATATTACCTACATATTTTAATATGGCTACTCGAAGTAAATTTTTCTCATCAATATCAAATACTTCTCATGGAAATCCCATATGGAGTATGTACTAAGAAGTAAAGGATTGTATTAAATTTCCTTGGGAAAATAAAAATCCCCCACTAACTTTAATATGAAAGATAAATGAAATAATAAGAATGAAAAAACACATGGATTAATCGAAATGACCATATTTCCTCATTTATAATTTCGTATTTAAGGAATCAATAATTCAGATGAAGCATGAGAAAATCTCAAAGGGATATTTGGTGAACCTAATGATATTATCTCTTGTCATCTTGAAAATCAGATAATGACTTTAAGTCCTAATGATTTCTTTTGCACTGAATATTGTTTTTCTAAGTTCAAAACACTTCTATTTTTACTTAAATCTTATCAACTTGATCTAAATAATGACCACTACATATATGTTATTCTTTCCAAGCTAGGTCCCACATATTCTATTTTTGTATCTACCTTTTATGCCACTAGAGAAGCTATAGGGGATGTGTTAGCGCTTGAAATTTCACCTCAGGCTGAGAAAGGTAAACCTCAAGGCAACATCAAACCACTTAGCCTCGTAGCTAGCCCTACGGGGCTGGAGAGGGCTCTCTTCGGTCTATCTCGGTCAAAATCTTCAATGGGCGAGATAACCAATAGGGTAACACTGATTTTAGGCTAGTAAACTAATCAAAAGGGTTGATTTGGGATTTTTAGGGTTTTTGGTGGCAAATTGAGGGGATGGCAATTTTGGGTGCGGGGATTGGACACAGTTTCTGCAGGGGGTTCTTTGGGGCGAGATAGGAGACAGTATTGATGCCTTAGATTGAGGTGAATGGATGAGAAAGACAGGTGAGGAGCTAAGGAGAGCAAAAAATAACTTTGAATTCTCCTTAAACAGTAGAAAACATTGAAATTAAACAAACTTAAAAGCAAAGCATGACAGTCATGAATTCTACTTTAACACTTCATTTGTTTAATGTGCAGAAGGAAAAGAAAGGAAATGATTTCACATAACACACTTACAAGTACATAGAGAAACACACCATCAATACATGTAACCACAAGAATCCCAAAAAGGACTGCAAAACCCTGGTCTTCCTTAGCCAAAAATTGCAGAGATACAGTGAATAATACAATGATAGCTTCTCCCTCAAGAGTCCAACCATGAAAATGAGCAAGAAAGTACATAATATAGATCATCTAACCTCTTTCCCTGCCTCCATGGGTCGAGCTCACTATCCTAGGAGCTGTTTCAACCACTTCTAAACTAAGCACTACAAACTAGGCAGTCAAAACAACTTGCCTCTATAAGCTAGGAAACCAATTCATTCATTTAATTTTCACCTTTTTCATGAATGAATCTTCTAGAAGAGGTACATAAGAGTAAAAGTGTCATAAAAGTACATTAATTACATCAAAGAGGATAATAATCCACCCCAAAAAGTCAAACAGGGTCAAACTGCGTTTTTCTGAGCTATACAGTGAAATTTGGAGAAGTTTGCCTGACGGGTCGCTCGCCTCTGCTTGACAGGTCGCGCTCTTTTGGGACCACATTTGGGGCACTTCCAGGTGGCCAAATTGAGCAAGAGTAGGCTTGTTGGAAAGGTCTGTGAGTCTACTTTCCAACCCAACTGGAATTTCTGAATTTGGTGGTCATTTTCCCCTCCAAAAGTGCAATATCCCAAGACTGCTTTCTGTGTCTCAAAAATGTGGCAGAAAGTCATTTTTTGCTCTTTTTTTGACTTTCTGGAGGCCCAAAACTTCATAAAATCTCAAGTCCATTGATGAGCATATGTAACTTCTCATGACAAATCTGAAAATGCTAAGTTTTTGCAAAATGGAGTTGCCAGGATGAAGGGTCGCGCGGGGGGTGAGACCCGTTAATGGAGAAAACCTGTAATTGCCTGAAAAAAAAACCAAAATTTACCCAAAATGCTCAAAATTTCTTGGGATTTGTGCCGTGGCTAGGCTATTTAATGCCTTGGTCCTTCAGTGGAGCCTCGGCCAAGATATGGAGGGGATCGGGCCTCTTTCTCCTTTTTTGTGCCTTGGCCAACCGCCTTTGGAACATCTTCATCTTTGCCTTGCACACGTGCATTCTCGCCCAATAATGGTTCTTCATGTTTCTTAAAAATTTCTTCTCTTGGTTGGCCTTAGCCAACAGCCTCTCCAAGTGTGCATTTACCCGGATGAGCATGGACTCTCGCTCAGCGAGCAATGGATCACCGGGTCTTCTTCGATTCAAGTTGCGGTCACTACGAATCCTCCACAACTCATCAAGAGCTTGTTCATCCTCCAACTGTTTGTTGCGCTGCTCCAGGTATGAGATTGTCCATTGTGCCCCCTCTAATCTCCTCTGCAAGGCATCATTTTCAGCTCTAAGGTGCTGAATGATCTCCTTTGACTCTCGGCTAGGAGAACTGACATCAAGATCAATAAGCTCTATATCCGGAACACCTGATGGTCCCTCATTAATCTTGGGTTGTTTGCCCCTCCCTGGTACCTGTGCTGCTGAAGAAAGCGAGGCCCCTTCCACCTGATGTGGAGATAATACTCGCTGAGCTGATGAAGAAGGCGAGACCCCTTCCACCTGCTGTGGAGAAAGTACTCGCCGAGCTGCTGCAAATAAGGCCCTCTGGCCTCTCTGATAAGTAACCGAGGGTGAGGAGCTGACATGTCTAGTGACGGGGATGTCATGCTGCTGTGATGGTCCTCCCTCCTCGTGAATAACCTCAGGATGTGGCGGTGGTGGTGCTGTGAAAAGCTCACGAGAGATGAACTCCTCCCATGAGATGCCCTGCTGAGCCAACTGATGTAATACCACAAGCTGAATCAAACCATAATGGTAAAGGCTCCTATATTGTTGTGTTGGGATCTTCCTCTGCATCATGGACACCATCCTCTCAATGTTCTGATAGAAGAAAACAGGGATGTTCATCATCCGTACCCGTGTGAAGTGCATCAAGAGGCGAATATGGTATGAATATACCTGTGAAAATCTGCCCTCACAGGTAAAATAGAGCATGATGAGCCTCATCATGGGAGCATACTCACTCCTGAGAAATCTGAAGGGAAACACTCCTGTCAAGTGCCTCATGAGTGTTGGTCTAACAAAAGGCTCAAAATGAACACTGTCCAGCACCTTGCGCTTATTCCATACCTCTCCGATATTAGGTATACCTGTGGCCTGTGAAATCACCTCGGTTGTCAATGTAAAGTCCACCCCGGCAAGGTTGACATGTCCATCATGCAAATGTAAAACAAATAGGCGAGCTAACTCTCTGTGATGCTAAATTCGAGAGATCCTCTCACAAAACTCATAGCAAGACATGTACTGGAAACATGAAACTGCCATGGGACAAGCCTGTAAATCTGCCAAAGAAGTGGGCTCCTCTCTCTTATGATGACCACCCTTTCCACCCTTATGAGGCCTCCTCTGTATCTCAATCTCTGAAGTTGATGCCTGGTCATCACTCTGCTCATAAGTTTCGGTTTCTGACATTGTTTAAGGAGCAGAGTGGCTAAAATGTACTGTTGTTTCTGCCTTGTAAAATGCTGATTTATATGCTGTTTCAAGGGGACAAGGAGCACGGGGGAAATGTTAGGGGAGGGACACTTTTAAAGGGAAAATGGGAATAAATATATAAAACAGGGATTCAAGGGAAAAAACATTGCAAAAATCATTGCATATGCATCATTATATACATTGTTTACATGGGTAATGAGAGGTAGGGTTAAGGCTTAATTTTTCATTTTTTAGGGAAGAGGGGTAGGGTTTGGATTTTTCTTTACAAATAAAAGGGAAATTTATATAGAAAGACAAGGAAAATTACATGGGAAATGGGGGAAATGATTACAAGGGGAATACCTTTCAAACAGCATAAAACCCTAGGCATATTTTACAAATTTAAAATGCAGCAACATGGAGCTTTTTTCTTGCACATGGAGATCCTTTAAAAATGCAATTAAGATTCCCATTGACCATAACAAGCAACCATTCTTAAGTTGGAGAGCCTACCTTAGGCAATTTGGCGATTTCTGAGGGTCCTTGGATAAATTTGTAGTCGGTTTGGTAAGCAGGGCGCTGACGGGTCGCGCGCCATTGACGGGTCGCGCCCGTTGAAAAATTACACTGCCGGAACGCGCTTGACGGGTCGCGCGCCTCTGACGGGTCGCGCACCTGGTCTGATGGGTCGCGCGCCTGTCCAGCTCTCAAATTCGCTCAAACACTCGCCCAATCTCTCTTGCAAGTGAATTAGATGCACAATGAGGGTGAATGGAGGGAGATTGGGCTTTTATAGCTTTGATTTGAAATAATTTCATGCCCAAACCCACTTTCTAATGTTTTTCTTTGACACTTTATAAAATTGACTTTTCTTGGTTTCCTTTGTCCTGAAATTGACTGATTTGATGCTTTTCTTTGATGCTTTTTGCAGGGATATCATCTGAGGGATCTTGGCAAGGGAGCCAGGGTTACATGCTGTCCTTGGAAGCTTTTTGAAATTTCATCACTTTTTACAAAAATTTGAAAAATGACCTTGGCTTTAAAAACAAAGTTTTTAAATCCAAGGTGAAAAATCAACTGTACAAGATAGAAATTTGCGAAGAAACACCTTTAAAATCATCCCTCTGGCTTGCTGAGCACTTATTGACCTTCAGAGACATGACCTTGTAAACAAACTTGACCAAAACCCTAGACCTAGGAATTTGACCTCAAGCCAAGACAAGACAAGCTTGAAAGTGACTAAGGACTGAAATGACTTGATTCAACAATGCCAAGAGGGGGACAAAGACACCAGCTCCTCCATCAGGGTTATGGCATGCCTAATGGGATGCAAAAATTGACACTGATGAGACACCTACTTATGCAAATGCAAAGAGCTTTGATCGCTGATGGAGGGCTACAAGACCGACTCTAACATTGGCTCCAATGGGGATGGTAGCTCCTTGGAGGTACCAAGAACCTTAGACCTCTGGGAGAGCAGACCAGTGCTTTATCATCATTGGGCAATGGAGTCAATATTTACACATGTGACCCAAAGTTGGACAACTTTATTGACTTTGACAATTGACTGAAATTTGAACTAACTTTGACACAAACCGACTCACTTTATGCAGAAAATAGACTGACTGAAACAACTTGAAAAACTCACACCAACTAATCACCATCTTCAGAATTATAGCCTTCACCGCGGGCCCCAGACTAAAGGTGGAAGATCAGTTCACACTTGCTGTAGAATAAAGGTAAAGTGGTAATTACAATGAGAGTGATTAGAGCAGAAAATGCTCAAGCATGATACCTTTTGAGCAGCCGTCCATTCACCGACCCACCGAGACAATCATCATCGTTCATTTCTTTGAGAAGGAAGGCATTTGGACCACGGTATGCTGCAATTTTGTAGGGACCTTTCCACAAGTTATCGAATTTTCCATGTTTCCCTTTGTCTTCATTTCGGGCATCCCATCTCAAAACAACATCATCTATCTGAAAATCATCTGGTTTGGCTTTTTTGTCATAGATTTTCTTTATGCGCTCCTGCAACTTAAGGGAATTTTGAAGAACCTCTTCTCGTGTCTGCTGTAAATGAATCATTTGACTAATCCGCCGTTGCATAGGATCCTCCTCGCCACCAGCTTCTTGAAGCAACTTTGCTACTGGAACACTAAGTGAAGTAGGAAACACTGCATCTACCCCATAAACCAGTTCAAAGGGTGACATACCAATTGACTTCTTTTGACTTACCCGATCAGCCCATAATGCATTTACTAACTTTTTGTGCCAGCTCTTTTTATTTATTTCCAGCAATTTCTTTATGATGTTCACTAGAGATTTGTTCGAAGATTCGGCCAGCCCATTACCTTGCGGATGGTAAGCGGTCGAATGCCCCAAGCTGATGTTATATTTGTAGCAAAAATCAACCATTTTCTTCGACTTAAAGGCTGCTGCATTATCTATAATCAACTTATGTGGACAGCTGAAACGTGACAATATGTTATTCTCAAGAAAAGAAATAATTACCGAATCTGTGGCCTGCCGGGTGGGAATGGCTTCAATCCACTTCGTGAAGTAATCTGTGGCGGTCAAGATCCATCGATGCTGCCCGGAAGATGCTGGGTGGATTTTGCCAATAAAATCCAAGCCCCATTGCTGAAATGGTGCGCTGATTTCAATGGGCTTGAGAGGTAACAGCTGTAATTTCTGCTTTCCTTGAAAACTTTGACATTCATGACAACTCTTAACTGCTTTATATACATCAGAAAATAAAGAAGGCCAATAGAAACCAGCTCTTAAGATCTTATTGGCCGTGGTCTTCCAAAACAAGTGACCCCCACAGTCACCTTTGTGAAAATCCTCAACAGCTGTCTTAGCTTCTTCTTCAACTAAACAATTCAGCAATATGCCACCGGGGTCTTTCCAAAAAAGTGCAGATTTGATAATGCAAAATTTGGCAGCCTTTAATTTCAATGTTCTAGCTTTGTTTCTAGGCATCCCGGGGGGTGAAGACACATTTTGAAGCACATATACAATATCAGCATACCATGGAGAAGAAACAAAGATATCTAATACCTGTAGAGCTGAATTCTCTTCGTCTTCATCGGATAAGGCAGCAATCAAATTGATGTCAAGGACATGAAGATTTGTTTCAGCCATCAACTTAGCAAGTCCCTGACCTTTAATCAGCTTGGTAGGTTTAATTTCCACATCATACTCTAATAGTGCAGCAATCCACTTACCCCTTCTTCCTTCTGGTTCCATTTGTACTAAAACATCCTTAACATCTGCATTGGGAACATATGCCAAAATATGAGAATTCAGTATGTATACCCGAAAATCTTTCAAAGCTTTTATCAGCGCCAATGCTTGCTTCTCAATGATATTATAATTCAACGCTCCGTCCCTTATGATGCGGCTGAAAAAAGCTATGGGCTTCTCAACTCCATCTCTCTTTTGCATCAACACGACTGCCAACGTATGCTCAGAAGCAAATGAAAATAAAATAAAATCTTGTGTATAATCCGGGCTGATCAAAGTTGGGGCTGAAGATAAAATTAATTTTATCAAGTTGAAAGACTTTACCGCCTCTTTGGTCCATTTGAGTTCGCTGTCCTTTTTGAGCATGTTGGTTATCTCTCTAAGATGTTCGGCAAGATTGGGAATGAAGCGACGCAGAAAATTCAATTTGCCATTGAAGGACTGAATTTCTTTCTTGCTTCGGGGCTGCTCTAACTGCTGAATTGCTTTCACCCGTGCAGGATCTATACGAATGCCATCTTTAGAAATAATATGGCCCAGCAGCTTGCCTTCGCTCATAGCAAAAAGGCTCTTCTTCGGATTCAACGAGATACCATACTTTCTGCACTTTTGAAACACCTTAGTCAAATGAAACAAATGCTCTTCATCAGATTTAGAAAACACAGTCAAATCATCAAGATAAACGACCAAAAAGACATCCTTCTCATTAGCAAAGGCCATGTCCATTGCCCGCTGAAATGTATCCCCAGTGTTCTTCAATCCAAACGGCATCTTGGCATAATGAAATGTACCCCATGGAGTAGTGAATGTTGTCTTGTCTCGGTCATCTTCATGTACCAAAATCTGATTATACCCGGAATAACTGTCAAGCAATGGCATCCTTGATGCCCCCACTACCCGCTACAATATATGATCCATTTTGGGCAGCGGATAATTGTCCTTTAATGACACCTTGTTCAGATTTCTGAAGTCTATACACAAGCGAATCTCACCGGTCTTCTTTCTCACGGGTACCAAGTTGGAAATCCAATCAGAAAATCGGATTGGCACTATGATTCCAGACTTATATAACCTGTTGACTTCCTTCTCGATCAATGGCAGCAATTTAGGATTAATTCTTCTCAACTTTTGTCGGAAAGGTTTTTGATTTGGCTTTATGGGAATGGTATGCTGAATGATACTTGTGTCATACGTTTTCAAATCTGAATAGTCCCATGCAAAAACATTAGAAAACGAAGACAACAATCTGATATACTCTTTCTTTACCTTGGGCGACAATGCTTTCGAGAGCTTCACCATCTTTGGATTTTCGGCTGTCCCGAGATTCACATCTTCGACACCTTCTTCCGTTGGCCTCAAAGTTGGTTTGCGGGCCACATCATCTTTATCGAATAATTCTTCTAAAGGAATTAATCCTTTAGGAATGTAATTGTCCTTGAGCTGCAACACATCCATCTGATTTACTCCTTCAGCTTCCGTGTCTATTGAGATGTCTTCGAATTTTCCCTCAGTTTGCAGAAAATCTTTGATTTCTTTGTCATCTTGGAAAACTTGCCAACACCTTTGATTATCTGGAACTGTAGGACGATGCTTTACATATATATCAAACTTATTTATGGAATTCATGGGTATTTTCATATTACTCGCTGCCTTAGCCAATGCATCCGCAACACCATTTTGAATCCGGGGTACACATGTCAAAGTATGTTCTGAAAACAATTTTAAGATATCTAGGACAGCATTCCGATATGCTCGCATATGAGGATGTTTGGCCTGAAATTCACCTTTCACTTGCTTGATAACCAACTCGGAGTCGCCATATACCGCTATCTTCTTTGCCTTCAACTTCCGAAGGATTTTCAGACCAGCAATAAGAGCCTCGTATTCCGCCTCATTATTTGAACAATCAAATGCCAATTTATATGAACATACCCGTACCTTGCTTGGAACTTGGTTTTGAACTGAAAATGGGCTTCGAATCCACACACCTATACCAGCACCATCGCTGCCCACCACGCCATCAAAATCCATGGTCCAAAGACCATCCTCATCGTCTTCTAAGTGCTGGAAATGTGATGTTGATGCATGCTCTGTTTGCTGCCCATTTGTTTCAGTTGTTGGCTTTATGACATCAGACCTTTCTTCACTTTCCTTTCTCAAAACTTCTCTGAAATTTTCTGAAATATCTGGTATATCTTCTGCTTGAACTAACTGACTATCTATCTCATTGAAATTATCCGCAAACAAAACAAAAGATTCTAAATCTGTTTGTACATAATTTACAGGATGATTGACGGGCTTTTCCTTACTAGTGATCATGTATTTCATCTTTTGTTCCCGATATAACTTCCTCATCTGACCAAAAACTGGAATTGTAGCATAGGAAAAATCGAGCTGAAGTTAACCTTTGAGCTTGGCTCCCCATGACCTCGAAAGCAACATGCCAAATCGCGGAGGAATATCTGCCACCACCACGTCCATCAAAACATTCTTTGCTGGGATTTGATCTAGACTCACCACCAAGTCCTTGATCAAACCAATACATTTCACCCGGCTGGAATCAAACGAATACAGATCATGATACTTCCTTGTGATGTCAAGTCCCAGCCTCTCCATAATCGCTTTGGGCATCAAATTATGTGAAGCTCTCGAATCAAACATGGCATTGTGTAACACATACTCATGTAGTCGCAAACTGATATAGAACGGAGGAACATCACTCTCGGGAGACTCACCATCTAAAGCGGGCCCAAAAATCAGCTCAGGCCGATCATCTTCTACATTCACCGTGTCTAGCATTGGATCGAAATTCAGCAACTTGGAAATTTGGCCTCGGTAAGTGTTGTTCTTCATGATCTCCGTCAAGGGAATAGATACCTTCAACTTTGCAATCTCATTCTCCAAACTGAAAGCTGAAACCTTCTCACCTTCTTTGGCCGGATTATCTCTTTTTTCACCTCTATCTCTTGGTGCATTTGATGGCTGGTCTATTTTGCTTGCTGATAATGATTGGCCTGCTGGAGGATCGATTATTTCTTTCCCTTTTTTCTGCGGGACAGCAGAACCATTCTTTTCCGAAGCTTCTGTTCTCTTCTGGATGGGATTTATGGGAATCACTCGGTTTCTCAACTGCCTTTGCTGACCTTGCTGCGCTGATAAAGCATGCAAATACCCTCTTTGATACTCTTTGGATTCTTCTTGAAGTGCTGCATCATTTGACAAAATATAATGGTCATCTTGGGGAATGATGGAGTTACTCACCAACTCTTCCTCTTCTGTAATATAAGTGGGCAAATCATCAGGAGTGAAGAAGTGATTTTCCTCTCCAACATTATCACCTTCATCCTCTGATTCTTGGCTAACAAAATTCTGCTGAAAAGGAGGTTTCATTTGCTGCTGAACTGCTGCCTCTTGTGCCTTTGTTTCACTCTGCTTGATTCTATATTGTGGCTGTTGTGCACCTCTGAAATTAGGATTACGGATTTGCGGTTCCGGCTTGTCAAGACGAACATTTTCAAGTGCCCTCTTTATCAGTTCAACATCACGAAGTAGCTGATTTGAGGTGGATGCTTCCTCTTTGATTGTGATTCGCTTTTCTGCCTTCATTCTTGCTCTTTTATCATTCAAATTCGCTTCAACACTAACAGCAATTTTCTGCATATCCTCCTAGGTAGGTGGATCTCTGTCTCTCAATGAGTAGGCCATCTCCAGATCAAAACCATCCGGGAACTTAAGAAGTGATGATTTTCTAGATGGCCTCAAATCATCAGGAATAGCATTATAAACTGTATTGAATATGATTATGTAATCTTGAACGGACTCACCCGGATTACGCTTGAGGTTGTTGTATTCGGCATTAATCTGAAGCGGATCTTTTCTGATTTCCCATCGATCTAAAAACTGATTCTGAAGTGCTTCCAAGGTGGCAATGCTGTTAGCTGTCAACCCTCTGAACCACTTTCTAACTTCTCCCCCAAATGTTTGCACGAACAATCGCATGGTAACATCTTCTTCATCTATCTCATATAGATCGAAGAAAGTGGTCATTTTGTCAATATGTTGCTGAGCAGAAATACTCTGTGGAGTACCATCAAACATAGGGATTTTACTTTGATAATCGGCTGGCATATCATGAAGATTTTGGGGAAGAGCAAGTGGGGCAAACCGGGCAGCCATTGCTTTAGGAGGGGGAGTAGGATGAGTATGAGGAGGAGGAGCTGTGATAGCAGGGACTATAATAAGAGGAGCTGTAGTTTGTGGAGTTGGGGGAGTCGGAGGGGTAGGAGAAGTAGGAGGGGTATGGGGTGTAGAAGGAGAACCGACTGTGGATTCGGGATAGGTGATTATAGGCGAAACTGAAACATAAGGAGGATAAGATTCTTCGTGAGCCGTGATAGTGGATCCAATATGATCAGAGATATTCTCAACAAAATCAGCAAGGGTAGTAGCTTGAATATGCGTCTGGAGATGTCTCAAGATGAAATTTTCGACCAACTTGTTGTGTCTCTCAAATTCGATAGCAGCTGCAAAATCAGGGTCAAGGACTAGAGAATCGAGCGCACTTTCAGACTTGGCTTTAAACAGAGACAACTCAAAGCTTTCGTCAAAATCAATATCTTCGAGATAATAAAAAATGGCTGGGCATGAATGAGATTTGAAAATGGGTCTAGGATCTGTAGCCAACTTGTTTTTCTCAAAAAGACTAGGAAAGAAAAACCTTTCAGCCTGTGAAAACTCTCAACCTATCATCAACGGCTCAGAGTTAACAATTATACTGGGATAAAGTGTCAATGAAGCGCTATGTTCACAAGCTCACGGAGATTGACTGAAGCAGCATTTATCTACTAACGCTGATGTAAAACAAGAGCGTTTTCGAAGGCTACCTGGCGTAACTTCAGGCTCCGTCTAAGACTTATGAAATAACACATCAATGAGCAGACAATTAGTTTGTTCTCCCCAGTATGGTTGCCAGTATGTTAGCGCTTGAAATTTCACCTCAGGCTGAGAAAGGTAAACCTCAAGGCAACATCAAACCACTTAGCCTCGTAGCTAGCCCTACGGGGCTGGAGAGGGCTCTCTCCGGTCTATCTCAGTCAAAATATTCAATGGGCGAGATAACCAATAGGGTAACACTAATTTTAGGCTAGTAAACTGATCAAAAGGGTTGATTTGGGATTTTTAGGGTTTTTGGTGGCAAATTGAGGGGATGGCAATTTTGGGTGCGGGGATTGGACACAGTTTCTGCAGGGGGTTCTTTGGGGCGAGATAGGAGACAATATTGATGCCTTAGATTGAGGTGAATGGATGAGAAAGACAGGTGAGCAGCTAAGGAGAGCAAACAATAACTTTGAATTCTCCTTAAACAGTAGAAAACATTGAAATTAAACAAACTTAAAAGCAAAGCATGACAGTCATGAATTCTACTTTAACACTTCATTTGTTTAATGTGCAGAAGGAAAATAAAGGAAATGATTTCACATAACACACTTACAAGTACATAGAGAAACACACCATCAATACATGTAACCACAAGAATCCCAAAAAGCACTGCAAAACCCTGGTCTTCCTTAGCCAAAAATTGCAGAGATACAGTGAATAATACAATGATAGCTTCTCCCTCAAGAGTCCAACCATGAAAATGAGCAAAAAAGTACATAATATAGATCATCTAACCTCTTTCCCTGCCTCCATGGGTCGATCTCACTATCCTAGGATCTGTTTCAACCACTTCTAAACTAAGCACTACAAACTAGGCAGTCAAAACAACTTGCCTCTATAAGCTAGGAAACCAATTCATTCATTTAATTTTCACCTTTTTCATGAATGAATCTTCTAGAAGAGGTACATAAGAGTAAAAGTGTCATAAAAGTACATTAATTACATCAAAGAGGATAATAATCCACCCCAAAAAGTCAAACAAGGTCAAACTGCGTTTTTCTGAGCTGTACAGTGAAATTTGGAGAAGTTTGCCTGACGGGTCGCGCGCCTTTGGGACCACATTTGGGGCACTTCCAGGTGGCCAAATTGAGCAAGAGTAGGCTTGTTGGAAAGGTCTGTGAGTCTACTTTCCAACCCAACTGGAATTTCTGAATTTGGTGGTCATTTGCCCCTCCAAAAGTGCAATCTCCCAAGACTGCTTTCTGTGTCTCAAAAATGTGGCAGAAAGTCATTTTTTGCTCCTTTTTTGACTTTCTGGAGGCCCAAAACTTCATAAAATCTCAAGTCCATTGATGAGCATATGTAACTTCTCATGAAAAATCTGAAAATGCTGAGTTTTTGCAAAATGGAGTTGCCAGGATGAAGGGTCGCACGGGGGGTGAGACCTGTTAATGGAGAAAACCTGTAATTGCCTGAAAAAAAAACCAAAATTTACCCAAAATGCTCAAAATTTCTTGGGATTTGTGTTGTGGCTAGGCTATTTAGTGCCTTGGTCCTTCAGTGAAGCCTCGGCCAAGATATGGAGGGGATCGGGCCTCTTTCTCCTTTTTTGTGCCTTGGCCAACCGCCTTTGGAACATCTTCATCTTTGCCTTGCACACGTGCATTCTCGCCCAATAATGGTTCTTCATGTTTCTTAACAATTTCTTCTCTTGGTTTGCCTTAGCCAATAGCCTCTCCAAGTGTGCATTTACCCGGATGAGCATGGACTCTCGCTCAGCGGGCAATGGATCACCGGGTCTTCTTCGATTCAAGTTGCGGTCACTACGAATCCTCCACAACTCATCAAGAGCTTGTTCATCCTCCAACTGTTTGTTGCGCTGCTCCAGGTATGAGATTGTCCATTGTGCCCCCTCTAATCTCCTCTGCAAGGCATCATTTTCAGCTCTAAGGTGCTGAATGATCTCCTTTGACTCTCGGCTAGGAGAACTGACATCAAGATCAATAAGCTCTATATCTGGAACACCTGATGGTCCCTCATCAATCTTGGGTTGTTTGCCCCTCCCTGGTACCTGTGCTACTGAAGAAAGCGAGGCCCCTTCTACCTGATGTGGAGATAACACTCGCTGAGCTGATGAAGAAGGCGAGACCCCTTCCACCTGCTGTGGAGAAAGTACTCGCCGAGCTGCTGCAAATAAGGCCCTCTGGTCTCTCTGATAAGTAACCAAAGGTGAGGAGCTGACATGTCTAGTGCTGGGGATGTCATGCTACTGTGATGGCCCTCCCTCCTTGTGAATAACCTCAGGATGTGGCGGTGGTGGTGCTGTGAAAAGCTCACGAGAGATGAACTCCTCCCATGAGATGCCCTGCTGAGCCAACTGATGTAATACCACAAGCTGAATCAAACCATAATGGTAAAGGCTGCTATACTGCTGTGCCGGGCTCTTCCTCTGCATCATGGACACCATCCTCTCAATGTTCTGATAGAAGAAAACAGGGATGTTCATCATCCGTACCTGTGTGAAGTGCATCAAGAGGCGAATATGGTATGAATATACCTGTGAAAATCTGCCCTCACAGGTAAAATAGAGCATGATGAGCCTCATCATGGGAGCATACTCACTCCTGAGAAATCTAAAGGGAAACACTCCTGTCAAGTGCCTCATGAGTGCTGGTCTAACAAAAGGCTCAAAATGAACACTGTCCAGCACCTTGCGCTTATTCCATACCTCTCCGACATTAGGTATACCTGTGGCCTGTGAAATCACCTCGGGTGTCAATGTAAAGTCCACCCCGGCAAGGTTAACATGTCCATCATGCAAATGTAAAACAAATAGGCGAGCTAACTCTCTGTGATGCTGAATTCGAGAGATCCTCTCACAAAACTCATAGAAAGACATGTACTGGAAACATGAAACTGCCATGGGACAAGCCTGTAAATCTGCCAAAGAAGTGGGCTCCTCTCTCTTATGATGACCACCCTTTCCACCCTTATGAGGCCTCCTCTGTATCTCAATCTCTGAAGCTGATGTCTAGTCATCACTCTGCTCATAAGTTTCGGTTTCTGACATTTTTTAAGGAGCAGAGTGGCTAAAATGTATTGTTGTTTCTGCCTTGTAAAATGCTGATTTATATGCTGTTTCAAGGGGACAAGGAGCACGGGGGAAATGTTAGGGGAGGGACACTTTTAAAGGGAAAATGGGAATAAATATATAAAACAGGGATTCAAGGGAAAAAACATTGCAAAAATCATTGCATATGCATCATTATATACATTGTTTACATGGGTAATGAGAGGTAGGGTTAAGGCTTAATTTTTCATTTTTTAGGGAAGAGGGGTAGGGTTTGGATTTTTCTTTACAAATAAAAGGGAAATTTATATAGAAAGACAAGGAAAATGACATGGGAAATGGGGAAAATGATTACAAGGGGAATACCTTTCAAACAACATAAAACCCTAGGCATATTTTACAAATTTAAAATGCAGCAACATGGAGCTTTTTTCTTGCACATGGAGATCCTTTAAAAATGCAATTAAGATTCCCATTGACCATAACAAGCAACCATTCTTAAGTTGGAGAGCCTACCTTAGGCAATTTGGCGATTTCTGAGGGTCCTTGGATAAATTTGCAGTCGGTTTGGTAAGCAGGGCGCTGACGGGTCGCGCGCCACTGACAGGTCGCGCCCATTGAAAAATTACACTGCCGGAACGCGCTTGACGGGTCGCGCACCTGGTTTGACGGGTCGCGCGCCTGTCCAGCTCTCAAATTCGCTCAAACACTCGCCCAATCTCTCTTGCAAGTGAATTAGATGCACAATGAGGGTGAATGGAGGGAGATTGGGCTTTTATAGCTTTGATTTGAAATAATTTCATGCCCAAACCCACTTTCTAATGTTTTTCTTTGGCACTTTATAAAATTGACTTTTTTTGGTTTCCTTTGTCCTGAAATTGACTGATTTGATGCTTTTTGCAGGGATATCATCTGAGGGATCTTGGTAAGGGAGCCAGGGTTACATGCTGTCCTTGGAAGCTTTTTGAAATTTCGTCACTTTTTACAAAAATTTGAAAAATGACCTTGGCTTTAAAAACAAAGTTTTTAAATCCAAGGTGAAAAATCAACTGTACAAGATAGAAATTTGCGAAGAAACACCTTTAAAATCATCCCTCTGGCTTGCTGAGCACTTATTGACCTTTAGAGACATGACCTTGTGAACAAACTTGACCAAAACCCTAGACCTAGGAATTTGACCTCAAGCCAAGACAAGACAAGCTTGAAAGTGACTAAGGACTGAAATGACTTGATTCAACAATGCCAAGAGGGGGACAAAGACACCAGCTCCTCCATCAGGGTTATGGCATGCCTAATGGGATGCAAAAATTGACACTGATGAGACACCTACTTATGCAAATGCAAAGAGCTTTGATCGCTGATGGAGGGCTAGAAGACCGACTCTAACAGGATGTATATAAGAATCCCAACCTTAAATATGTTTGTCTCTTTGATTAGAGAGAAAAATAATTTGTTGCATATTGAAGTGATCAACATTGCAAGCACATGTAACAAGGCCTTAGTGGCCCATCAAACAGATAAAACGTAGTATCCAAATAAGAAAAATCCTCACAAAAACAAGAAAAACTAGGGTCCCAAACCCTCTCATCCATGTTCTACTACTAATGGTAACAATGAACCAATATCAAAGTGTAAGAATATTGACAGACTTTTCAACTTTTGAGGAAAGATAATAAGCTTGAGTATAATTGTTTTAAAAGGATGGAGGCCTTGGAAGCAACAACGAAGAAACATAATATCAATCTTGATACTTACTCTTCTAACACTTCTTCTGATGGATATTCACTCTCTACTTCTATTTTATCATCCAATGTACCTTGTGCTTCTTCTTCTATTGAGTGGCTTATTGATTTCAGAGCATCTTATTATATGGCTAAAGATAAAGCCATCTTTCTACTCTTGGTGAGTGTAACACCAAACAATTATTTTTTGGTGACGATAGATCTCTTAGTGTTGTAGGGTCTGGAATAGTTAAGATAGATAATGTTCATTTCGATGATGTATTATGTATTCCAAGTATTTTCTACAACCTTCTATCGATATACAAGATCACTTGTTCAGGTGAAGATAAAACAATAGATTTTTCATTTCACCAAGTTGTAATAAAAAATTTAAAAGATCCTATGAATATCCTAGCCATTGGAATAGTTGATGATATTACCATGTTGTAAAATTTTGGCAATTTTGGGTCATCTTATTTTCCCTCGGTTTTTATTGCTCATGACAATAAATTGAGAAAACTTTGGCATGAGTGATTCCATCATCTAAACTATCGCTCATTATGACAACTGAGTAATCAAAATATGGTGACTGGTTATCCTCTTGTTTCTTAGAAAGGTGGTGTTTGTATCAATTGTGTTCTTGGAAAACATTAATGGGATAGTTTAAAGGAATGTGCCTCTTGGCATACTTTGACCCCTTTGCAGCTTCTTCATAATGATTTGTGTGATCCATGTTCTTCTTCTTCTTTCTATGGGTACAATTACATCTTGACTTTCATTGATAACTTCTCTAAACACACTTGGTTTTACTTATTAAAACTTAAGGGTGGAGTTTTTGACATGTTCTTTGCTTACAAAGCCCTTGTAGAAAAACAATTTGAATTCCAACTACAAATATTAACAACAAATTATAAAGGTGAATATGTTAACAACAAATTAACAACTTACAATACTATACAGGGCATTCAAATGCAACATATTGTTCCATATACAACACAACAAAATGGTGTTGCTAAGAGAAAGAATCACATTTTAAAAGAAACAACCAATTGTATGATCCAATCTAAGAGACTAAGTTTTTATTATTGGGAAGAAGGAACCAATTGTGAAAACTAAATAGTAATTTCACTCCCAAAACAACTATAAAATATAATGCCAAAAGAAGAATGGACTAAAATTCAACCAAATGTCATCCAATTTTATGTATTTGGTAGTGTAGCATGGGCCCACATACTCGATGAGAAAACAAAATCCTTAGCCTAAAAGTGAGAATTTCATTTCTCTTGGATATTATGAAGATGTAAAAGGTTATCTAATTCTTCAACCTCAATACAATGAAATAATTATTTGGATAGATGCAAAATTTGATGAAAATATCTTGGATTGTGAGCCTAATTCAATATTTGTGTCTCCTTCAAATTATGAGCCATCTTTAATGTTTGTGCCATCTTCTGGTCCTATTCAAGTTTCTTCTTTAGATGATGATAATGAGGATGAAAATACACTTATGCATGCTCACCTTTCTCAAGATGAGTCCATTGAAAATGAACTTGTTCTAGCACCACTACTTCCCAGATGGGTTTTTTCTACACAAGAAGAAAGTGTTGATGTTGTTGGTGATCCCACATATCAATAATGTACATGTTCACTATTCCAAGAATCTTAATATCTTTTGTCTCAAGTTTCAAATACATCATCCAAAAGCATATGTAGAACCTTCAAGCCATCTAGATTAAGATATTTTTCAAAAGACGAAATTAAGAATATTGTTCCTTGATAGAAAATGATACTTTGGAACTTATACCTTTTCCATAAGGAAGAAAACTTGTATGCATCAGATGTAAGTGTTGAAATGCATACAACCTAGTTAATAGCTAAAGGATTTTCTCAAGTTGAATGAATTGACTACAATGAAACCTTTTCCCATATAACCAAAATGAATTCCATCTACATTGTGATATCAAGTAAAGAGAAATCATTCTAATCATTTCCATTTTGATTTCAAAACATGCTATCAAAGCTAAGGTTGGATAAGGGCGTTATGAAGATCTTTATTACATTGAATATTTTTCTCAAGAAGTGTTCAAAGGTAGCAAGATATCTCAAGAAAGGCATCAAAGAAGTATTAAAACTCATATTTACTCCAAATAAGGAAGTGACCGAGACAAAAGACGAAGGACTCTTCTCAACACTCACGGGAACATTTCAAGATGAAAGAATTCAGGTGATCGACAGTGGAACATCAAGGCATATTACTGGTCATCACAAGCAACTAAAGACACTATCAAAACGGAAGTCTTCTTATTATGTAGAACTTGGAGATAAGAAGAGCTATCCTATATGAGGAATTGGATCAACCTCAATAGAACTAGAGAATGGAGGTAATATTCATCTCAACAACATCATATTTGTTATAGTTTTGCATAAGAATTTACTTTCCATTTCAATTCTATAATATAAAGGTGATAGAGTGGCTTTAATTGATGGAAAAGTTGTAGTATGGTGTAAGAAATAAAGCATAGAAAATGCTAGAGTAATTGGTATTCATGAAGGAATACTTTACAGGTTGATATCTCATCTTGCTCAAGATTTGGTTCACATTGAAATCTGCCCATGTGAACTTTGGCATAGAATATTTGGTCATCTCCATTTCAAAATCCTTCCAACTCTAAGTTCTATAGTAAATGGAATCCCTGAATTGAAAGAAGTTTACGAAGGAGTATGCAAGGGATGTGCATTGGGTAAGATCACCAAGAGACCATTTGGAAGCAATGCTTCACGGTCAAAAGAAATCTTGGATCTTGTTCATTCCGATGTTTGTGGCCCTGTGACTCCTAAACCACTTGGAGTTCATCAATATTAGGTTACATTTTTAGATGATCATTCAAGAAAAATTTGGGTTTACTTGATGAAATCCAAGGACAAAGTATTTACTAAATTTCAAGAATTCAAAGTTGAAGTAGAGAACCTTACAGAAAGAAGAATCAAGGTACTAAGATCTGATAATGGAGGAGAGTATACATCCAAGGAAATCATAGCTTTCTGTAAGGGGTCTGGGATTAAGATGGATTTCAAGAATTCAAAGTTGAAGTAGAGAACCTTACAAAAAGAATAATCAAGGTACTAAGATCTGATAATGGAGGAGAGTATACGTCCAAGGAAATCATAGCTTTCTGTAAGGAGTCTGGGATTAAGATGGAGCTAATAGTTCCATATAATCCCGAACAAAATGGAGTTATAGAATGAAAGAGCCGATCCATTGAAGAAAGTGTAAAAGCAATGTTGCATGATCAAGATCTACCCAAATTTTTGTGGGTAGAAGCCACAATGACAGTTGTATACATTCAAAATCGAAGTCCCCACAGGTCAATAAATAACAGAACTCCCAAAGAAGTATTCACTGGGAAGAAACCAACTATAGATCACCTCTGAATCTTTGGTTGTCTTGTATATATTCATATACTGAAGGACAAAATAAATAAGTTGGACCCTTCAAGCATGAGAGGAACATTTTTTGGCTACAGTAACTCTTATAAGGCATATACAATATGCATAAAGGAAGGAAACCATATTAAATTCAATCAAGATGTTATATTTGAGGAAAGTATTGCATTCAAGAAATCAAAGGAACTTCCTATGGACTTTGATGATGAAGAAATTCCAGTATCTGAAGAAGAAGTTATCAGGGAAGAAGAAGAATATAATCATGAAGATGAAGGTCCCAATGAACCTATCCAACCTTTGGTCACCCTAAATCAAGAAAGAGACCTAACTGGTTGAAGTCTGCACTACTTGATGCAAAGGGTCGTGGAGCATCTCAAGGCACATTCACGTAAAGAAAGAAGCCCAAACGATATTTTGGGTAAGCAGCCTACATGGAAAAACTAATAGAAACATATCCATCCACATTTGAAGAGGTTTTCAAACATCAATAATGGAAGGATGCCATGAATGAATAATATCAATATATAATGAAGAATGGAGTTTGGTAGATCATACCTAGGCCCGAAGACAAATTTTTGGTAACTTCTAAATGGATCTATAAGATCAAACATGCAACAAATGGAAGTATTGACAAGTATAAGGTAGGATTTGTGGCTAGGGGCTTCTCTCAACAAGAATGCATCGAATATCAAGAGACATTTGCTCTAACAGCAAGGTATACAACTATATGTTCATTGGTCTCCTTGGCAACATAGATGGGATGGAACATCCACCAAATGGATGTTAAGACTGCATTCCTGAATGGCACAATTGATGAGGAAGTCTATATAGAACAACCCTTGGGATTTTAAGTTAAATACAAAAGGGCATATGTTTGCATATTGAAGAAGGCATTATATAGCCTCAAGCAAGCACCAAGGGCATGGTATACTAGGATGGATGCAGACCTACAGAGATTAGGCTTCGAAAAAAGTTATGTTGATTTGAACATTTATATTAAGGTTGTGAAGGGAGAACTGGTAATCATTCTTCTATATGTAGATGACCTTCTCTTGACGTGTGCAAAAGGTCAAATTGAAGAATGCAAGAAGCAACTAGTAGTAGAATTTGACGTGAAGGATCTAGGGCTTATGCACTACTATTTGGGACTAGAAGTCTAGAAAGGACCTAATGAGATCTATCTAGGTCAAGGAGGGTATGTGATCAAGATGTTGAATAAATTTGACATGATGGATTAAAAACTAATTACAACCCCAACAATCACAAACCTAAAAAGACTAAGGAATTCTGAATCAAGCCCTATGGATCCTTCCAGGTATAAACAATTGATCGACTCACTTATGTACTTGGTGAATACATGACCAGACATATGTTTTGCAGTAAATGTTCTCAGTCAATTCCAAGTGGAGACGAAGCATGATCATTGGATAGCTACAAAACATATACTGAGATATGTATGGAACCATCCACTACTACCTGAAATATGATAGGAGGAATGATGTCCACTTGATGGGATATACAAATTCCAACTGGGGAGGTAGTGAACAATATGGAAGGAGCACTACAGGTGCATGTTTCAATTTGGGATCCTCCATGATCTCACGGATGAGCAGAAAGCAAGATACATTTAATTTTAGTGGTGTTCAGGTTGAGTATATTGCAGCCTGTGAAGTAAGCAGAGAAGAGATTTTTTTAAGGAAGCTATTACCTGAATTATTTGAAGGACCTATGGACCCTACATTGATACATTGTGATAACACCAATTTTATTCAATTTTATGAAGACCCAATGTTTCATGGAAATACAAAGCATATCAACAAAAAGTATCACTACATTCAAAAGCTAGTACAAGATGGTGTGTTGCATCTACAATATATCTCCACCAACGAGCAGGTAGCTGACATATTGAAGAAATATCTTCCTAATAAGAAGCTTGTGTATTTGAGAGACAAGCTTGGTTTGGTTGCTGTATCCTCCTTAGTTGAGAGGGAGAGATAGGCACATCTTTCTTGTCTTCACTTGGGACGACAAAATGGAGGATTGGGTAAGCATCTGGCATTCGATACTCTTTGAGGATGAGGTAGGGAGATAAGAGTAGTCACGGATCGATATTCTTTGAGGACTAGATATCCAAGATAAGAGTAGTCCAAAGAAGGTCATACTCTGTGAACACCTGGGTGGGGTATGTACCTTAAACAATAATGATGATGGTGTCTATAAATCATTGGTCTAGCCAGCATTGTGCTCTGATATTGTGGAGAGATAGAGTTGTTAGTCAAGGCCTTGCTATGTGGCAATGCTAGTTGATATGATGCTAAACAAATGGATTACCAATCTGACTCTTCTTATGAGATCTCTTCAGATTTAGAATGTCCATGTACCATTTATGAATACCTCCCTAGTTAAGAGGGAGTGTTAAAAAATGTGTAGCTAGGTTCGATCTTCATAAATATAAAATGTACTTTTGATTCTTATAAATCATAAAATGAAAGAAAATTATTATTATTATTATTGGAGCATGGGTTTCATGCTCAAGGTATTGTATTTTATAGGTCAAGCACCCATTGAGTTCTTCTATGGTTTTTCCTAGTTCAAATAGTGAAAAGAGTCATTGTCATAAGTTGAAGACCCCTTCAGGCACATTGTAAGTTGTAAAGAAAAATATTTGATTTCATTAAAAGTGTCAAAATACACTTCAAGACCAAGTTGACCTAAAATGAGGATTCACATCCACCTTGAAGAGCCTATATAAAGGAGGAAACTCGACCTCCTTGAAGCACATTCATGACTCACTCATTTTAGAGAAGAAGGTAGCGAAGAAGGAAGAGGAAAAAGAAGACTTTGGTTTGGGATATTTCTCTCTCACACATGAGAAGGAGGACTAGGGTTTCTGTAGTAAATCTAGGGTTTTCATCTACAAGTTTTATCTTGGAGGAAATAAGACAAGAAGGTCAAGAAAAGGTCACCATAGGTCATCCTCAAGTTCTAAAAGTTAGAAAAATACAAGAAAAGTTCTAACGAAGCCTTGGAAGAATAAATGAGGCTCACACGTGTGTCAACAACTACTATTGGGAGTGGGGGAAAAAATTCTAGGTCTGTAGTGGAGGCCAAATTTCTGTAGCTGGAGATTGAAATTGTGCTACTGGAAGAGATTTCACAGGGTTTGAAGACAAGGAAAGCACATCATCCAGAAAGGTTGGACTTGGTCTTGGAGGGTATTAGGTCTAAAGGTATTGGATTTCATCAATTGAAGAATCTATAAGGAAGAGAAGAGATTTGCAGGTTTTCCTCTCAAGTGGAGAGGTTTTGGCCCTGGCTTGTAGCCTATATTCTGTGTTCTCGTTCTTCTTGTTTTGGTAGTTGTTTGATGATACCCAAACATAATAATAATAAGAGAATATAATAAGTAAGATAAGTAAAAATACATCACAAGTAGTTATCAAGTAAAGAGAAATCACTTTATTCATTGCCCTTTAGATTCTCAACATGGTATCAGAGCTAAGGTTGGCTAAGGGAATTATGAATATTTCTATTACATTGAAGTGGTTTTTCAAGTAGTGTTCAAATGTAGCAAGCCATCTCGAGAAGGGCATCAAAGAGCTATGGAATCTCATATTTACTCCAAAGAAGGAAGTGACCAAGAGAAAATATGAAGGACTCTTCTCTGCACTCACAGGCACATTTCAAGATGAACGCATTTGGGTGATCGATAGTGGAGCATCAAGGCATATGATTGGTAATCACAAGAAACTAAAGACACTATCAAAAGGAAATTCTTATTACTTTGTATAACTTGGAGATAATAAAAGCTATCATGTGTGAGGAATTGGATCAAACTCAATACAACAAGATAATGGAAGTAATATTCATATCAACAACATCCTATTTATTCCAAGTTTCCATAAGAATTTACTTTCCATTTCAAGTCTAGAAGATAAAGGTGATATAGTGGCTTTCATTGATGGAAAATTTGTAGTATGGATTAAGAACTCAAGCATAGAAAATGCTAGAGTAATTGGTATTCGTGAAGGAAGAATTTACAATTTGTATCTCCTCCTGCTCAAGCTTTGTCTCACATTGAAATCATCCCATGTGAACTTTCGCATAGAATATTTGGTCATCTCCTTTTCTGGTCTGAAATCGATCATAAACTAAAACTGAAGTAGAATTGATTAATTGCCATCAGTGAATTTGATTGTTAACCTTAAGTGTTGAATGTGGAAGACTAAAGGAAAGCAGTTGATTTAAGACTGAAATAATAACTTAAGAAACATAATTAAGCTTGAATTTGCAGAATAAAACAGAGATACCAGACAGTGATATTGAATATGGAGTTCATCCCTGATGGACTACGTCTTTGAGTCCACTTTCGATATGGGTGACATCTTTATTAGGATTGAATCCGAGAAGGTTGATTACACAGAAAATGAACCAAACTGAATGTGCATGCAGGCACTTCTAGTCTCTGTCAACTGAAATATATTTGAAATAGCTTTCCAACGCCTATCACGGTTCCCAATTCCGACTCTTGATGCTCCCATTACACTGAAAACAAAACAACCTATTACCTCCAGAATCTACATACAAACTTCTAAAGCCACTCATTAAATCTTCAATGAGCCAAACTCTGGCTTTATAACCCTGGAAATACACTCTAACCTTTTTTGCCCGACTTTAGAATGCATGTGCTGACTTTAGGGATGAGTTGAGGGTTTTGGTTTAAGGAATTAATGTCACATAGTGTCATTAGGCCTAGGTGTAATTAAAAATATCCAAAATCAAATTTAAAACTCACTTCGCACCATAGAATAACCCAAAACTGTTAGCCTTCATGTCACCGGGCAGAGGAAGCACTGACAGCACATGTGAACGGTGAGTTGACCCCACAGTTAGGGCTCCATCAGTTTCGGTAACTGATGGTGGTGCTTGCTACCTATCACATGACCTGTAACCATGTCAGTTTCCACACGGTTATCCTAGACCTACGACAACCCTACTTACCCGTAGTTGTTAGCTCCACCTATTCGCTCACATGTTTAGGTTTACTCCACCACCGTCAGGCTAACCCTCTGTAGTTTAGAGCCTGTGGAGTATTTATACTAAAAAAATTACTTTGTATTAAAGCCCGAAAGGGTTTTAGACTTAGGAAAAAGCATTTTTAATTCATGGATTAGATATTTAGGATTTAGGTGTGGTATGGTATATTAGATTTAGGTGTTAGGTATAATTCTTGGTCTTAGGTTTTAGCATGGTAGGGTTTAGGATTTTAAGCTTTAGGGATTTAGGTCATAACCCTTTTAGCTTAGGATTATCTCAATACACATAAAAAACCCATTTTACACCTTTGTCACCATGCGATATTCATCAACATCACATGACGACACCTGTTCCATCTTTGACAACCAAACCCCAATGGAACAAATAAAAACCACATGTCAACAAACCAGGTAACAAACACCATATCCTTCGAACACCATGAAAACCATATCAACCCTTGACATCATCAGCGGAACTGAAGATCAACACCGGAAAACCTGAACCATAAACATCATTGTCGAAGATGAATACACTAGACACTAAATGTTGACGACGAACACTGGCAAAGTTGATATAGCTCAAGACCTCATCAACCATGATCATTTGAAGACCACTTCGACTTTGAACCATTGAAGACTTTGCTCGTGCTAGATTGACAAGATCCTCCTGGATCGATCCTCTCCACTTGAAATCTTTTGGACCACAAAAGTTTGACTAGACAAATAGAAGGTGAGGGTAGAGCTCCCTCACTCTCCACCTTGCCTTGATGATGTACCAACACATTTGATCAACAACCTGAAAGTGATGACCCTGATGATGTTGATCATGGCACATTTTGAATCTGTGAACTATTTCATCCATCTGCAGTATGCACAACTTGCGAAGATGGTTAAACAACTTGTTATGAACATGGAAATTGACTTCTTCCGCGGAGTACCATGAATTAGTGATTCATAAACATCTTTGAAAACAATCTCTTCAGGTTATTGTTCAATACCAATGACATGTACTAACAAATATATTTTGCGGAATAATTGAAGAATTCAAAGACATTCTTGACATCATATCAGCTACTTGACTTGATGTACTTTCCTGATTCCTGATTACTAAGTGAACTGGCTGCAATAAACCCATCAAACTATAATGTGAAAACTGCTACAACTTAGTTTGACTTTGAAAGTATTGAAGTGGTTGTTGATTTGTTTGAATCACCATTTCCTCACCCATTCAATGATGTTTCCGTTGATTAACACTTTACCTTAATGCATAAGTTTCCCTTTCATGTACTGGATACTTTGACACTGCTTTAGAAAAATCTTTGACATGAAAACAAATAGGCTTTCTCTCCACTTGAAAAGAGGCTTCAAAATTGTTTAAAACATGAAATGGTGATACAATACAAGAGAAATGTAACACTTACTTTCCCCAATACTACCCTGCATCCCTGTAACTTATAAATTCCCAAATTGGACTGAAATGATACATTCTGACATTAGGAAGAGGATATTTTGACATCAATTGTACCTTATGTTGTATTTCCCATTTATGAGAAAGATGTTTTGGTTCCTTAAATAGACTTGGAAAATATTTTACCACTTCAACCAAACTATCTTTAAACTAAGACTCACAACCTGAACAAGTATCATGTCGATTCTTATGTTGCTCTTTTACACACATGAGTATAAATCTCTTATTTGAACTTATTAATCGCTTCATTTGATTAACAATAACTGAATCCAAGTGAGTTTTAGTTTTATGTGCCCTGACAATAAATTCAACCCCATCTTTCTTAAGGTCATATTTATGCTCTCTCCTATAAAACATTGCATCATGATCATAGAGATAATGACTTCCTAGCACTACTCTACATATGTCTACTGGAACCACATCTAATTCCACTTCATCAATGTAATTAGTTGTAATGGAAAACTTTAACCGGCACTGCTTTGTGACATTTATTTGAGTTGATTTATTCAGCCAACCTAATGGGTATGGTCTTGAATGATTCCATGTCTCCAAACCCAATTTCTTAACTAAATATTCAGGTATCAAATTTGTCTGTGATCCATTGTCAAACATTGTATCTATCTTTGTGTGTTTATAAATTATCCTTATAAAAAATAGTTCAACTCTTTTATCCTCATTCAAATGATTTATGTTTGAAGAAGATGCAAAAGTACTAGAACTTGAATCAATGTCAAAAGTTTTACCTGACGAAACTATGGCATTTATCCTCCTTTCATCACCTGAATCGGAGCCTAGATCTTGTTGGATTGTTGCATTTGCTTTCATTTCATCCTTCTCCTTAAGGAAATTATTTGGCTTAAGTTCGGGATGAAGTTTCCAACATCTAGATTCATCATGACCGACTCTCTAGCAATGAGAACAAGTAGGTCTTTCCTTCTGGGCTGTTGCTGATTTCTTTCCCTTCGAATTTCTGTTCCTCTTGGTGTCATTTGAATCCTTTATTTCCAACTTTTTGGATTATTGAAGTGAAAAATTGAATGGTCTAACACCTGATTCAATATGTATGGCTTGAACACACACTTCATCAAGTCATGAGGATTAAACATTAATAATGTATGCTGCAAGTATGAATGTAAACTGCCAATGTATTTTAATAAAGTTTCGCGTGTATCCAATGAAACACCAAGCACCAATGCTTTCTTTCTGAACTCCTGAACACTTTGTGCTTTACCTTGCCTCAAATGCTGCCAATCAATAACATCTTGTTGCATGTATCCTAAAGGATAGAATTGTTTCCTAAGAGATTTTAAAAACTTAGAGCATGAAGAGATGAATTTACCTTTCTACTTCACATCTATTTGAGTTTTACTTTCCCACCACATTAAAGTTGTTCCCCCCATTCTAAGTGTAGCTAACTGAATTTTTGTTTTATCATAAAAAATGTTCTGAATATGACAATACACCTCTAACTGCTTAATCCAGTTATCTAACTTTTCAGGATTCATTTTGCGATCATAAATAGGTAACTCAAATTTTACATCAAGTTTCAAAAGAGATGTTTTCTTAGGTTTCTTTTCTATTTCAGATCCTGAACTATAAGAATAAGAAGAAGATGATGATGATGGAGATGATGGAGGAGAAGGAGGTTTATCAGCCTTGCCTTTACCCTTGTCCTTCTTCGATGTCTTTAAAGAAGAAACTGTATCTCTCGCCTTCTTATATTCGTAGAGTTCTCCCAACATCTGTTGCATGCTCAAAAATCTTTCTGAAACTGTTCCTCACTCATCTTTGCTTTAGGAGTTTCACCTGCATAAGATCCTGTCATGGTCAATTTATGAGCGACTCTTCGCTTTCCAATCTCTAGATCAATCTCCTCAAGTGTTCCTTCTCCATGTTGCGACTTTGACCTGGTTAACATTCACTGGAAAAATTCTACAAACGTAACCTTCTCTGGTACCAAATTATAAGATCTAAAATCAATCATAAACTAAAACTGAAGTAGAATTTATTAATTTCCATCAGTGAATTTGATTATTAACCTTAAGTGCTGAATGTGGAAGACTGAAGGAAAGCAGTTGATTTAAGACTAAAATAATAACTTAAGAAACATAATTAGCTTGAATTTGTAGAATAAACAGAGATACCAAACATCGATATTGATTACAGAGTTCGTCCCTAATGAGCGCCAGTATTGCAGCAAGGATGCTGCATCTCCTAGGCTACCAGCTTTACTTATCAACTCAGGTTTCATACAAACTTGGAGGTGACAGTGCTATATGCACAAGTAAAAGTGAAGGTCCTTCCTGTTGTCACTGTTCATCTAGCAAGAGACCCCAGGGGTTCCAATCCAGACTTCTATAGAGTCAGAAGAAGCTTAATTCTTTAATGGAAGAAGATAAAATATATTCTAAGAGAGCTACTCTACCGCAATAATAAAGAAAACAACATGTAATGCTAAATCACACCATATCCTAATTAACCATTTAAACATCAATGCTAAGCAGAATTGCTAAATCAACGCTAACCTAATGATTCTATCTAAGTTACAGAGGTAAAGAGCATCAAACCATACTAATGTGTAAGCAAGGAAACTAAACTAAATATGTTTTCACTTTTTTTGGTTTTTTGGTGTTTGCGATGATCGAACAATGTTGGAGTCTGATTGAATAACCAAATCAAAGCTCAGGAGTGGCAACATTTAAATAATACGTAGAACAAAGTTCAGGAAGGAGTCAAGTGGAAGAGCAATCGAAGATTGAAATTAGTGAAAGGGAGACGTAATGAAGCAGTAGTGCATAGGAACCGTTGGATTGGGCGGATCAACGAACAAGACTAATGGAAGATGAGCGGTGGAGATCTTATCGCAGGAGATTAAGTGAATATATGGATGGATCAATCAACGAACATGATTAATAGAAGATGAGCAGCAGAGATCTTATCGCAGAGATTAAGTGAACAGATGGATGGATCGATCAACGAACATGATTAATGAAAGATGAGTGGTGGATATCTTATCACGGAGATTAAGTGAATAGATGGATGGATCGATCAACAAACAGGATTAATGGAAGATGAGCGGTGGAGATCTTATCGCAAAGATTAAGTGAATAGATGGATGGATCACATCAAGTCACGTGTCAGCAGAAGGGTGGAAAACGTGTGGAATGATGGAGCAGTCTTCGTAGGTGGTAAGCAGTTTCTCGCGTGCCCTCAAAGCTGTAAGTGGAATTCCTAAATTTTACGCGATTAGCCTAGGTGAGTGACACGTAGAATGGGAAAACCACTTTTCTCACGTGCTCTCGGTTGGGTATCGGTCGTGTCATGCGAGATTGTGCGATAGTCGTTGGATCATGTAGGATTGATCAATGGTGGAGATCGGCCAAGCTAGTTGGCGAGCGGGTGACACGATAGTCGTTGGATCAAGCAAGACAGATCGACGGTGGAGATTTGGAGTGCATAAAGTTAAATGTTGAAAGGAATACGTCAGCTATGTGACACATGATTAAAGGTGATTTGCCAGGTTTGTTGTGGATCAAACGGTAAGGAAATCCACGAGTATAATTCGATTAAGGCGTGATTTATTAGCTTCCACTTAAGCATTTCGTGCTGAAGGAAATGAGAATATGAGTGAGATCTTATTACACAAAGAGAGTGATGGAAAAAGATGACGATGAAATGAACCAAGTACTGAATCAAGACAACAAACTCCAAAGCTCATGCAAGAACTAGAAATCTGTGTTTTTGGGGTTGCTGAAGGGTCTCTTCCTCAAGTCATGGTCCCAGAGGGAGGAGGTGAGGCCAAGACACCTACTGACAACCTTATGGTGATATTTTTATCCTTGTTAACCTACTAATTGAAAGAAGGCACAAATGGAAGCAAACTAAAACACAACCAATCTACACTACATTGTTGTAATGGAAATGCGACTACTTAAGCAAATGAACGATTAAACCATGAATCTACGCTATTATACATGTACAATAAAGAGGAGCCTCGGATGCTAGGGTTGGGCCCTAACCCAAGAGCTTCAGCCCTCTGAGTCAGCTCAGTGCTGGCTCGAAACAAAACTCATTCTTATTATCAAAACAATGGATTACATCAAAAATTGTCACAAGTCTTGCAGCTCGAAAATAGAGTAAAGTTTTACGATCAAAAATTTGAATCCTACTGAGGTCCTAGGCCTCTCTACTTATACAACTGAAGTCTCCAATGACTTCCTTAAAATTAGGGAGGCTTGGCTCCCAAACTCGAGATAAAATGGTGCTTTGACTTTCACTTGTTCGACTGCCTTCTAGTCCTCATGATTTGGCTATTTGCACTCCGAATTGATGGAGGAATATTTGAATGGAGGGGTAGTAAATGAGGAGGATTTACCTCCTATAATTCCTCTCTCTTGTCCCATTTGATTTTTGACCAAGGTCTTTGCCAAAATTCGTTGCTTTTATCCTTTAATCCTGCATTAAATTCACATTAGACCACAAAGCAAAATATCCAACTCTAACTCATCTCATAAACAAAATATAATCAAAAGTATGCAATAAGTTGTGAGAATAGTTGGTTTGACTAAGCTAGGAGGTGAATTAAGGCCCATATAATTACCCAATGATGAGGCTCATCATCACCCCCTACTGAAAGTGTTGCTCATCCTATGAGAAACTTAGTCAATGTCCATGTCCTTCATGGCTCTGGTAGCCTCTCTAACATCCCATGCCTCTACTGTGGTCTCTTCTTCTTGTTCATAGAAGCCTACTTTCCTTTCTACTTCTTCCCACTGCTTCTTTTCCTCTTCTTCTTTTCTCCCTTCTAGCATCCCTAGGAGTAGTGGTGGACTAAGTTTTAGGCCTATCCAGTTGACCTTCAACCTTTGCATTGATTTCTTATACATAGGTGTCATGTTGAGTGCCTCTCTCAACCTTTGAGGGGAGTGATATTCTCTGATCTTCAAGCTATGTGACAGTGTATTCCCTCTCCTTAAGTAGGCATGTATACTATAATCGCCTAGCAGCCTAAACATATCCTCAAAATGTGAAATTTCTTGTTCTTCGGCAGCAAGATATCTAGGTGCCAGCTGAGGATCATTTGCAATTAGATTATGGGTGTTGATTAGGGCCATGGGATTTGATTGTTCAGCTCTGATGAAAAGAGGTTCATTTTTCTCTCTAGCCAATATTCTTTTCATTTCTGTAGCCCTTGAATCCTCATAGTTCATCCATGATGCCAAAGCCATTAATTGTAGATATCCTAGCTCAACATTAGGATCCCAAAAATTCATTTCTATGAGGGCCATGTTGTGCAAGTAAAACTCAGCCATTTTGGCCCTATCCTCTAGCGTACTTTGATCACAAAGATCAATAAACTGCCTATAGTCCTGAAATGGCATGGTGCCCCTTTGTGCTAGTGTTTTAATCTGAAATTGTAGCCATTGTTCTCTGAGGTAAAGCACATAGGATTTAGCTGGCATCCTACACTGGATGGCCTCCAAGGAGAGGCTGGTCATACATCCTAGTTGTTTTTCCCTTTCCTGCAGTTGTCCTCTCAGCCATGCATTTTCTCTCTTAAGTTGATCTCTCATTATTGCTTCTCTGTCCCTTAAGCCACTTAGCTCTTTTCCCATTTCCTTGAGCTTCTCTTCCATGTGCCCAATGTCTTTGACACCTTTTTGAGGTATCACCCTGCCTCCTTCAATAAACTGGTAGTAGGAGTCTAGGTTATGTCGGGGACTTGGTTCCTTTGTCTCAGGGTCTTCCTCTTTTGTTTCTTGCTACTCCCCTACCTTGCTTTCCAATTTCTGTGCTTCCTGTAGTTTTTGCTGTGGATCATGTAGGATGTCCTCACCCTTTAAGGAAGTTGATCTGGTACTAGGCCTCCTTACATAGGTGATTGGTGACTTAGGGGAAGGAATTTTGTATCTTGGTGTAGGGGAATCTTCAATCTCAATAGGGATTTTTGTTGATATTTGTGGCTTCCCTTGTTTGATTCTTGTGCTCTTTCTTGTTCTGAAATATAGAGGGGTTTGCATCCTCCTTTTCCATTTTTTCTTGACTGGGGTGATAAGAGCAGTGAGGGCAATTGTTTCCTCCCTCTCAGGGGCCTCTAGAGATACCCTAGGTGACTCCTCCTTGTGTTATTTCCCTTTTCTTTCAATTCCTTCTTCCTCTTTGTTTTTATTATCTTCTTCCTCTTGCTATTCTTTCTCATCTCCATTAGTTTCTTCCTTCGTTTCCTCCTCTATTTCACCATCATCCTCCTTCTCTTATCCCCCTTCTTCTTCTGCTTCATCATGTTCCTATGTAATAGTTTCTTCTTCATCCATCTCATCCCCATCTAGCTCTGTATCTTCTTCTTCTTGTTTTGCCTCCTCCTCCCTGACAGAAGGACTAACATCATAGGTGAGGGTTTTGATGTCATCCTCTGATGGTAAGTCTCTGAAGACTTACCATGTTATAGGGATCCTGAGGTTTTGGAAGGCATCCTCAATGAGGATCATTATCAGCCCATGGTGAGCCAATTGTTGGGAATTCCCTTCCTTTACTTTGTTGCCGGAGTCTATAAGTGATTGCATCAAGAAATAGGGTATGCTGAGTCTTTGGTGAACTGGTGTTTCTACCCCAAATCTTAATTCTTCAAGCATCCTAAAATGGTAGACATAAACAACATTGTATCTACCCTCACATGAGATATATTTGATGATTTGGTAACCTACCTCACTCCATGGGTATGGAAGATTGTCCCTCCTTACTCCACTTTTATCCTCTGTGGGTTCTTCACATTCTAAAAAAGAATTTCCTTTTTGCCACCTGACTGTCTGCTTTGTCTTCTTTTCTCCATGGAATTCCTAGGGGAAGTGTGGTGACTCTACTGATGATATATGGGGTGAGTCTATAGTGAGCCCTCTAATTATCACAGTGGCATGGATTCTGATGTGTGGAGTGAGGGAATGAACAAATTATTGAGCCACCTCATCATCATACCCTGTGAATTTTTCGAAAAACCCCATCCATTGGTGTCTTATAAAGATTTCAAGCACTTGGGTTGTTGTTGTATCCTCACAATGTTTATGGGTTCTCTCTTATTAAACCCTCCTGTCATATATCTTGTGAGGCTTGGGGAGGAAATGAGAGGTTTGACACAATAATTTTAAATTCAAGAGAAAACAAAGTTTCCTATGTATGTAATTCACCTCCCACAATTCTTATATCCACTAGCTTTTAGAGCATTTCTAGTTCATTTGCTTGTAAATGGGGATGGATTTTTAGATCCTACCTCTTTAGAATGGTCGAAGTGGACAATCCTCGTGATAATCCCTCTTGAACCCATCTCTGTCTATCCTATAGACTACCTCTATGTATCCTGTAGACTGTTCCTGTAGGAATTCTTGTGCATGGTCCTGTAGAAATTCTCTTGCAAAACGATGGATCCTTGCTTCCGATGGGTGGCCAGAGTTATGAGAGCGACTTGAGTGAGGGAGCTTCGAGGAGGTGGAATGCATGAATGCATGCAAATGATGTTTTGTTTCCCTTTATGGCTTTTCGGGGTGAGGTTCCTAGTAATCAACTCCCACCTCGTAGATCCGTAGTTAACCACTTCTTCTCCTACTCCTCCTCTATCTTTGAGTTGACGGCAACCACATGTGAGAGGACACTCAGTTTTGTATGTGATGACTAAACAAAGGTGGCCAAGTTAACTAGCCACCTTTTCACTTATAAACCAACTACATCGTAACCCTTACAACTTTTGATCAAATGATGCATATGAGTGAGCAAGCGGGATACTTACCTGTGGTCTTGATGCCATGCTGAAGTTGCTGAAGATCAAAGGTGTTGCATTGTTTATTTGTTGCATGGTCATTCTTCTTACTCCTCTGTTGTTTGTTGATGGTTTCTTAGCTTTTGCAGGTGTCTGTGACTGAAGATCTGATGTTGTTGTTGTTGTGGAGCTCCTAGATCATCCTAGTGAAGACCTGTAGCTGATGAATGATATTCTGTGGGATAGGCTGCTACAGGATGTCCTATAGCTGCTTCTCCCTTAGAATTTATTAATCATGTTGCTGGATGGGGTTGTGAGGATGCTGCAATGAATGGATAGAGGGAGTAGCAGTCTGTGTGGAGCAAGGGACATTCAGGTAATGCTCTTACTCTCCTCTGTCTTCCTTTTTCTTTTTTTTTCATAATTGGCAGAAACTGATCTTTTTTTGTTTTGAATGGTGAGTGCAGGGATGATGGTAATGGATGAGGTGAATGGTTATATCATGTCTAGAATGAATTTTGGGGACCTAACCAACCTACCATTCACCCTCGGATTGCTTCCTGTAGGTTTTTCGAGCCACTATAATTCCTATAGGATCATCTTGTAGGTTTTCAGGGGATCCTGTAGAAAACACAGTCTTCGCCTAAATTGAAGCAATGAAGTGAAAAAACAATGTAATTGATGGAGGGATGCATGGTAACGAGTGGAGGAGATGAATATATGTGAGGCAGGGTTCCCTTTGGATCTTCTCTTTTCTCCTTGATTGTCTTTCTCACCCACCTGCAAATAACAATTACGTCTTTTTTCTCTTCTTTTTTTTTTGAAAAACACCTAGGTTGCCTCAAAGAGGTTTTAACCCTAGATTTTTTCCCTGGGCACCTCAAGGAAGGTTTTCACCCAGGGATCTTCTTATTCTTTTTGTCATTTTTTTCATCATTGGGCCGCCTCACGAGGTTTTCAACCCAAAGATGGGACTCAAGCGCCTCATGGAAGTTTTCACCTGAATCCTTATTCTTTTTATTCTTTTTCAATGACCTGATGAGGGAGCAATTGGAACTTGCTCCACTATCATCATTGTCTTATTGATATTGTCAATGAACTCTTGTTTTGATAAAGTCCTCTTGTACATTTTCAATCGGTGTCCATTAAGAAGCAATGGAATGGATTCTTCATCTATAGTTCTGATTTGCACTGAACCATTATCATGGCATCTTTCCACCACATAAGGTCTAAGCCATCTTGTCCTTAGCTTTCCCTTGAAGTCTTTATACCTAGAATCATATAATGATGCCCAATCACCCTCTTGAAATAACTTCTCCTTAATATGTCTATCATGCCATATCTTCCTCTGAAGCTGAACTATCTCTGTATGTAAGAGAGCCTGCATTCTGAATTCATCCAAGCCATTCAAATGGAACAATCTTTCTTTCTTTGTATGACTGAGATCCAAATCTAGTTGGGCTACCACCCTCAATGTGTTATATTCAAACTCAATGGACAAAAAATCCTTTTTACCATAGACCAACTCATAGAGTGTAAATCCAGTGGTGGTCTTCCATGTTGTATTATAGGCCTAGGTGGCCTCAACTAGTCTCTCTACCCAATCCTTCCTGTTGCTGGTCACTACCTTGGTTAAGATGCTATCCAGTGCCCTGTTGGTCACCTCCACTTGCCCATTAGCTTGTGGATGATAACGAGTGGAGGTCCTATGCTTGATTTTGAGATGGCTAAGCAGTTCTTTAATCATGTTGGAGGTAAATTGGTTGTCTTGGTCTGTGGCTAGCTCTCTAGGGTACCCAAATTTGTAGAATACATTCTCCCTTAGGAACTCAGCCACCTTCTCTTCCATTGCTACCTTAATTGCCTTGGTTTCAACCCACTTAGTCAAATAATCAGTGCACGCAAGAATGTATTGCTTTTTCTTTGAAGGAGGGTTGATAGGCCCAATGAATTCCATGCCCCACTTTTCAAATGGCTCGAAAGTCACTTGAGGTTGTAGGGGCATTTCATCTCTTGGAGTAGGCTTTCCCATTCTCTAGCACTGATCACACTGACTAATGTACTTTTTCACATCTTGATGAGAGTGGGCCAATAACAGCCCGCTTGTAACACTTTGAATGTTGTCCTCTTTGCTGCAAAGTGACCTCCATAAGGCCCATCATGACAAGTCAGAAGGATGTCAAAAAATTCCTCTTCCCTTACACACCTTCTCAAGATTTGATATGGGCCAAGTTTGAAAAGATTGCCCCCAATCCAAGTGAAGGGGGTGCTTTTCCTTACTATCTTACTCTTTTCTTTGGAGGGCAAGTTTGGTGGAAACTGTGATGATACCAAATAGTTTGCTATATCAGCAAACCATGGTGAGAGAACTGAAATAGAAAACAAATGCTCGTCTGGTAACTAGTCATCCACCATTCCTTCTTCACCTACAGGCAAATTCATCCTAGATAGAAAGTCTGCAACAACATTTTTCTTACCAGGATTATCAACAATAGTTAGGTCAAACTGTTGTAATAAAAGCGACCATCTTATAATTCTAGCATTCACATCTGGTTTGTTCATTAAATATTTGATTGCAGCGTGGTCATTATGTACAAATGTTTGGTATCCTGTAATGTAATGCCTAAATTTTTTTAATGAATGCACAACAGCCAGGAGTTCCTTTTCGGTCATAGTATAATTTAGCTCATCCTTTGACAAGTTCTTACTAATAAAATAGATGGCATAGTACAATTTATCCTCTACCTGACCTAAGGCTACTCCTATGGCTTTGTGTGAGGCATCAACATGAATATGAAAAGGGAGGGCCCAGTTTGGGCCTCAAAGAATTGGTGCAGTGGTTAACTTACCCTTTAAAATGTCTAAGGCCTCTTGACAGCTTTTTGACCATATAAACTCAGAATCTTTGGCCAACAACCCAAATAAAGGAGAGGCCAACTTGCTAAAGTCCTTTATGAACCTTCGGTAGTATCTAGCTAACCCCAAGAAACTCCTGACATCCCTCTGCTTTTGTGGAGGTGGGACCCTTTGGATGATTTCTATTTTGTTTGGGTCCACCTGCAGTCCTTGCTGAGATATTGAATGACCTAGCACAGTCCCTTCAGTCATTAAGAATTCACATTTTTCCAGACTGAGAGACAGGTTCATTTCAATGCATTTGTGCAATACTTTGCCTAGGTTAGTCAGGGCTTCTTGAAAATCATAGCCATAAGGTGTAAAATCATCCATATAAATTTCCACCGCATCATGTACTAATTCAGCGAAAATCCTCCACTTACCATTTTTCTTGGGAATTAACACTGAAGGAGAGACCCACTTATTGTCAGAGATGGGGTAAATGAATCCTACATCTAGTAGTTTTTGCAGTTCTTCTTTGACTATATATTTAAGAGTTGGATTCATCCTCCTTTGTGGTTTCCGGACTGGCTTGCAACCTTCTTTGATGTATATGTGGTGAGTACACACTGAGGGGTGTACTCCCTTCATTTCCTTGTAACTCCAAGCAAAGGCTTCCAGGTTTTCTCTCAACATGTTGCATAGATTTTCCTCTTCAAGAGAAAAAAGAGATGGATTAATTTTCAAAGTTTTCTCTGGGCTGAATTCTATGGTTTTGACATGAAGTGGGTTGGAATTGGCCAAGCATAAGTCAATTGGATGATTTTCTGGGTTTCCCTTACTTCTTCTTCTAATGGTAACGAACTAGGAGTTGGACTTTGGAGCAGGTGTTTAATTAAGTCATCCTCATCTTGATGTCCTCCTCCTATGGTTGCTTCCAAAGCATACACTTGGGCTAAATAAACCTGATCTTCTTCCTCCTGCTCTAACCATAAAGGTAAATCATGCTCTAGAGAAGGTTGAGCAAGAGGGTATAGGACTAGCTGTTTGGACATATGCTCGTTCTTGATGGTCATATTCCCAGCTCTGCAGCTAATGTAAGCATCGGTTGTGGCCAACCATAGCCTCCCAAGGATGAGAGGGTAACCAGTAAGCTTAGCATTAAGCTGGAGAACTAGAAAATCTGCAGGGTACTCCTAGGAGTAAACCGAGACCATCACATCCTCCACAATTCCCTCAGGGGTGACCGTGGAACGATCTGCAAGTTGCAGAACTATTTTGGTCTTCCTCAGTGACCCTTGGAGGTTGAACTTGAGCATGGTGTCCTTGGTCATCACATCAATGGCAGCCCCAAGATCGATCAGAGTGTGTGGGACGATGGTGTCATTGATGTGCACATCTACTACAGGGCTTCCAAGGTCCAAATATTTCTGACATATTACCTAACCTAGCATTAAGTCGGATAGCTGCCCAATGAAATTAATGGTAGGGCATCCCTTTCTCTTCTTCCTGGATGCTTGAAGCATTTCTCCTTAATCAACTTATTGTAAATGGGAACAACTTTTATTGCCTAGAGAAGGGGGATCTTTACACATAGATTTTTCAATTCTCCCAGAAGTTCAATTTCTTCTAGGGTAGGCTAGAGTGGTTGGGCTAATCTCTCAGGAAAGGGTGGATTTACTTGAAGGTTTCTTTCCTCTCTTTCTTCCTCAACCTCCCTATGTGGAGAGGGAGGTTGGTTATTCGGGAGAATTATCCCAGATCTTAGATTACTCTCCTGGATTTCTATAGCATAAGCTGGGTATGATGTCTCTCCACTGTATACTTGTTGAACCTGCCTATTTTTCGGGTTCGTATTTGGCTGGGCAGGCATCTATGGTTGCTTGGGTGGAGCAAAGTGTAGGAGTTATGGTTGGGTAGGTGGTGGAGGCAATAAAGCTAGAGAATTGTTGTATTAGGGCCTCCACCCCTGGAGTGGGGTATTCCATTGAGGTTGTGGCATAACGTAAGGTTGAAATGACTGGTTGTCTGGCTGGGAATGATACTGAGATGCATAGGACCAAGGAGGGGGTGTAGACTAGGAAGGATGAGCAGGGTCCTCCAAGAAGCTATAGTTGTGGTTTGGTTGGGGTTGTAATATGCATAGGATGACCCTTGCATACCCTGCTGGTATGGTCTAGGCCTAGGTCTCCTTTGGTTGATGTAGCAAAGCTGCTCAGTGACCCCTTCAGCTTTGTGATATATAGATTTGAGTCTGGGTAAAGGAGGGCACTTGTCTATGGAGTGGTTTTCTTCACAGACCGAACAAATCTCAATGTAGTTCAATGGACATTCGTTCCTAGGATGCCTCCTGGTGCATCTAAGACAAAATGTGGCCAAGGCTCTATTTGCTTCCTCTTTCTTCCTTTTGATGTTCATGGTGTCCAATTACAAGGCAAGGGTTTGCAGTATCTCACTTTTGAAATCTTCCAGCATATTTCCAATTTCATCCTTGATGGATGAGTTGGAAGATGATGTATTGGCCATAGGTTGACTACTCCTACCCTTTTTCCTCGCTACCCTAGAATGGTTTCTAAAGGCAGTCTTGATATCCTCATAGGGTAATTGGTAGATATCCTCTCCTACTAACAAGTGTAAGGCATCCAGAAGATCTTCCCTTACTCCTCTAAGCAGGACTAGCTTTAGTGACTCGGGGTCAAGTGTGCACCTAGCCCTTTTGTAATTAAGTTGGAATCTTTCTTCGTAGTCTTCTAAGGATTCATCTTGGCCCATGGTCATCCTGAAAATCTCTTCTTTAGTATCCTTTGACCTATAATAGTCCCGATATTTTTTGTTAAAATCCTGTTGCATTTGAGCCCAAGTTGTGATGCTATCTCCAGGTAAACCCATGAACCAGTGCAATGCTACACCCTTGAGGATAGATGGAAACAGTTTTATCTTTTTCTCATCATCTTTGTAGTCATAGGTTCGTCATATAACAACAAACTCAAATAGGAAAGTGTCGGGGTCCTCTATGGTCAGGCCCTGGAAATTAGGTAGAGAAGAGGGGCTTATATTCCTCATCTTAATGTCCCCTTTGGTTTCCCTAATGGGGAAGGCACCCTCAACTCTCCCTCTATTCCCTCTGTCATTTTGGTTTTCAACCATTGGTTCAATAGGAATGGGTTCCTCTTCTTCTTCCCCTGTAGGTTCTTCAAATATGTCAGGTTGCTCACCTAAAGGTTCCTCCAATTCACAGTCACCAAAGAAGAGAAAAGGTTGGTTGTTGGATGCAATGGGGGTATTTGGCAAGAATTTCCCTAAATTGTATCTATTCCTACGAGTCATGAAAGGAAATGTTTTTTGGTTGGTTTTTGTAAGATTTTTTTTAGCTGGAAATTTCTTTGCAGAAATGAAATTGTTGATTGAATGAAAACCACTGACAGAAAGAAAAGTTACTAGCTAAATTGAAATTCTACTTTCAAAATGGAAAGGAAAGCAGATAATGACAACTGAAAGAAAGGAAGCTGCTAGATTACTTTTGTAGAAATAAACTAATGGCAGAAAATTGAAGACTAGAAATAGAAGAAAAGAAAGCAGTAATCACATTCTACTCAGACACCTCCCCGACAACGGCACCAAAAAAGTGATGAGTGCCAGTATTGCAACAAGGATGTTGCAACTCTTGGGCTACCAACTTTACTTATCAACCCGGGGTTCATACAAACTTGGAGGTGACAGTGCTATATGCATAAGTAAAAGTGAAGGTCCTTCCTATTATCATTGTTCATCTGGCGAGATACCCCAGGGGTTCCAAGCCAAACTTCTATAGAGTCAGAAGAAGCTTAATTCTTTGATGGAATAAGAGCAAATCTATTCTAAGAGAGCTACTCTACTGCAGTAATAAAGAAAACAAAATGTAATGCTAAATCACACCATATTCTAATTAACCATTTAAACAATTATTCTAAGCAGAATTTCTAAATCAATGCTAACCTAATGTTGTTATCTAAGTTACAGAAGTAAAGAGAATCAAACCATACTAATGTGTAAGCAAGGAAACTAAACTAAATCTGTTTTCATTTTTTTTTTGTTTTTTTGGTGTTTGCGATGATCGGACAGTGTTGGAGTCTGATTGAATAACCAAATCAAATCTCAGGAGTGGCAGCATTTAAATAATATGTAGAACAAAGTTCAAGAAGGAGTCAAGCGGAAGAGCAATCGAAGATCGAAATCAGTGAAAGGGAGATGTAATGAAGCAGCAGTGCATAGGAACCGTTGGATCGGGCGGATCAACGAACAGGACTAACAGAAGATGAGCAGCGGAGATCTTATCGCAAGAGATTAAGTGAATAGATGGATGGATCGATCAATGAACAAGATTAACGGAAGATGAGTGGTGGAGATCTTATCGCGGAGATTAAGTGAATAGATGGATGGATCGATCAACAAACAGGATTAACAGAAGATGAGTGGCAGAGATCTTATCACGGAGATTAAGTGAACACATGGATGGATCGATCAATGAACATGATTAACAAAAGATGAGCGACAAAGATCTTATCGCGGAGATTAAGTGAATAGATGAATGGATCACATCAAGTCATGTGTTGGCAGAAGGGTGGAAAACATGCGGAATGATGGAGCGGTCTTCGTAGGTGGTAAGTAGTTTCTCACACGCCCTCAAAGTTGTAAGTGGAATTCCTAAATTTTATGTGATTAGCCTAAGTGAGTGACACGTAGCATGGGAAAACCACTTTTCTCACATGCTCTCAGTCAGGTATCGGTCGTGTAATAATTCACGCGAGATTGCATGATAGTCGTTGGATCATGCGAGATTGATCAACAGTGGAGATCGACCAAGCTAGTTGGCGAGCGGGTGACGCGATAGCCATTGGATCAAGAAAGACATATCAACAGTGGATATTTGGAGTGCATAAAGTCAAACATTGAAATGAATACGTCGGCTATGTGACAGGTGATTAATGGTGATTGGCCAGGTTTGTTGTGGATTGGACGGTAAGGAAATCCATGAGTATAATCTAATTAAGACGTGATTTATTAGCTTCCGCTTAAGCATTTCATGCTGAAGGAAATGAGAATATGAGTGAGATATTATTATAGAAAGAGAGTGATGGAAAAAGATGACGATGAAATGAACCAAGTACTGAATCAAGACAACAAACTCCAAAGCTCATGCGAGAACTAGAAATCTATGTTTTTAGGGTTGTTGAAGGGTCTCTTCCTCAAGTCATGGTCCCAGAGGGAGGAGGTGAGGCCAAGAAACTTGCTGAAAACCTTATGGTGATATTTTTATCCTTTATAAACTGCTAATTTAAAGAAGGAACAAATGGAAGCAAACTAAAACACAACCAATCTACACTACATTGTTGTAATGGAAATGTGGCTACTTAAGCAAATGAACGATTAAACCATGAATCTACGCTAGAATACATGTACAATAAAGAGGAGCCTCGGTTGCTAGGGTTGGGCCTTAACCCAATAGCTTCAGCCCTCTGAGTTAACTCAATGCTGGCTCAAAACAAAACTCATTCTTATTATCAAATCAATGGATTACATCAAAAACTGTCACAAGTCTTGCAGCTCGAAAATAGAGTAGAGTTTTACGATCAAAAATCTGAATCCTATTGAGGTCCTAGGCCTCTCTACTTATACGTCTAAAGTCTCCAATTACTTCCTTAAAATTAGGGAGGCTCGGCTCCCAAACTCGAGATAAACTGGTGCTTTGACTTTCACTTGCTTGGTTGCCTTCTAGTCCTCATGATTTGGTTGTTTGCACTCCGAGATGATGGAGGAATATTCGAATGGAGGGGTAGTAAATGAAGAGGATTTACCTCCTATAATTCCTCTCCCTTATCCCATTCGAGTTTTGACCATTGTCTTTGCCAAAATTCCTTGCTTTTATCCTTTAATCTTGCATTAAATGCACATTAGACCACAAATAAAAATATCCAACTCTAACTCATCTCATAAACAAAATATAATCAAAAGTATGCAATAAGTTGTGAGAATAGTTGGTTTGACTAAGCTAGGAGGTGAATTAAGGCCCATATAATTACCCAACGATGAGCTCATCAGTCCCTGATGGACTACGTCTCCGGGTCCGCTTTCAAGATAGGCGACCACTTTATTAGGATTGAATCTAAGAAGGTTGATTACACAGAAAATGAACCAGACTGAATGTGCATTCTGGCACTTCTAGTCTCTGTCAATAGAAATATCTCTAAAGTAGATTTCCAACGCCTGTCAGGGTTCCCAATTCTGACTCCCGATGCTCCGTTACACTGAAAACAAAACAACCTATTACCTCCAAAATATACATACAAACTTCTAAAACCACTCATTAACTCTTCAATGAGCCACTCTGGCTTTATAACCCTGGAAATACACTCTAACCTCTGTTGCCCAACTTTAGAATGCATGTGCTGACTTTAGGGATGAGTTGAGGGTTTTGGTTTAAGGAATTAATGTCACATAGTGTCATTAGGCCTAGGTGTAATTAAAAATATCCAAAATCGAATTTAAAACCCACTTTGCACCTTAGAATAACCCAAAATTGTTAGTTGTCATGTCATCGGGCACAGGAAGCACTGACAGCGCATGTGAACGGTGATTTGACCCCACGATTAGGGCTCTGTCGGTTCCGGTAACTGACCGCGGTGCTTGCTACTGTGTCAGTTTCTACACAGTTATCCTAGACCTACGACAAACCTGCTTACCCTTAGTTGTTAGCTCCACCTATCCACTCACATGTCAAGGTTTACTTCGCCATCATCAGGCTAACCCTCTGCAGTTTAGAGCCTACAGAGTATTTATATTAGAACATTTGCTTTGTATTAAATCCCGAAAGGGTTTTAGACTTAGGAAAAAGCATTTTTAATTCATGGTTTATATATTTAGGATTTAGGTGTGATATGGTATTAGATTTAGGTGTTAGGTATAATGCTTGGTCTTAGGTTTTAGCGTGGTATGGTTTAGGATTTTAAGCTTTAGGGTTTTAGGTCATAGCCCTTTTAGCTTAGGATCATCTCATTACACATTAAAAAATCCATTTTACACCTTTGTCACCATGTGATATTCATCAACATCACATGACAAAACATGTTCCATATTTGACAACCAAACCCCAGTGGAATTGACGAAAACCATATGTCGACAAATAGGTACCAAACACCATATCCTTCGAACACCATGAGAACCATATCAACCCTTGACATCACCGGTGGAACTAAAGATCAACACCAGAAAACCTTAACCATAAACATCACTATTGAAGCTGAATACGGCGAACACTAGTGAAGTTGATATAGTTGATCTAGCTCAAGGCCTCATCGACCATGATCATTTAAAGACCACTTCAACTATGAACCACTAAAAACTCCACTCATGCTAGGCTGACAAGATCCTCCTAGATCAATTTCAAAATCCTTCCAACTCTAAGTTCTATAGTAGATGGAATCCCCGAATTGAAAGAAGATTGTGAAGGAGTATGCAAGGGATGTGCATTGGGTAAGATCACCAAGAGACCATTTGGAAGCAGTGCTCCATGGTCAAAATACATCTTGGATCTTATTCATTATGATGTTTGTGTCCCTATGACTCCTAAATCACTTGGAGGTCATTTATATTATGTCACATTTATAAATGATCTTTCAAGAAAAACTAGGGTTTACATGATGAAATCCAAGGATGAAGTACTTACTAAATTTCAAGAATTCAAAGTTGAAGTAGAGAACCTTACAGAAAGAAGAATCAAGATACTAAGATATAATAATCGAGGATAGTATACATCCAAGGAAATCATAGATTTCTATAAGGAGTCTGTGATTAAGAGGGAGTTAATAATTCCATATGTTGGCATTATGATGCATTTGTTGTACTTGATGGAAACCCACTTATAGCAGAACAACTGACTTGCATATGGTAAATAGATGAATCTATGTAACTGGATGAATATACAAGAGAGATATCAGATGTGACAGAATGCATGGCAGTTCAAAGGAATCATTTCAGAAGTAATATGGAAAATTACAGTGTAACAGTTCTATTCAGAGGTAACAGGGCATTGGTACAGAAGAACAGGAAGATGGAACTAAGGTCTACTGGTCAGAATAAAGAAGGTAAAGGAAAAGGTTGATGTAAAGCAGTTCAAGAAGTATACACATGTCCACTTAGTCAAAACAAAATATACACGCTAGTCCACAGAACAAAAAGAGTGTATACATATACATGCACTCCCAGAGGAAGAAAAGTGTGTACATGTTGGAAAACCAATGTTTTGGTCCGAGGTTTTGGTCCAAGGTATTGGTCCAAGGTATTTGGTCTGAGGTATTGACCCTAGGTATTTGGTCCAAGGTATTGGTCCTAAGTGGTTTTGGTCCGAGGTATTGACAAAGGATCTAAATATATAAGGAGGAGAAGATCAAAGGGCTAAGGGCACAAGTAATGAATATCTTATGAAGTGTTAGATCAAAAGAAAACATGCATGTTATGGGTTTCTGATGCCTTGCTTGATCGGCTAGTACAAGAACTAGGGGGTTGTATCTCCCTTCCAGAAGAAGATGGAGAAAGAGTGAAGGTTGTAGCCTTCTGTAGGTCGAAGCCTACGTACTAGTAATATATCAGCTAGTACAAGAACTTGGGGTTTGTAGCTCCCTTCTAGAAGAAGCTAGAGAAAGAGAGAAGGTTGTAGCCTCCTGCAAGTGGGTGCCTGCATACTAGTATGAGTTTGCACCAGTGCAAGATTGTAAACATATTTTCTTATTATTAAAAGAAGACAGAGACGACAGCAGCAGGTGGTTTTCACCCACATTGGTTTTCGACCTTAAATCTTGGTGTTCATGTGTTTTTCTTATGTGTGATGGTTTATTATGTTATTATTGCACATGGTTACTGTTTAATGTTTAATAAAGTACTAATGCACTAATTAAAGATCAACATATAATGAATTAACTGATTCATAAGTTCATTGGATATACGTTGGTTGCCTTAAGAACAGTTGCGTGCACACACAAGTTTCCTTCTCTAAAGTAGCATATAAAAATCTAATTATGGAAATGAAAAAGTTATTGATTTGTAAATACTGATTCACCCCCCCTCTCAGTATTATTTCCAACAATTGGTATTAGAGTAGGTCCTTTGGCAGAATCTTGATCGCTTGAAGGAGATCCGTAGAAACAATGGGAAAGAAGCTAAAGAAGAAAGCACCTCAAAAGAAGAAGGCATCTCAAAGGAACTGTGACAATGGGAGAGACAATTGACCATTATGTGGAAGCAACTCTTCAGATTCAGAATCACCTCAGAATGAAGATGAATAAGCAAAAGAATTATCAGGTATGAATTTGTTTTCCTCTGGTGATACATTTCTCTGTTCATTTGAAGATAATGAATGTGATAGCGAAACAACAGAATTTTCTCTTATGGGTGAAAGAGAAAGAAATCAAATAGAGGTAGAATTTAAAAAGCTCACAGACACAATTAGAGATCAACAAGATCTATTGGACAAAAGGGAGTGTACCTACAAAGAAGAGATTACAAGGTTAAAGGCTCAGTTAGAGGAAGGAAACAATACGAGGAAAAGGAAGATCAAAGTCAAAGGCTGCAGGATGAAGTGACTTCATTGAGAAATGAAGTGAATGGAAAAGACACAACAACCAAGGAACTTATAGAAAGAACCAACTACTGTGAAGGTCTTGAAGCTGTGGTCGTTTCTCTAAAAGAAGATCTCAAAAATTCAAATAAGCAGAATGAAGAACTACTCCAAGCATTTGAAGAACAAGAAAATGAAGTTCTCAAATTAAGGCAACAAGTGGAAGAAGGAAGAAAAGCTGAAGAAATCATGAAGAAGCAGTATCTTGAAAAGGAAGAGCAATATCAGGTTGAGGTAAATATCCTAAAAGGTAAATTAGAAGAAAAGGATAAACTTTTACGATTTCAAGATAGTACTAAGATTTTGGATGATATTCTTAGTAGTCAAAGGACTCCTGTCATCAAATCTGGTCTTGGTTGTCATGAAACTGCTAAAGGTGAATCTAGCTCACAAACTGAAGCAAGGAACTCTATTACAAAATCTAAAACACTCAACGAGGAGATGAAAGTTCAACCCCATCAACAACCAAGGAAAGAAAGTATACAAAGAAAATCATTCACTCCTAACTATGGAAGTGTTAATTGATTCTTTCCTCTGATGAATAATGTTGAATGTTTTATATGTCATAATTTTGGACATGTTGCAGCAAGATGTAGAAGTAGAATGGTTCAAGCTAATAACCGTCACACAGAAAGATCATTAGCTTCAAGGTACTTCAAGGGATATTGTTTTTCTTGCAATACGTTTGGTCACAAAGCCACTGATTGCTATATAAGGAATACGAAATATATAATATTTTATGCTTGTAACAAGTTTGGGCATATAGCAAAAGAATGCAAGAGAAAATCTCAGCCAACATACCAAAAGGAACAAACATCATCACACTCCAAGGTATGGAAGAAGAAGGAATTACAGTAAAAAAGATGTGGCATAGCTCAGTATACAGACAGAACAGACTTAGAAGGAACTGAAAGTATGAAATTTCAGTGTCCTAATTCTCATACGCAGTTATCATGAAGACAAATCGCGTATATACATGAGTTAGAAGCTGCACAGTCGCGTATATGTTGGTTTAATGAAGAAGCAGTGGGACAGACTCAGAAAAATGATCTGATATGATTCAAACAATTATCAATTATCTTTTCTGTCTTGATGATAGATGACTACAATATGTGGATGTTATTTAGAAGTGCTTTTGATCCTCATAAGTTGTTGATAACTTGATGTATATCTGATTGATGATGATGCCTTGATATTTCTTACTGATATATGCAATGATCAGATTTGACAGTGAACAGGTGGCATAGGTTCAGGGGGAGAATATGTTAGGCTTCTAATATTTCATTGTTGGCATTATGTTTAGAAGTATTTGGTACCAAATGATTCTTATCAATGGTGATGATGCTTATGTGGCTAAAGTGTTTTGATACATCATGCTATGTTGCGGTTATAAGTTTCCTATGATGACGATACTTGTATTGCTTGGGGTTACATAGTTGTTATTCAGATCAGATTTATGGATGATTGTGGATGAATTTTTGATGATGCATATAGTACATATATGTTTCTTACATGGTGATATTCATAAGGACAAGGAGAAGTACAAAGCTTGAGTACACAACTTCATTATTTAATGATAATCCACTCGTTTCTTTTATGCTACTGTCATCATGCCTTCAAAGATGCATAAAGTTCATATGGTGCAGTTATGATGCAGGATTCCTATAGTTCTTGGCTCTCACATGGTTGAGGATTGTTGTTGTTGATGGTATCAAGAAAGCTTGACACATGACTATGAGCTCATGGTTTGCTAGATACATATTGCTATCTCTTTGATGGATATACAGTATGCTGGATACATGGATGATTACTTGCATATTGATAAATATTGTTGGTTGGCCAAGAGAATGGTGTTATTGCAGGCATAGCCATTTGAAGACATGGATATTCGGAGACATGGCTTACTTATTCACATAATGATGATGACTTCTTACTTTATGATGATAGGTTTGATATTCACATATGTTGATTATCATGGTTGATGCTTATCAGATGTGGGATGTTCCCTAGTGATGATACATGGTTGATATATTGAGGGTTCTTGTGGAAAGATCATGCAGTTCTTGATGATGATGTTATGATCATAGATGATGATGTTATGATCATAGATGATGACTATGGTGTTTTCACATACATATGATATGATATGAATGATTTTATGTTACTACTTGGAGATACAACATATGCTTAATTGATTCATGGAAGGTTATGATAAGGCTCTTTCTACTAAGGAAACATAGCAAGTTGATCTTGATGAGATCAAGAGGATGAGTTGATATCTATATGCAGCATACTTTGTCACGGGTTGATAACTGATGATGGACATATACAAGTTGTTGGTCTGGATGTTGCTAACAAATGCTTAAGGTGCAGATCATATATGGTGTATGATAGTTTCTGATGACTATCATGGTCTTGTTTAGATATTTGGTCTCTATTATAAATGTCATATATATCATTCGATGTAAAGGTCATATAAAGACCCATGATGTAATAATATGTCCTTGTCTATCATAATATTTTAGTGAGTCCTTTTTGGTCATATGATCTAGTTTGTACCCCCACTATGCATGGGAAGGATGATGTAATAATTGCTATATTTCAGTCATGTATAAACAATTGGTATATCCCCACTTGGTTGGGTAGATGAGTCAAATTTGGTATATCCCCACTTGGTTTGGTAGATGAGTCAAATTTAGTATATCCCCACTTGGTTGGGAGATTGATGTATGAAGGTCAAACTCACATAGTTGAGTTATAGAGTCATGTTATTCTTTTGGAAAATATTTTTGTAGACTCTACATGTGCTCAAGGGGAGCATGGATGGTTTAGTGCATCACAACATGTACAAAGGGGGAGTTTAATCAGAGAATTCAGCATGTGCCTAGGGGGAGCATGATCAATGTTTATATTCAGTTGTTCCGATATGACAGTGTTCACTTTGGTCAGCCCTTTACCCTTGATATCAAATGGGGAGAATATCTTGGTCCACCCTTTGCCCTTGATGTCAAAGGGGGAGAGTATTTTGGTGTTGCTTGTTATCTCTAATAGTTTCTACAACTTGTAGTAATCAACACCAACATGGTTGCCGTCAAGTCCAAAGGGGGAGATTGTTGGCATTATAATGCATGTGTTGTACTTGATGGCAACCCACTTATAGCAGAACAAATCACTTGCCTATGGTAACTAGATGAATCTACGTAACTAGATGAATATACAAGAGAGATACCAGAAGTGATAGAATGCATAGCAGTTCAAAGGAATCATTTTAGAAGTAATATGGAAAATTACAGTGTAACAGTTCTATTTAGAGGTAACAGGGCATTGGTACAGAAGAACAGGAAGATGGAACTAAGGTCTACTAGTCAGAATAAAGAAGGTAAAGGAAAAGGTTTATGTAAAGCAGTTCAAGAAGTATACACAGGTCCACTTAGTCAAAACAGCGTATACACACTAGTCCACAGAACAAAAAGAGCGTATACGTATACACACACTCCCATAGGAAGAAAAGCGCATACATGTTGGAAAACCAAGGTTTTGGTCCGAGGTATTTGGTCCAAGTTATTTTGGTCCAAGGTATTGGTCCAAGGTATTTGGTCCAAGGTATTTGGTCCGAGATATTTGGTCCAAGGTATTTGGTCCGAGGTATTGACCCTAGGTATTTGGTCCAAGGTATTGGTCCTAAGTGGTTTTGGTTTGAGGTATTGACAAAGGATATAAGTATATAAGGAGGAGAAGATCAAGGGGCTAAGTGCACAAGTAATGAATATCTTATGAAGTGTTAGATCAAAAGAAAATATGCATGTTATGGGTTTTTGATGCCTTTCTTGATCTAGAAAAAATATGCACATGAGTGATTGATGATGGATGATATCTAATGATGGATCAAGATAATAATGAATTATCATTATGTGATCTGATAATGGATGGGCTAGATATGATTGCTAACACATGTTTTATCCTTTATATGTGATGATTTGGGTATGTCTGAAGTCAGGAATTGCAGCAAAGTTATAAGTAAGTATTTGCAGATCTATATGTTGGTTCACTTTGGTGAAGATGCATATACGCACTAGTTCGACTCTTCCAAACAGTGTATGCAAAAGAAAAGCTTGATGATCAAGGATGATTGATCTATCAGATCAATGCTTTTGTTTTACTATTTTCTGTCAACAAAGTCTTCTTAGATCTGAAAATAAAATTGAATGCATAAAGATTTTGTGTCTCATTGAATAATTGATTGAGAAAGAAGGGTGATCCTTGTTGCTATCTGTTTAGAACTCTGTCATATGATAGTAGATCTTCAGAATGTCACTAATTGGCACAGTTTGTGGTTCAAGGGTTTTATGATTCAGTATCTTTAGAGGTATACGCAGGTTGGGCTAAAGGAAGTAGCATATACACGCAGGTTTGCTTCATTAAAGGAGTGTATACATTCTGACACATGCCTTTTGAGGTTACAGTTAGTTTTGGTTTTTGATGCAGTGTTCTGGGTTCAGATCTGTGTACTGGTTACATTGATCTATTTGTTCCAGTTGATTAGTTGAATTTGATTAAGTTCGAACGAATGGTTGATTTAGTTGTGTCAGAGGTTCAGAGGTTTCATTGATTGAGCGTTTTAGTTGTATCTGAGATTGATGATTGGGTTTCAATGATTGGTTGATGCAGATGTATTTGATGGTTGTATTACAGTGGTGATTGATTTTGAGCTTCAATGTTACTAATGGGTCCAGTGTGAAAATTTGATGAAATGAGGCCTTCATGTGTATTTTTGTGTACCATGAGCATCCAGTCTGAAAAATTATGAAACGTGGTCCCTGGAGGATACTGAGGTTTGGAGCCTTCAATGAGGAATTCGAAGCTTCCTGTCAATAGTGGCTGGTGATTTGATCAGGGGGTTGGAGCTCCCTTCCAGTAGAAGATGGAGAACGAGTGAAGGTTGTAGACTTATGTAGGTCAGAGCCTATGTACTAGTAAATATATCGGCTAGTACAAGAACTAGGGGGTTGTAGCTCCCTTCCAGAAGAATCTGGAGAATGAGTGAAGGTTGTAGCCTTCTGTAGGTCGGAGCCTACATACTATATATCGGCTAGTAGAAGAACTAGGGGGTTGTGGCTCCCTTCCAGAAGAAGATGGAGAACGAGTGAAGGTTATAGCCTTCTGTAGGTCGGAGCCTACGTACTAGTAAATATATCAGCTAGTACAAGAACTAGGGGGTTGTAGCTCCCTTCTAGAAGAAGATGGAGAACGAGTGAAGGTTGTAGCCTTCTGTAGGTCGGAGCCTACGTACTAGTAAATATATCGGCTAGTACAAGAACTAGGGTGTTGTAGCTCCTTTCTAGAAGAAGCTGGAGAATGAGAGAAGGTTGTAGCCTTCTGCAAGTGGGTGCCTGCGTACTGGTATGAGTCTGCACTAGTGCAAGATTGTAAATAGATTTTCTTATTATTAAAAGAAGATAGAGACGACAGCAGCAGGTGGTTTTCACCCACATTAGGTTTCCACCTTAAATCTTGGTGTTCATGTGTGTTTCTTATGTGTGATGGTTTATTTTGTTATTACTGCACATGGTTACTATTTAATGTTTAATAAAGTACCGATGCACTAATTAAATATCAACATATGATGAATTAACTGAATCATAAGTTCACTTGATATACGTCGGTTGCCTTAAGAACAGTTGCGTGCACACGCAAGTTCCCTTCTCTGAAGTAGTGTATATAAATCTGATTATGGAAATTAAACCGTTATTAATTTGTAAATACTGATTCACCGCCCCCCTCTCAGTATTATTTCCAACACCATATAATCGCGAAAAAAATGGAGTTGTAAAACAAAGGAACCGATTCATTGAAGAAAGTGTAAAAGAAATATTGCATGATCAATATCTACCTAATTTTTTTTGGGGAGAATCCACGAATACAGTTGTATACATTCAAAATCGAAGCCCCCACAGGTCACTAAATAACAGAACTCCCTAAGAAGTATTCACTTGGAAGAAACCAATTGTATATCATCTTTGAATCTTTGGTTGTCCTGTATATATTCATATACCGAAGGATAAAAGAAATAATTTGGACCCTTCAGGCATGAGAGGAACATTTGTTGGCTACAGTTACTCTTCTAAGGCCTATAGGATATACATAAAGGAAGGACGTCGTATAGAAGTCAGTTGAGATCTTATATTTGACAAAAGTATTGCATTCAAGAAATCAAAGGAACTTCCTATGCACTTTGATGATGAAGAACTTCTAGTATTTGAATAAGAAGTTACTAGGGAAGAAGAATAATATAATCATGAAGACGAAGGTCCCAGTGAAGATATCCAACTTGTGGTCATCCCCAAATCAATAAAGAGATTTAACTAGTTGAAATCTACATTTCTTGATGCAGAGGTTCATGGAGCATCCCAAGGCACATTCAGGGAAAGTAAGAAGCCCAAAAAATATTTTGGGTATGCATCCTACATGAAAAAACTAATAGAAGCATAGTCATCCACATTTGAAGAGGTTGTCAATCATAAAGAATGGAAGGATGCCATGAATCAATAATATCAATCTATAATGAAGAATGGAGTTTGGTATATTTTACCTAGGCCTGAAGACAAATTTGTAGTAACTTCCAAATGGATATATAAGATCAAACATGCACTAGATTGAAGTATTTACAAGTATAAGGCAACATTTGTGGCTATTTTCTTCTCTCAAAAAGAAGGAATCAACTATGAAGATAAATTTGCTTCGACGGAAAGGTATACAACTATACATTTGTTGGTCTCTTTGGCAACATCGATGGTATGTAACATCCAACAAATGGATGTCAAGATTGAATTCCTGAATGGCACAGTTGATGAGGAAGTATATATAGAACAATCCTTGGGATTTGAAGTTAAAGATAGAAAGGCATATGTTTTCATATTGAAGAAGGAATTATATGGCCTAAAGCAAGCACCAAGGGCGGGTATGATATGATGGATGCATACCTATAGAGATTAGGATTCACAAAAAATTATGTTGATTTGAACCTTTATATTAAGGTTGTGAAGGAAGAATTGGTTATCATTCTTTTGTATGTAGATGATCTTCTCTTGACAAGTGTAGAAGGTCGAATTAAAGAATGCAAGAAGCAACTAGAAGCAAAATTTGAGATGAAGGATCTAGGGCTTATGCACTACTATTTGAGCCTCAAAGTATGGAAAGGACCTAATGAGATCTATCTAGGTCAAGGAAAGTATGTGATTGTTTGGTCTAAAATGCGGATGCAAATTAGAGTTTCATTTACTATCAATCCAGGTAAGTAACCTTTGAGGATCATCCAATATATATGGACTTAGAGATAAACTAAACTAAACTAGGTGAAGAAATGCCAAAGCTCCCTTACAGGAGGTCTTTCTTGGAATCTCCAACACCTATTTAGTCATTTAACAAAATGGAATCTAAAGAAAATGTGACAAGTGTAAGAAACATTAAAGCTCCCTTACAGGAGGCTGCTCTTTAATATTTCTAATCATCTTAATCAATAAAACCTAATTCTGATTGATTGCATGAAATATTAAAGCTCTCTTACAAGAGACTATTCATGCATATCTCAAGCATATAAATAAGAAATTTAGACTAATGAAATCAAACATTAAATAACAAATCAAATTCATTGAAGGAAACATTAATACTTTCTTACGAAAGGTCATTCGTTAATATTTCAAACATATGAACCTAATAATTTAATCTAATGAAATTCACAAACAAACATAAAATAAAAGCCTACCAAAATAAAAGTGTACTTGCTAGGCAATGGGGATCCTTCCAAGGATTCACAAGCACACCAAAAGAGAAGTCAAATGTAGAGGATCAAAGAAGCTCCATTTTATTCATCATCAATTGAAAATTTCAATTACAACCATTACAATGATTCTCCAAATCTAACTTCTCATTACCAACCTATAAGATACTAAGATTACAAATGAAGGACTAGGTTCTAAAATTCTAAAAATTAAGATTACAAATGAAGGAGATAACACTCCTATTTATACAACAAGATGAGATAACAAACTCATAATGATGATCCACTATTCCCTCTTCAAATCCACATATCTCTCAACCAATGGTGACACATAACCCTATCCTCCATGATCTTCTTCATGAGGTCCATGATCTTATCCATGAGGTCCATGATCTCCTCAAATTCGTGTTTGAACATAGAGTGCCACATAAGGGTGCCTTAGAAGCTTCCTTTGTACCTACACATGTCAACAAACTCATTCTATTTGTTAGGTATAAGTATATGGATATTATTTTCTAAAGTTTAACCACAAATTCTCTTAAAAATACTAAGAATTAATAATGTTTTGGAAAACACAATGATAACCCATTTAATGATGAAAGTGAAGCTAATGTGATGACATGGTGGTGGAATAGAGGTGAGAAAATGTGTGAATGGAGAGAAAGTGGATGTTGAATGGAGTGAAAGTGGATGTATTTTAAGGATAATTCTTAGGCCCAACATACCCCCAAACTGAAGGTATTGCATGTCCTCATGCAATCTATTACATTACTTTTGGATACTTGAGCTTTGGCTTAAACTTTGCATGATATCATTTACTTAACTTTTGCAAAGTGTTTTTGATGAATTGCAACTTGGTTGGTTCTTGTGTTTCAACCATATTTTGTTTGTTGCATTCAATTTTAATGTATGAACTTTGCATAATGATAATTTGATTTTTATTGCAAAGTATTTTGTTGGAATGCATCATGGTTGGTTCTTGTGTAACAACCATGATTGTGTTGGCATCCAATTAACTTTTAAATACTTTTTACAAAGCCATTTTTATGCTCATGATGATGTAATAGTGAATATATTTTGAAAGTATGTGGGTTTTAGAATGTGATATATGAATATGGAAAATATGAAGGTGACAAAGTATGAATGTAAATGTATCCCCCCCCCCAAAAAAAAAAATAAAAAAAATTGATGGCTTTGGCAATTTTGTTAAATGAGGAAAGGAAGTTTTTTCCAAAAATTATCATTCTAGCTTTCAAGGAATTAAATGGTTAAAAGTTAGAAAATATCATACCTCAACTTACCCTTTCAAAAATGGATGAGAGTTGTGCATGTGTGGCTGCAAAATTCTGATCATAGTCTTCTTTACTTGGCTGTGAAAATGGTGGATGAAGTCGAAAAAGTGTGTCTTTTATTATTGTTGTATCCGCTGCTAAATCTGTTGTTGGATCTTCTGTTGAATGTTCGGAATTTGCTGTTGAATGTGGCTGAAAATGTATAAGGCTTGGAAGGTATAAAAAATTTAGAATTTACACTTTCCCTCCCAGCCTTATTTATTGACTTGTCCTCAAGTCATTTACATCAAAAACTGAAAAGTAATGAAAGTAAATCTGCTTCCTCTACTACATAATGATTGGTCTTCAAGTCTTCAACGCTCATTGGCACAATTCTTGTCATGTGAATAAATGTTTCAGTGTCGAACATAACAAGAAATTGTTAACTTAGTGTCCATTAATGGATGCCACTAGTCAACACGAGAGCTCCCATATTTGATGTGGATGAGAGTCAAGGTGCCCCTAACACATCTTTCTAAGTATGAATGAATTTGTTGTTTTTGAATACTTAGAAGATCCGATGAACAAGGGACATTGATGTATTCCCTTTATTTATCGGCATGATAGCTTGCTCTTAAGGCATGCAAGCTTTAAGGTGTTTTTAGAAAAATATTTAGACTCAAGGAATATGGACTCAATGGTGTATGGAAGCAAGGTTTTATTTGCAAGTGTAGGAAAAAGGAAACCGACAATGAATATGTAAAGTGGAACGAAAATATAGTAAATGAGCTTCGTTGCTTTTATTGGTGGGTTAGGATTGAAGAAAATGTATCGAAGTGTATGTGGATAATGGGAAATGGATAATGACTTTAATGGTGGGTTAGGATTGAAGAAAATGTAATGAAGTGTATGTGGATAATGGGAAATGGATAATGAATCTTGCTTGGAAAAAGTGAATTATTGCATGCAAAATCTCAAAAATAGCAAATCTGCTTCTTAATTCTAGACTTTCTGCTAAAATAGTTGATTTTGACCAGCATTGACCAGCCACCTGTAGATGTCGAATTCAAGTGTGGATAGGTATTTCACCATCCTTGGACATTTAGGAACAACCCTCTAGTCTTTGAATTTGTTAATCTGTCATGCAACATATCAAACCATTAAACCCTTACAGGAAGTTACAAGAACTTGTAATTTTTTGGAAATGTCGTTCTTCTTATCATGGTCTTGTTCTTTAGAATTTCTCATGAAAATAGTCTTTTGAAGACCAATTGTCGTCACAATTTAATCTCCTTATTGATCAGTTGATCATCTGAAACCTGCTAAAAAATCTTGGCATAAAGAACATAAGTTTGTTCAAGAAGAGATGGCCATTCCCTTCCTGATTCTTACGCAAAAATTGTATGCCAAAATGAAACAGATTATGGAATATCAAAAGCATAATTTTAGTCCAATTCATGATGCTAATAACAATCTATGTTTAATAAAAAAAATAACCATAATAAATAAATCAACTCCCTGTTTGTGTCCGATGACTCATGGAATGTGCATGTAAAAGCTTGGCATTGTAGATGAATCCTCCTAATTTGCTTCCAAGTGTAAACCCAGAAAAGTAAACAAATTTCGACCTCTCAAGCTTGTAATTTTTTCACATGGATGACAGAAATGACGATATGCACAGATAAACAATTTCCTCCATTTTTTTGTTTGAACCATAAAATTTCATAAAGATTTTTTCAGTTTGCTTCAATCACGCAATAAATTTCACATCAATTTTTTCCGATAATTTTCCATGACAATTTTCTGAAAAACAATAAAACTAATAAAATATTTACAAAATTAAAAAGTGAAATAAACAAAACATTAAACACAATAATCACAAAACATATCATAAACATAACATCAAAATTAAAACATATATAAAAACATAACATTAAAATATATACTAAAAAAAACATAACACAAAAAAAATTATAATAATAATAATTATAACATATAACAAAAATATATACATTAAAAACAAAACAAAACATATAGATGACAAAAAATAGAATTTATAAACAAATAAAAAAAATAATATTAAAAATCAAACACTCAATTATAAAACATAACATAAAAAAAAAAAAAAAAAAAAAAAAAACAAAACAAAACATATATTATAAAAACATTAAAAGAAACGATATTAAAACAAATTGACATCAAAATATGAATACATAAAAAAAAACAACATAACATCAAAACAATACATACACGATGCAATATAAAAAAACGAATTTTGCCATGTTTAAAAATGAAAAGTCAAAACATGTGAAATAATCAAAATGTGTCAAATGTTGAAATGTTGAAGCATGTGAAAAAGCGTGGTTTGTGCAGCGTTGAAGAATGATGAAGAAACATGGAGGCCATGGGGATAGCCATTGAAACAGGTGGACAAAAATAATAGTGCAGAAGAAACGTGATAATACCAATATCATTTGAGCACAGTCAAACTGAAATGTTGACCGAGCTCCTCAAATGGTGAATGTCCTGCAAAATGATCCTTGCAATTCTGGGCTCGCATTTATGGGAAAAACTCTTCACGCTCGTAATTCTCGGCAGAATGTTAACAACGCAGCAAATCACTTACCTCAAATTCCTTTCTGGAGATACCCCTATAAATATGGCACGATTTTCTCACAAAATATGCATTTAATCATTGATAATCTTCAAATCAACAAATATGGAATACTGGTGTTGCGTGCCTCCTGCGCTTGAAGGCGTGTAGATCATGGGTGGTAAAGGATATATCCGGCCGATTGCATGTCAATTCCAGGTGCGTCGAATACGCAATTGAACAATAAGTATGAGGTGCACCGAATACGCAATTGAATACGCAATTCCGTGGTGAGAGAATGGCAATAAGTATGAGGCGGTTAAGGTAACACATTATAAGTAATTTCCATGCATCAAGACAACACTACGGCAAAACAACAGTAACACATCCATATCCGCTAACTTTCAGGGTCAGCTGCATGGACTGCTTCTTTGATATTGCCGCATGCAGAAAAATCTTGACGTTTCCAATAAACATAGTGACCAGAAGCAATCCATAGTTGAAAATACCATTGTTACTTACGCAGATCGAATGCACAGTGTCATTCATGGTCCACCCAAGCAGGTACCAACAAGCACCAGCATAAGTAGCAGAGCTAGTTGTTTCATACTTATTCACTTTTGCCCTTGGATCTGGAAGTATAGATCTACCTAGCCAAAACATTGGTAGCAGGGGCAACATCCCTTCGTTTGAATCCATATACAGTCTAACTACCAACAACAGTAGCTAAGGTAGCACCAGCGGCATATCCAGATGCAAAGGTAAAGGTAGTTTCTCCAGCTCCAGATCGAGATCGAGAATGAGGGTTTTGAACATAGAGATACGCACAGCAGTTTGGGACAATTCCCTTGTTCACACGCAGTTGTATTTACAAGCTTAATCCGTTGTGATTTGCAAACAAAACACGTAATTGTCTATGCATTAATTTTAAAAACTGTTTTTTTTTTTCACGCAGTCACCAAAACAGGGTCCCGAAGAACCGCAATTTCCTCTCAAACCGTTAGGAATCTAAGCAAACGATTTCTGGGTTATGTAACTCATTATGTTCTATAAAAAACTCGTGCCTTCGTTTTTCTAGATTTTTTTTATTTTTTTATCATAGAACATGTTTCACAACGACGTGTCAAAAATTTTGCGTCTTTTGTTCGAGTTTCTAGTTAAAAAAAAATGTCAAAATCATACCCAGCTCAAGGGCCAAGTTACATGCTTTTAGAATAGTTTATTACTGTAATTGTACATTCAGCACTGGTCTAGTTTTTAAGGCTTTGAGACTAAGAAACCTGATCTATAATATGCGGCATCTGACTTCAACAGATGCATTGAACAAAGTTACAGATCTGTTCGTCAAATCAATTGTTAAAACAGTCGGGTCTGGTAGTTCTCTCCTCTCTAAGTGAATTGAGTTGTTGAAATAGAGGAATAAATGTAGATATGTGGTGCCTGATTTGAATTTTTTATGGATTGGTATTTTTCTTCAGTAGATCAGGCGGTATCGGTGGATGGGCTTTCGCTTATGAATTCATTTTTCCCGCTGCAACCACCTCCATCTCTTTCAAATCCTTACTCCTGTGTAGATTTGCATGAATGTGTAGATTAGCGGCTTGTCGACTTGCATGAATGTCAAGCATGGACTCTGGATATATTATGGGTATCTCGATGCTCTCACAAAGTCTGATCTGAGGAAGAAAATCAATGCAGGATTACCACAGGATACAAGACCTTAAGTAAGCGCATTATATCGACTATGATGTAGCAGAGCGGGGTACTATATAAAAATGATGAGAGATAGCTAAGAAGATCAAAGCAGTGGTTGTGCGCTGAGAGCTACTAAGATACATAAGTCAAGTTGGGTGTTCCAGTTGGATCTGACATATTCCAGCAGACCGTGACTCTTATTTCAAAAATTCGTGTGATGCATGTTAGCGCTTGAAATTTCACCTCAGACTGAGAAAGGTAAACCTCAAGGCTACATCAAACCATTTAGCCTCGTAGCTAGCCCTACGGGGCAGGAGAAGGCTCTATCCGGTCAATCTCGGCAGATCTTCAATGGGATGAGATGACCAACAAGGTAACACTGATATTAGGCTAGTAAACTGATTAAAAAGGTTGATTTGGGGTTTTTTGGGTTTTTGGTGGCAAATTGAGGAATTGCAATTTTGGGTGCGGGGATTTGACACAGTTTCTGTAGGGGGTTCTTTGGGGCGAGGTAGGAGACCGTATTGATGCCTTTGATTGAGGTGAGTGGATGGAAAAGACCGGTGAGGAGCTAAGGAGAGCAAATAATACTTTGAATTCTCCTTAAACAGTAGAAAACATAGAAATTAAACAAATTTAAAAGCAGAGCATGGCAAGCATGAATTCTTACTTTAACACTTCATTTGTTTAATATGCAGAAGGAAAGAAAGGAGATGAATCACATAACACACTTACAAGAACATTAAGAAGCACTCCATCAATACATGAAACCACAAGAATCCCAAAAAGGACTGCAAAACCCTGGTCTTCCTTAGCCAAAAATTGCAAAGATACAAGTGAAATAATACAATGATAGCTTATCCCTCAAGAGTCCAACCTTCCAACCCTTGGAAATGATTAAGAAAATACATAATATAGGCAAGCCAACCTCTTCCCTTGCCTCTAGGGGTCGAGCTCATCCTTCTAGGAGCTGTTTCAACTAATTCTAAACTGAGCACTAAAATCTAGGCAGTCAAAACAACTTCAATTCATTCATTTAATATTTACCCATTACATGAATGAATCTTCTAGAAGTGTTAAACAAGAGTAAAAGTATCTTAGAGTTACAAAAATTACATCAAAGATAATCATCTTCAACCCCAAAAAGTCAAACTGAGTCAAATCTGCGTTTTCTGGGCTGTACAGTGCAATCTGGCAAAAAACTGCCTGACAGGTCGCGCCCCCCTGCCTGACGGGTCGCGCCCCTTTGGAGCCCTGTATGAGGCACTTGAAGGTGGCCAAATTGAGCAAAAGTGGGCTTGTTGGAAAGGTCTGTGAGTCTACTTTCCAACCCAACTAGAATTTTTGAATTTGGAGGTCATTTGCCCTGTCAAAAATTAATTCTCCCAAGACTGGTTTCTGCAACTCAAAAAAGGGGCAGAAAGTCAAATTTTGCATGTATTTTGACCTTCTGGAGGCCCAAAACTCCATAAAAACTCAAGTCCATCCATGGGCATATGTAACTTTGCATAAAAAATCAGGAAATGCTAAGTTTTTGTGAAAAGGAGTTGCCATGACAAAGGGTCTCACCGAGGGTGAGACCCGTTAAAGAGCCAAAACCTGTAAATTACCAAAAAATGTCAAAATTACCCAAAATTCTCAAAATTTTTTGGGATTTGAGCTGTGGCTAGGCTATTGAGTGCCATGATCTTTGAATGAAGCCTCAGCCAAGATACGGAGTGGATTGGTCTTCTTCTTCCCTTTTAGGGCCTCGGACAACCGCCTTTGAAACATCTTCATTTTGGCCTTGCACACATGCATTCTTGCCCAGTAATGGTTTTTCATGTTCCTCAGCAACTTTTATCTTGTTTGGCCTTAACCAACAACCTCTCCAAGTGTGCATTGACCCGGATGAGCATGGACTCTCTCTCAGCAGGCAATAGGTCACGGGCCTCCTTCTGTTCAAATCCCTGTAGCCTGTGCAATCACCTCGAGTGTCAAAGTGAAGTCCATCTCGGCAAGGTTGACATGTCCATCATGCAAGTGTAAAACAAAAAGGCGGGCCAACTCTCTGTGGTGCTGAATCCGAGAAATCCTCTCACAGAACTCATAACAAGACATGTACTAAAAACAAGTGACTGCCATAGGACAGGCCTGTAATTCTGCTAAAAACGTGGGCTCCTCTCGCTTATGATGTCCACCCTTACCACCCTTACGAGGCCTCCTCTGTACCTCAATCTCTGAAGCTGATGACTAGTAATCACTTTGCTCATAAGTTTCAGTTTCTGACATAGTTTAGGAGCAAAGTGGACAAACTGTACTGCTATCTCTAACTGTAAAAAGTGTTGAATTCTATGTTGTTCCAAGGGGACAAGGAACATGAGGGAAATGTTAGGGGAGGGGCATTTTTACAAGGAAAATGGGAACACATGTATATAACAGGGAATTTAGGGAAATATACTGCAAACATCATGGCATATACATCATCAATTTCATATGTTTACATAGGCATAAGGAGAAGTAGGGTTTAGGGTTTCATTTTTATTTTTTTAAAGGGAAAAGGATAGGATTTATTTGCTTCACAAATTTACAAGTGATATTAGCATGGAAATGCAGGGAAAATGAAATGGGATTTGGGGAGAATAATTACAAGGGAAAAAACCATGAAACAGCAAGAAACCCTAACAAATTTTACACATTCATTGCAGCCATTTGGAGAATTTTCTCTGGCACAATTTGGTCATTAAACAAGTTCATAATATCCACCAACCATAACCAGCAATCATTCCAAGATTAGGGAACCTACCTCAAGCGATTTGATGGCTTGGAGGGCGTTTGAGCAAATTTATATTAAGTTTGTAGGGAGACAGCTTGACAGGTCGCGCACCACGCCCAACGGGTCGCGCGCCACTGACGGGTCGCGCCCGTTGAAAAATTGCACTGTGGGAAACCCTCTGACGGGTCGCGCGCCTCTGACGGGTCGCGCACCAGGCTCAACGGGTCGCGTTTTGCAGGAGGCTTTTGGAGGCCTTCTCGGTGTCGGAATCAGGTGCAGGATAGCTCGTTGGAAAGGTCTTTGAGTCTACTTTCTAAAACAACTATAATTTTTCAATTTGGATTTCATTTGACCTATCAAAAATCAAATCTCCCAAGACTGGTCAAAAAGTGCCAAATGAGGCTGCCTCAAAGAAGAGTGCTGTTGCAGTCAACTTTTGAATGCCTTCCTCAACCCCAAATTGATCTCATGATAGCTCATTGGAAAGCTCTTTATGTCTAGTTATCATTTTACCCATCAAGCAAATCATTTGGCCAACCAAGCTAGGAGAAAACTTGATTCCCAAGGTCACTTCAGAGGTGTCTTTGATTCTCCTGAGGCAACGATATTCTTGACATTTCTCTCAAACCATGACACCTGTGTAAAAAGTGAATGAGGTTTTTTTTTCTTGGCATGTTGTGAGCAAAAACCTCTCTCAATTTTTCAAAATTCATCTCTGATTTCTCTGAAACATTGTTTGAGTAAAACTTATCACGATGTGTGGAACAAGGAATTTTGTCGAAATGGAGCGAAATGAAGGGGATAGGGGGCTTCTAAATTCTTGGGGAAATTTTTGGGAGTGGGGAGGGATGTTAGGAAGCAGGGGAAAGTGGAATCTCAGAGATTGAGTGAGGGGAAGTGGTCGAAAAGGGCAAAACACAGGCCAAACCTAGAAAATTGCCAGGTTGTAGCTAGAAACTAGGGTTTGTGCAAAAAAGAGGAATTTGGCGGATCTAAGGTATGGGAAGTGTTTGATAAGGTAATTTAAGGATAGGGGAAGGTGTATGAGCATCAGAAAACAATTTTTGCCGATGATTTGACCGTCCAAGAGAAATTGCCCTCAAAACCCTAGGAGAGGGAAATGAGCTTGCTTAGGTGCGACTGAAGCATGAACAAGGTGTACAATGACTCATTAGACACTGAGATGATAATGAAAACCCTATGAATGATGATAGACTCAGCTGAATAATGACATGGACCGACATTTTGACAACTTTAGAAGGAGTGAAAGCAAACCCTAGACCTAATGCCTAGTGACCAAATTTTGCTTGAAGACTCACTGAAATGACAAAATTTGACCTTGACACTCTGAGACCACTTTGTAAGAGCATATTTGATCACTGTAGGAAGGCTGGAAAAGACTGACACTAACATTGGCTCCAATGGGGATAGTAGCTCCTTGGAGGTGCCAAGAACCTCAGACCTCTGGGAGAGCAGACCAGTGCTTTCAACCATTGGGCGATGGAGTCATTATTTCGGCAAATGACACAAGACTTTGACTCATTTATTGACTGAAACCTGACTGAAAACTGACTGAAACTTAACTGGAACTTGACTCAAACTGACTCGATGACAAACTGAAATAACTTGAAAAACTCATTCAACAGACCAAACACAAATGACTCATGACCGACTTAAAACAAAACTTTACAAAGCTTTTGGAAAAACGGCGGCAATCCATCAATATTTGGAATCATGATGAAAACCACCTGCATATTAATGAAATATGTACAATCATGTATAATGAGCTTTCCAATGTAACCAATCCAGCAGATGGCTACATACCAAATTTCTGCTCTCGCTTATCTCGAGCAGGCGAAACGATGAACCTGTAGGCAACTCAAAATAACCACTGAAACCAAAGCTTATGATAATGAACCAAGCAACATTTATCTTTTCTAATGCTTGCAGAAGAATGCCAAAGGGATCTTGATAATCCTGAAGCACTACCTTGTTTGGAGATCCAGCTGCAAAAATATAAGTACTCGCTTCATTCTGATCTGAAAGAACAGTGGGTTGCTGATTGATAGGAAGGCACAGAGAAGTATAAGATTCTGCCATATGAGTGTTGGCTGTAAATTCCTTGACCGTGAGAAATTTTGACATATTGTCTCTCTCAAGCTTATATTCCTCAATTTCATGGTCTAGGTCATTCTTAAGCAGAAAACAATCCTCAAGATCATCAAACATGACAGCCTCATCATCTTCATGAAAGAAAATATTATCTGTTTGCTGATCTATAAAACTAATTACAAGACTGTCATCATTTTCAAAAGAGGAAGAAGTTTCACCAACACTTTCGTGACCATGTGCACACTGCCGATTTGCTTTAGCTTGGGTTGTAGCATGACCTTTCAAAAGCTGATCTATCTCCTCTTCAGACAAAGGAGATAAGAATTTCTGTTTCCCTTTGCTCAAACAAGTCTTGTCTTCTTGAAATAACATTTAAAAACATGAAAAGTCTGAATGACAGTCCTGATCTTCTGAAACTTGGAAACATTGTTGATCATCTTCATATGACATGGCAATCAAACTATCCAAATTATGATTGAAAGAAGAGTTTTCACTTACTTGAACAAAGATCTCATCTTGCTGTTCATGAGCTGGCTGAATTACCTCCTCATGCAGGCTCTGTTCTGATGGCATAAGGACATTTGGATCAAGAACTTTGTCTATGATCTCAACAACAAAACTCTCCTTTTCAGGATTCGGCACAAGGTATGCTTGGTTATCACAATCTGAATGTAGTTCTGAAGTAGCTGACTAAACATTATCACACTCTACAATCAGCACTATACTTACTTGCATGCTGTTGTCTTCTGTGGGCAGATCTGAAACAACATTTTCTCTTTCCTCATTTTCAGCCATATGGAAATCTTCAGCCTGCTGATCTTGACAAGTATCCTCTAAGATTTCTGTGTGTTGCTGAAACGGATTTTCATACAGAGCTTCCATGATCTCTTCATCCATGAAATTATCATCTTCATAAAACTTCTCAAGGCTTTCAATAAAACTATAGGCATGCTTGCAACAGTCTTGAACTAAATTCAATGATGGATAAGAGTCCTTATATCTTTCAATGAACATAGCATGAAAATCCTTTAAACAGTAAATACAAGCAGGCGGCAAACTTTCATACCATGATTGGGCTTTACCTTCTAGAGTGGCCAAGAATATCTTCATCAAGCAATCTTCAGGAAAATCCACCTTCAACTTGCGAATATGCATATGAAATCTAACCAAATCTAGAGCAGCGTCCTTCTTACCATCATCATTAAATGTAGGCAAATTCCTTGACCAATCTACCTTCGGAATTTTATTTGGAAAACCGGGGATGTGATCTCGGCTCAAGGGAGCATATCTTCTTGCAATCTGATCCATCTTGAAAATCTCAAAGCTACTGATCTCTCTACAGTGAAGTCACCATGAAGCATTGATCTCTGGAGTTTTCAATGAAGGAGTCGCCAGTGAATGATTTCAGCCTTTCAAGTGTCTGATCGTTGTCCACTATCAACAATCAGATCTGAACTTGATACATGTACTGGGGTAAAATGCAAATGAAGTGTTGTATTCACAAGCTCACGGAGATGGACTGAAGCAGCGTTTATCTACTAACGCTGATGTAAAACAAGAGCGTTTTCGAAGGCTACCTGGCATATCTTCAGGCTCCGTCTAAGACTTATGAAATAACACGTCAATGAGCAAACGATTAGTTTGTTCTCCCCAGTATGGTCGCCAGTATGTTAGCGCTTGAAATTTCACCTCAGGCTGAGAAAGGTAAACTTCAAGGCTACATCAAACCATTTAGCCTCGTAGCTAGCCCTACGGGGCAGGAGAAGGCTCTCTCCGGTCAATCTCGGCAGATCTTCAATGGGATGAGATGACCAACAAGGTAACACTGATATTAGGCTAGTAAACTGATTAAAAATGTTGATTTGGGGTTTTTTGGGTTTTTGGTGGCAAATTGAGGAATTGCAATTTTGGGTGCGGGGATTTGACATAGTTTCTGTAGGGGGTTCTTTGGGGCGAGGTAGGAGACCGTATTGATGCCTTTGATTGAGGTGAGTGGATGGAAAAGACCGGTGAGGAGCTAAGGAGAGCAAATAATACTTTGAATTCTCCTTAAACAGTAGAAAACATAGAAATTAAACAAATTTAAAAGCAGAGCATGGCAAGCATGAATTCTTACTTTAACACTTCATTTGTTTAATATGCAGAAGGAAAGAAAGGAGATGAATCACATAACACACTTACAAGAACATTAAGAAGCACTCCATCAATACATGAAACAACAATAATCCCAAAAAGGATTGCAAAACCCTGGTCTTCCTTAGCCAAAAATTGCAGAGATACAAATGAAATAATACAATGATAGCTTATCCCTCAAGAGTCCAACCTTCCAACCCTTGGAAATGATTAAGAAAATACATAATATAGGCAAGCCAACCTCTTCCCTTGCCTCTAGGGGTCGAGCTCATCCTTCTAGGATCTGTTTCAACTAATTCTAAACTGAGCACTAAAATCTAGGCAGTCAAAACAACTTCAATTCATTCATTTAATATTTACCCATTACATGAATGAATCTTCTAGAAGTGTTAAACAAGAGTAAAAGTGTCTTAGAGTTACAAAAATTACATCAAAGATAATCATCTTCAACCCCAAAAAGTCAAACTGAGTCAAATCTGCGTTTTCTGGGCTGTACAGTGCAATCTGGCAAAAAACTGCCTGACAGGTCGCGCCCCCCTGCCTGACGGGTCGCGCCCCTTTGGAGCCCTGTTGGAGGCGCTTGCAGGTGGCCAAATTGAACAAAAGTGGGCTTGTTGGAAAGGTCTATGAGTCTACTTTCCAAACCAACTGGAATTTTTGAATTTGGAGGTCATTGTCCCTATCAAAACTTAATTCTCCCAAGACTGGTTTCTGCAACTCAAAAAAGGGGCAGAAAGTCAAATTTTGCATGTATTTTGACCTTCTGGAGGCCCAAAACTCCATAAAAACTCAAGTCCATCCATGGGCATATGTAACTTTGCATAAAAAATCAGGAAATGCTGAGTTTTTGTGAAAAGGAGTTGCCACGACAAAGGGTCTCACCGGGGGTGAGACCCGTTAAAGAGCCAAAACCTGTAAATTACCAAAAAATGCCAAAATTACCCAAAATTCTCAAAAAATTTTGGGATTTGAGCTGTGGCTAGGCTATTGAGTGCCATGATCTTTGAATGAAGCCTCAGCCAAGATACGGAGCGGATTGGCCTTCTTCTTCCCTTTTAGGGCCTCGGACAACCGCCTTTGAAACATCTCCATTTTGGCCTTGCACACATGCATTCTTGCCCAGTAATGGTTTTTCATGTTCCTCAGCAACTTTTATCTTGTTTGGCCTTAACCAACAACCTCTCCAAGTGTGCATTGACCCGGATGAGCATGGACTCTCTCTCAGCAGGCAATAGGTCACCGGGCCTCCTTCTGTTCAAATCCCTGTAGCCTGTGCAATCACCTCGGGTGTCAAAGTGAAGTCCATCTCGGCAAGGTTGACATGTCCATCATGCAAGTGTAAAACAAAAAGGCGGGCCAACTCTCTGTGGTGCTGAATCCGAGAAATCCTCTCACAAAACTCATAACAAGACACGTACTGAAAACAAGTGACTGCCATAGGACAGGCCTGTAATTCTGCTAAAAAAGTGGGCTCCTCTCGCTTATGATGTCCACCCTTACCACCCTTACGAGGCCTCCTCTGTACCTCAATCTCTGAAGCTGATGACTAGTCATCACTTTTCTCATAAGTTTCGGTTTCTGACATAGTTTAGGAGCAAAGTGGACAAACTGTACTGTTGTCTCTGACTGTAAAAAGCGTTGAATTCTATGCTGTTCCAAGGGGACAAGGAACATGAGGGAAATGTTAGGGGAGGGGCATTTTTACAAGGAAAATGGGAATACATGTATATAACAGGGAATTTAGGGAAATATACTGCAAACATCATGGCATATACATCATCAATTTCATATGTTTACATAGGCATAAGGAGAAGTAGGGTTTAGGGTTTCATTTTTATTTTTTTAAAGGGAAAATGATAGGATTTATTTGCTTCACAAATTTACAAGTGATATTAGCATGGAAATGCAGGGAAAATGAAATGGGATTTGGGGAGAATAATTACAAGGGAAAAAACCATGAAACAGCAAGAAACGCTAACAAATTTTACACATTCATTGCAGCCATTTGGAGCATTTTCTCTGGCACAATTTGGTCATTAAACAAGTTCATAATATCCACCAACCATAACCAGCAATCATTCCAAGATTAGGGAACCTACCTCAAGCGATTTGATGGCTTGGAGGGCGTTTGAGCAAATTTATATTAAGTTTGTAGGGAGACAGCTTGACGGGTCGCGCGCCACTGACGGGTCGCGCCCGTTGAAAAATTGCACTGTGGAAACCCTCTGACGGGTCGCGCGCCTCTGACAGGTCGCGCACCAGGCTCAACGGGTCGCGTTTTGCAGGAGGCTTTTGGAGGCATTCCCAGTGTCGGAATCGGGTGCAGGATAGCTCGTTGGAAAGGTCTTTGAGTCTACATTCCAACCCAACTAGAATTTTTCAATTTGGAGTTCATTTGACCTGTCAAAAATCAAATCTCCCAAGACTGGTCAAAAAGTGCCAAATGAGGCTGCCTCAAAGAAGAGTGTTGTTGCAGTCAACTTTTGAATGCCTTCCTCAACCCCAAATTGATCTCATGATAGCTCATTGGAAATATCTTTATGTCTAGTTATCATTTTACCCATCAAGAAAATCATTTGGCCAACCAAGATAGGAGAAAACTTGATTTTCCCAAGGTCACTTCAGAGGTGTCTTTGATTCTCCTGAGGCAACGATATTCTTGACATTTCTCTCAAACCATGACACCTGTGTAAAAAGTGAAGGAGATTTTTCTTTCTTGGCATGTTGTGAGCAAAAACCTCTCTCAGTTTTGCAAAATTAATCTCTTATTGCTCTGAAACATTGTTTGAGTGAAACTTATCCCAATGTGTGGAACAAGGAATTTTGTCGAAATGGAGCGAAATGAAGGGGATAGGGGGCTTCTAAATTCTTGGGGAAATTTTTGGGAGTGGGGAGAGATGTTAGGAAGCAGGGGAAAGTGGAATCTCAGAGATTGAGCGAGGGGAAGGGGTCGAAAAGGGAAAAACACAGGCCAAACCTAGAAAATTGCCAAGTTGTAGCTAGAAACTAGGGTTTGTGCAAAAAAGAGGAATTTGGCGGATATAAGGGATGGGAAGTGTTTGATAAGGTACTTTAAGGATAGGGGAAGGTGTATGAACATCAGGAAACAAGTTTTGCTGATGATTTGACCGTCCAAGAGAAATTTCCCTCAAAACCCTAGGAGAGGGAAATGAGCTTGCCTAGGTGCGACTGAAGCATGAACAAGGTGTACAATGACTCATTAGACACTGAGATGATAATGACAACCCTATGAATGATGATAGACTCAGCTGAATAATGACATGGACTGACATTTTGACAACTTTAGAAGGAGTGAAAGCAAACCCTAAACCTAATGCCTAGTGACCAAATTTTGCTTGAAGACTCACTGAAATGACAAAATTTGACCTTGACACTCTGAGACCACTTTGTAAGAGCATATTTGATCACTGTAGGAAGGCTGGAAAAGACTAACACTAACATTGGCTCCAATGGGGATGGTAGCTCCTTGGAGGTGCCAAGAACCTCAGACCTCTGGGAGAGCAGACCAGTGCTTTCAACCATTGGGCGATGGAGTCATTATTTCGGCAAACGACACAAGACTTTGACTCATTTATTGACTGAAACCTGACTGAAACTTAACTGGAACTTGACTCAAACTGACTCGATGACAAACTGAAATAACTTGAAAAACTCATTCAACAGACCAAACACAAATGACTCATGACCGACTTAAAACAAAACTTTACAAAGCTTTTGGAAAAACGGCAGCAATCCATCAAGATTTGGAATCATGATGAAAACCACCTGCATACTAATGAAATATGTACAATCATGTATAATGAGCTTTCCAATGTAACCAATCTAGCAGATGGCTACATACCAAATTTCTGCTCTCGCTTATCTCGAGCAGGCGAAACGATGAACCTGTAGGCAACTCAAAATAACCACTGAAACCAAAGCTTATGATAATGAACCAAGCAACATTTATCTTTTCTAATGCTTGCAGAATAATGCCAAAGGGATCTTGATAATCCTGAAGCACTACCTTGTTTGGAGATCCAGCTGCAAAAATATAAGTACTCGCTTCATTCTGATCTGAAAGAACAGTGGGTTGCTGATTGATAGGAAGGCACAGAGAAGTATAAGCTTCTGCCATATGAATGTTGGCTGTAAATTCCTTGACCGTGAGAAATTTTGACATATTGTCTCTCTCAAGCTTATATTCCTCAATTTCATGGTCTAGGTCATTCTTAAGCAGAAAACAATCCTCAAGATCATCAAACATGACAGCCTCATCATCTTCATGAAAGAAACTATTATCTGTTTGCTGATCTATAAAATTAATTACAAGACTGTCATCATTTTCAAAAGAGGAAGAAGTTTCACCAACACTTTCGTGACCATGTGCACACTGCCGATTTGCTTTAGCTTGGGTTGTAGCATGACCTTCCAAAATCTGATCTATCTCCTCTTCAGACAAAGGAGATAAGAATTTCTGTTTCCCTTTGCTCAAACAAGTCTTGTCTTCTTGAAATAGCATTTCAAAACATGAAAAGTCTGAATGACAATCCTGATCTTCTGAAACTTGGAAACATTGTTGATCATCTTCATATGACATGGCAATCAAACTATCCAAATTATGATTGAAAGAAGAGTTTTCACTTACTTGAACAAAGATCTTACCTTGCTGTTCATGAGCTGGCTGAATTACCTCCTCATGCAGGCTCTGTTCTGATGGCATAAGGACATTTGGATCAAGAACTTTGTCTATGATCTCAACAACAAAACTCTCCTTTTCAGGATTCGGCACAAGGTATGCTTGGTTATCACAATCTGAATGTAGTTCTGAAGTAGCTGACTGGACATTATCACACTCTACAATCAGCACTAGACTTACTTGCATGCTGCTGTCTTCTGTGGGCAGATCTGAAACAACATTTTCTCTTCCCTCATTTTCAGCCATATGGAAATCTTCAGCCTGCTGATCTTGACAAGTATCCTCTAAGATTTCTGTGTGCTGCTGAAACGGATTTTCATACAGAGCTTCCATGATCTCTTCATCCATGAAATTATCATCTTCATAAAACTTCTCAAGGCTTTCAATAAAACTATAGGCATGCTTGCAACAGTCTTGAACTAAATTCAATGATGGATAAGAGTCCTTATATCTTTCAATGAACATAGCATGAAAATCCTTTAAACAGTAAATACAAGCAGGCGACGAACTTTCATACCATGATTGGGCTTTACCTTCTAGAGTGGCGAAGAATATCTTCATCAAGAAATCTTCAGGAAAATCCACCTTCAACTTGCGAATATGCATATGAAATCTAACCAAATGTAGAGCAGCGTCCTTCTTACCATCATCATTAAATGTAGGCAAATTCCTTGACCAATCTACCTTCGGAATTTTATTTGGAAAACCGGGGATGTGATCTCGGCTCAAGGGAGCATATCTTCTTGCAATCTGATCCATCTTGAAAATCTCAAAGCTACTGATCTCTTTACAGTGAAGTCACCATGAAGCATTGATCTCTGGAGTTTTCAATGAAGGAGTCGCTAGTGAATGATTTCAGCCTTTCAAGTGTCTGATCGTTGTCCACTATCAACAATCAGATCTGAACTTTATACATGTACTGGGGTAAAATGCAAATGAAGTGCTGTATTCACAAGCTCACGGAGATGGACTGAAGCAGCGTTTATCTACTAACGCTGATGTAAAACAAGAGCGTTTTCGAAGGCTACCTGGCGTATCTTCAGGCTCCGTCTAAGACTTATGAAATAACACGTCAATGAGCAAACGATTAGTTTGTTCTCCCCAGTATGGTCGCCAGTATGTTAGCGCTTGAAATTTCACCTCAGGCTGATAAAGGTAAACCTCAAGGCTACATCAAACCATTTAGCCTCGTAGCTAGCCCTACGAGGCAGGAGAAGGCTCTCTCCGGTCAATCTCGGCAGATCTTCAATGGGATGAGATGACCAACAAGGTAACACTGATATTAGGCTAGTAAACTGATTAAAAAGGTTGATTTGGGGTTTTTTGGGTTTTTGGTGGCAAATTGAGGAATTGCAATTTTGGGTGCGGGGATTTGACACAGTTTCTATAGGGGGTTCTTTGGGGCGAGGTAGGAGACCGTATTGATGCCTTTGATTGAGGTGAGTGGATGGAAAAGACCGGTGAGGAGCTAAGGAGAGCAAATAATACTTTGAATTCTCCTTAAACAGTAGAAAACATAGAAATTAAACAAATTTAAAAGCAGAGCATGGCAAGCATGAATTCTTACTGTAACACTTCATTTGTTTAATATGCAGAAGGAAAGAAAGGAGATGAATCACATAACACACTTACAAGAACATTAAGAAGCACTCCATCAATACATGAAACCACAAGAATCCCAAAAAGGACTGCAAAACCCTGGTCTTCCTTAGCCAAAAATTACATAGATACAAGTGAAATAATACAATGATAGCTTATCCCTCAAGAGTCCAACCTTCCAACCCTTGGAAATGATTAAGAAAATACATAATATAGGCAAGCCAACCTCTTCCCTTGCCTCTAGGGGTCGAGCTCATCCTTCTAGGAGCTGTTTCAACTAATTCTAAACTGAGCACTAAAATCTAGGCAGTCAAAACAACTTGCCTCTATAAGCTAGGAAACCAATTCATTCATTTAATATTTACCCATTACATGAATGAATCTTCTAGAAGTGTTAAAAAAGAGTAAAAGTGTCTTAGAGTTACAAAAATTACATCAAAGATAATCATCTTCAACCCCAAAAAGTCAAACTGAGTCAAATCTGCGTTTTCTAGGCTGTACAGTGCAATCTGGCAAAAAACTGCCTGACAGGTCGCGCCCCCCTGCCTGACGAGTCGTGCCCCTTTGGAGCCCAGTTTGAGGCACTTGCAGGTGGCCAAATTGAGCAAAACTGGACTTGTTGGAAATGTCTGTGAGTCTACTTTCCAACCCAACTGGAATTTTTTAATTTGGAGGTCATTTGCCCTGTCAAAACTTAATTCTCCCAAGACTAGTTTCTGCAACTCAAAAAAGGGGCAGAAAGTCAAATTTTGCATGTATTTTGACCTTCTGAAGGCCCAAAACTCCATAAAAACTCAAGTCCATCCATGGGCATATGTAACTTTGCATAAAAAATCAGGAAATGCTGAGTTTTTGTGAAAAGGAGTTGCCATGACAAAGGGTCTCACCGGGGGTGAGACCCGTTAAAGAGCCAAAACCTGTAAATTACCAAAAAATGCCAAAATTACCCAAAATTCTCAAATTTTTTTGGGATTTGAGCTGTGGCTAGGCTATTGAGTGCCATGATCTTTGAATGAAGCCTCAGCCAAGATATGGAGTGGATTGGTCTTCTTCTTCCCTTTTAGGGTCTCGGACAACCGCCTTTGAAACATCTTCATTTTGGCCTTGCACACATGCATTCTTGCCCAGTAATGGTTTTTCATGTTCCTCAGCAACTTTTATCTTGTTTGGCCTTAACCAACAACCTCTCCAAGTGTGCATTGACCCGGATGAGCATGGACTCTCTCTCAGCAGGCAATAGGTCACCGGGCCTCCTTCTGTTCAAATCCCTGTAGCCTGTGCAATCACCTCGGGTGTCAAAGTGAAGTCCATCTCGGCAAGGTTGACATGTCCATCATGCAAGTGTAAAACAAAAAGGCGGGCCAACTCTCTGTGGTGCTGAATCCAAGAAATCCTCTCACAGAACTCATAACAAGACATGTACTGAAAACAAGTGACTGCCATAGGACAGGCCTGTAATTCTGCTAAAAAAGTGGGCTCCTCTCGCTTATGATGTCCACCCTTACCACCCTTACGAGGCCTCCTCTGTACCTCAATCTCTGAAGCTGATGACTAGTCATCACTTTGCTCATAAGTTTCGGTTTCTGACATAGTTTAGGAGCAAAGTGGACAAACTGTACTGCTGTCTCTGACTGTAAAAAGTGCTAAATTCTATGCTGTTCCAAGGGGACAAGGAACATGAGGGAAATGTTAGGGGAGGGGCATTTTTACAAGGAAAATGGGAATACATGTATATAACAGGGAATTTAGGGAAATATACTGCAAACATCATGGCATATACATCATCAATTTCATATGTTTACATAGGCATAAGGAGAAGTAGGGTTTAGGGTTTCATTTTTATTTTTTTAAAGGGAAAATGATAGGATTTATTTGCTTCACAAATTTACAAGTGATATTAGCATGGAAATGCAGGGAAAATGAAATGGGATTTGGGGAGAATAATTACAAGGGAAAAAACCATGAAACAGCAAGAAACCCTAACAAATTTTTACACATTCATTGCAGCCATTTGGAGCATTTTCTCTGGCACAATTTGGTCATTAAACAAGTTCATAATATCCACCAACCATAACCAGCAATCATTCCAAGATTAGGGAACCTACCTCAAGCGATTTGATGGCTTGGAGGGCGTTTGAGCAAATTTATATTAAGTTTGTAGGGAGACAGCTTGACGGGTCGCGCACCTCGCCCAACGGGTCGCGCGCCACTGACGGGTCGCGCCCGTTGAAAAATTGCACTGTGGGAAACCCTCTGACGGGTCGCGCGACTTGCTCAACGGGTCGTGTTTTGCAGGAGGCTTTTGGAGGCCTTCCCGGTGTCGGAATCGGGTGCAGAATAGCTCGTTGGAAATTTATTTGAGTCTACTTTTCAACCCAACTGGAATTTTTCAATTTGGAGTTCATTTGACCTGTCAAAAATAAATATCCCAAGACTGGTAAAAAAGTGCCAAATGAGGCTGCCTCAAAGAAGAGTGTTGTTGCAGTCAACTTTTGAATGCCTTCCTCAACCCCAAATTGATCTCATGATAGCTAATTGGAAAGATATTTATGTCTAGTTATCATTTTATCCATCAAGCAAATCATTTGGCCAACCAAGCTAGGAGAAAACTTGATTTTCCCAAGGTCACTTCAGAGGTGTCTTTGATTCTCCTAAGGCAACGATATTCTTGACATTTCTCTCAAACCATGACACCTGTGTAAAAAGTGAAGGAGGTTTTTCTTCCTTGGCATGTTTTGAGCAAAAACCTCTCTCAGTTTTGCAAAATTCATCTCTGATTGCTCTGAAACATTGTTTGAGTGAAACTTATCCCGATGTGTGGAACAAGGAATTTTGTCGAAATGGAGCGAAATGAAGGGGATAGGGGGCTTCTAAATTCTTGGGGAAATTTTTGGGAGTGGGGAGGGATGTTAGGAAGTAGGGGAAAGTGGAATCTCATAGATTGAGCGAGGGGAAGGGGTCGAAAAGGGCAAAACACAGGCCAAACCTAGAAAATTGCCAAGTTGTAGCTAGAAACTAGGGTTTGTGCAAAAAAGAGGAATTTGGCGGATCTAAGGGATGGGAAGTGTTTGATAAGGTACTTTAAGGATAGGGGAAGGTGTATGAACATCAAGAAACAAGTTTTGCCGATGATTTGACCGTCCAAGAGAAATTGCCCTCAAAACCCTAGGAGAGGGAAATGAGCTTGCCTAGGTGCGACTGAAGCATGAACAAGGTGTACAATGACTCATTAGACACTGAGATGATAATGAAAACCCTATGAATGATGATAGACTCAGCTGAATAATGACATGGACCGACATTTTGACAACTTTAGAAGGAGTGAAAGCAAACCCTAGACCTAATGCCTAGTGACCAAATTTTGCTTGAAGACTCACTGAAATGACAAAATTTGACCTTGACACTCTGAGACCACTTTGTAAGAGCATATTTGATCACTGTAGGAAGGTTGGAAAAGACTGACACTAACAATGCATATAAAAATTATTACGATGTCAGGATCCTTTTTCAACGAAGATATGGAGATCCACGTAAATTTGTTCATGCATTGTTATGGCTTGTCAGTTAAAGATATGTTGCATTCTAAGGTCCATATGAATGGCCTTCATTCGATCCCACAAAAAATTATGCATGCTCAGAAAATCCTCATCGTAGGGATGATTTAAGAGGTCAAGAAGATGGTTTAAAGATATCACAAATTTCTCTTTTAAAGATATCACAAATTTCTTCCTTAAAGACTGACCTTGAATTGTTTATATGCAGATTTGGTGCAAATTCCTAGCAAGAGATTTTTATTTAATTTTGAAAATAAATCAATAGATTTTCTAATCTTCCTGATCGCTCGAAGCGCAGGAAGAGAGCATACTAACCTATTGATTTTTTTTTATTTTTATTTTTGCAGGTTAGCATGGATGAAGTGGCTCTTATCTAAATTTATTCATGAGAAATGTGGACGATTTTTTTATTAGTTTAAAAATAAGACTAAAGGAAAACTCTATGAGCTCTCATTTTATTTTTTCCTATTCTATGTTACCTTTAGCTTGAAAGATTTTTTTTATTTCCTAGGTAAAAGAATTCTTCTAGTGAAGCCATCTACAAACTAAAAATTCAAAAATTCTCACATCAAGATTTAAATTTTTTACCTTATTATTTGCAAGCATGTAAGTAACTTGTCTTATTCTTGGAGTTGGCGCAAGGTCCTTTTGAAACCAATCTTCAATATTGTTCTTACTCTCCAAGAAGCACCTATTTCCGTGGATGGATTAGTAAGAAATGGGGGGTTTAAAAACTGAATTTGAAACTAAGTACGAAAAAATCAAAAAGCTCAAACTTGAACTCCTTTATGAAGAGCCTGTTGTCACTGGGTTTCACAAGTTAGTCCATAAAAATAAATTGCATTAAAAATAACTTCCTTTGTCTATCTCCAAATCATCCTCGCCGGCAGCGGCACCAAAATGTTGGGTCTAAAATGCGGATGCAAATTAGAGTTTCATTTACTATCAATCCGAGTAAGTAAACTTCAAGGATCATCCAATATATATGGATTTAGAGATAAATTAAACTAAACTAGGTGAAGAAATGCCAAAGCTCCCTTACAAGAGGTCTTTCATTGGAGTCTCCAACACCTATTTAGTCATTTAACAAAATGGAATCTAAAGACATTGTGACAAGTGTAAGAAATATTAAAGCTCCCTTATAGGAGACTGCTCATTAATATTTCTAATCATCTTAATCAACAAAACCTAATCCTGATTGATTGCATGAAATATTAAAGCTCTCTTACAAGAGACTATTCATGTATATCTCAAGCAAATAAATCAGAAACTTAAACTAATGAAATCAAACATTAAATAACAAATCAGATTCATTGAAGGAAACAATAATACTTTCTTACGAAAGGTCATACGTTAATATTTCAAACATATGAACCTAATGATTTAATATAATGAAATTCACAAACAAACATAAAATAAAAGCCTACCAAAATAAAAGTGTACTTGCTAGACAATGGGGATCCTTCCAAGGATTCACAGGCACACCAAAAGAGAAGTCAAATGTAGAGGATCAAAGAAGCTCCATTTTATTCATCATCAATTGCAAATTTCAATTACAACCATTACAATGATTCTCCAAATCTAACTTCTCATTACCAACCTATAGGATACTAAGATTACAAATGAAGGACTAGGTTCTAAAATTCTAAAAATTAAGATTACAAATGATGAGATAACAAACTCATAATGATGATCCACTATTCCCTCTTCAAATCCACATATCTCTCAACCAATGGTGACACATAACCCTATCCTCCATGATCTTCTTCATGAGGTCCATGATCTTATCCATGAGGTCCATGATCTCCTCAAATTCGTGTTTGAACATAGAGTGCCACATAAGGGTGTCTTAGAAGCTTCCTTTGTACCTACACATGTCAACAAACTCATTCTATTTTTTAGGTATAAGTATATGGATATTATTTTCTAAAGTTTAACCACAAATTCTCTTAAAAATACTAAGAATTAATAATGTTTTGGAAAACACAATGATAACCCATTTAATGATGAAAGTGAAGCTAATGTGATGACATAGTGGTGGAATAGAGGTGAGAAAATGTGTGAATGGAGAGAAAGTGGATGTTGAATGGAGTGAAAGTGGATGTATTTTAAGGATAATTCTTAGGCCCAATAGAGATCAAGATGTTGAGGAAGTTTGACATGATAGACTGCTAACCAATGACAACCCCGATGATCACAAACCAAAAAAGACAAAGGAGTTCTAAATCAAGCCCTGTTGATCCTTCCAAGTATAGAAAATTTATTGGCTCCCTGATGTACTTGGTGAATACTCAACCAGACATATGCTTTGTAGTAAATGTTCTCATTCAATTCCAAGTGGAGCCTAAGCATGATCCTTGGATAGCAACAAAGCATATTCTAAGATATATGCTAGGAACCATCCACTACTGCCTAAAATACGATAGGAGGAATGATGTCCACTTGATTGGATATATATATTCCGACTGGGGAGGCAGTGAACAAGATGGAAGGAGCACTACAGTAGGATGTTTCAGATTGGGATACTCCATGATCTCACGAATGAGAAGAAAGCAAAATATAGTTCCTTTGAGTACTATTGAGGCATAATATATTGCAGCATGTCAATGAAGTAGAAAAGCGGTCTGGTTGAGGAAATTTCTATATGAAATATTTGAAGTACATATGGACCCTATATTGATACATTGTGATAACACTAGTTGTATTTGATTGCATGAAGACCCAGTGTTTCATGAAAAGATGAAGCATATCAAAAACAATTATCACTACATCCAGAAGCTAGTACAAGATGGTGTGTTGCAGCTACAATATATCTCCACCAATGAGCAAGTAGCTGACATATTGATAAAATATATTCCTAATAAGAAGATTTTGTATTTGAGAAACAACCTTGGTTTGGTTGATCTATCCTCCCTAGTTGATAGGGAGAGATAGGCACATCATTCTTGTCTTCACTTGAGAAGACAGAATGGAGGATTGAGTAAGCATTTGACATCTGATACTCTTTGAGGATGAGGTAGGGAATCCAAGATAAGAGTATTCATGGACCAATATTATTTTAGGACTAGCTATCCAAGATAAGAATATTCCAAGGAAGGGCATACTCTATGAACACCCGTGTGGGGTATGTACCTTGAGATACAATGATGATGGTGTCTATAAATCATTGGTCTCACCAGCATTGTGCTCTGATCTTGTGGAGAGATAGAGTTGTTAGTCAAGGCCTTGCTATATGACAATGTTGGTTGTTATGATTCTAAATAGATGGGTTACCAATCCGACTCTTCTTATGAGATCTCTTTAGATTGAGAATGTCCATGTACCATTTATGAATACCTCCCTAGTTAAGAGGGAGTGTTGAAAAATGTGTAACTAGGTTTGGTATTCATAAATATGAAATGTACTTTTGATTCTTGCAAATTGTAAAATGAAAGAAAATTATTATTATTATTATTGGAGCCTAGGTTTCATACTCAAGGTATTTTATTTTATAGTTCAAGCTCCCATTGAGTGCTTTGAGGGTTTTTCCTAGGTCAATATGTCAAAAGAGTCAAGGTCATAAGTTGAAGACCCCTTCGAGCACATTCTAATTTGTAAAGAAATTATTTTTGTCCTTAGAAGTGTCAAAAGACGCTCCAATATCAAGTCGGCTTGGCAGTTTCCAAGCCAGCCTACTTTGAGGAGCCACGTCCACCTTTGAGAAGCCTATATAAAGGAGGAAACTCAACCTCCTTGGATCACATTCATCTCTCACTCATTCAAGTGAAGGAATAAGAGGAAGAAGGCAAAAAAGAAGGAAGAGGATGAAGAAGACTTGGTTTTGGGCTATTTCTCTCTCACACATGCGAAGGAAATCTAGGGTTTCTGTAGCAGATCTAGGTTTTTCCTCTATAAATTCGATCTTGAAGAAGAGAAGAAAAGAAGGTCAAGAAAAGGTCACAAGAATCCATCCTCAAGCTTCAGAAGTCAGATAAATCAAAGTGAGGGTATAAGGAAGTCCTAGGAGGCTAAAGAAGCTCACATGTGTGGAAGCAACAACTACAAGAGGGCCAAAAATTCTAGGTCTACAATGGAGGCCGAAATTTTGCAGCTTGAGGTCGAAGTTGTGCTACTAGAAGAGATTTGACTAGGCTTGACTTGGACAAGGAAAGCACATCATCCATAAAGGTTTGACTTGGTCTTGGAGGGTATTGGTCTTCGTATAAAGATCTTGGAATTTGTCAATATAATAATCTATAAGGAAGAGAATAGATTTGTGGGTTTTCCTCTCAAGTGGAGAGATTGCCCTAGGTTGCAACCTATATGTTGTGTTCTTGTTCTTCTTGTTTTTGGTAGTTGTTTGATGATACACAAAAATAATAATAATAAGTGAAGCTAATAAGTAAGATAAGTAAAATGACATCACAAGAAGTTATCAAAAGAAAGAGAAATCACTCTAATCATTTCCCTTTAGATTTCTCAACATCCAAGTTGTTTGTTGATGTGGAAATATGAATTTTCTCAATTTGACCAAGGCAAAGTCAAATTCAGAATTTCTTGTTGCACTTTTCAACATTGTTTATGCTTCTAAGCATCTTGATGGAGGTTACTTATTTTCCTACATGTCTCTAAGTTCCAGTATGGCTCTTTGTTCGCCTGGTTCTCAATTGTAAACAATGATGTAAACATTTTTGGTTAATAGAAATATATGTGCCTATTTACCAAAAAAAAAAAAACATCAAAATTTAAAATTCAAACCCTTGGTTTAAGGTATTTGGTTATGAACTCAAACTAATATCATCTCACAATAAGATTGTAGAAATAAGTTGTTTTCCATATTTCAACAAGCTTAGTAGTTTATCAACACTTTATAATTGCATGGATTGGAAAAATATTTTAGTTATTCAAATGAATATATTTTTGAGTTGTGTATATGGTAGATGTTGATCTAAAATAAATAAACCACTAAGTTGAAGTAGTGAAATTTCCTCTTCTATTTGTTATCTCTATATTGCTATGGACATTCCAATGGACAAATCTAATAAAATTGTACTTAAAAATCTAAAATCTATACCACGAGGTTATTTTTCCTTAAACTTATAGATTTATTATGTTATTGTTTTATGTTGGTGCATGCAAATTATAATTATGCAGAAAATAGAGGACAAATAGAACAATCATTCACAAACTGCAATAACACATTATATGACTTAGGAAACCCTTTCGGGAGAAAACCCTGCTAGAAGGTGTGAATGTTCCACTCTCTCTTTCTCTAAATGGAAATGGTTCCAAGTACAAATAAGTAAGACCTGTGGTCCATCGGTTTCTACAGTGCACAGACCATTTTTTTTGCTCTCTCCCTATCCACTATCAACGATTTACTCTATGGAACAAAATGCACTTCCATATAATGGAACCTCTTTTTCCTCTAGTGGAATGATATGATAACACAACCTGATAGCCTACTGGCAGTTAAGTTTTACTCCTTCAACTCATAACTAAAATTAAAATATTGAATCTTCTATTCTTTTTCATCATGATCACATGGTTAACCTACTTTCAATGAATAATGGGGAATAATGTGGCATCCTCTTGAATTATGGTGGTCAAAAGAAGAAGGTCAACTTCTGAGTGGCATAACTTTTGCATATGGACTCTGATTGAGGTGATTCTCACACCATTAAAAACATATCTGCGTGTAAAATAGTGAAATATGTTTAACTTGGGTGGAAACATTTTACCTCAAAAAAACATCATTTAATTCCTTAAATTTATTCTAGAAGTTTTTAGACACTAATTTTTCAAATTGGGTCCTAATGGTAAAAATGGTTATATGAGTTGATCCATCCACTTTTTCCACTCTGAAAGCTTTAAGATGCATGAAAAATAATATAATAATCAAATCCAGATCACACCTCCCCATTTTGGGAGGATTTTGGTCCCCAAACTCTTGTACTAAATGAGGTGAGGAATATTTTTCTTCACCTTCTCTAAGGTGTACCATTTAGCTTTTCCTGGAAGTTATCATTTCAACTCAATCTATTAAAGGTCTTGCTACCCCTATCTTGTATTTTTGGACCTCTTTACAAAACTTTATCCTTTATCAACTTTGCATGAGCATCCGGTACCAAATCCTCTACATAAGGTAGGACTTGTTCCTCTTCTTGATCTAGCATGGAAGGCTCATAGAGTTTTGGATTCTCTACATTCACCACTGAGTAAATATGCATGTATGGTGGTAGACTAAGTGTGTAGGAATTATCTCCCACCTTTTTCATTATCTCAAAGGTGTTATATCTAGATCCTTGTTTTTCTTATCATGACCCTGTAGCCTCTCCTTGTTCATCTGTAACCATATTATGTCTCCCACCATGAAGGACTTCTTTGTTATGTGTTGATCATGCCTAGCATTATATTTTCCTTGTGACTTTTGTTTGGTCTCCTATACTTTTATATGGGTTTTTCTACCCTTAGTGCATCCCTTGTAATATCTCCCCTATTTCCTCCTTGCTACCCATATGCAATATCCAAAGTTGAAGGTGGAAAATATCTAAAACAAGTTTCAAATGGGAACTTACCAATAGAAGTGTGGACTACTCTATTATAAGAGTGTTTTATATGTACCAAATTTTTATTTTGGGTCTTCAGATGCTTCTGATTATACTCACTCAAAAGTTGCACCAAATCATGTTGATTACTTTTGTTTTCCCATTTTTTTGTGGATGGAATGTTGTAGACATCTTTAACTTCGTGTCCATCGTCTTCCATATTGTAGTCCAAACTACACTAAGAAATCTTGTGTCCCTTTCTGAAATGATGCTCCTTGGTATCCCAAATTTCACCCAAACCTATCTAAAGAACAAGTTCCCTGCTTCTTGGCTACTACTGGTCTTTTTATAGGGCATCAAAATGCACATATTATTGAACCTATCAACTATCATATAGAACAAGTAGAACAAAATCGATGGAAATTCTTTCCCAAGAACAAGTAGATATGAGCAAGGGATGATATAGACTTATTTCTTGTTACCAAGATTACTAGTACAACAAAGCATGCATCCTCTTATGAACCTAGCTACCTATTATTTCATCTTAGACCAATACACATACTTTTGCAAGTTGTCTATTAGCTTCCCTACAACAAAGTGTTCTACAACCTTGGAGGTGTGACCCTCTCTAATCAGTTGTAGTCACTCACCTTTAGGAACACATATCTTATCCATCTTGTAAAGTAATATGTTCTGGAGGTGGCAGTCAATTCTTTTATCACCACCGTGCACATGACTATTACTTTTCAATTGCTAAAACACCTCCCTAAATTCTCCATCCTATGAATATGCCTCTATATACATCATGGGTGAATGGATCCATGCATATCAGAGTTCCCAAAGCTATGATATTTGATGTGGGTGGTCTTGAAAGCATGTTGGCCAACTTTTTTGTGCTTCCCTTTTTGTAATTAACCACTAAATGCAATTGTTGTAGAAACCACATCCACTTGTGATGCTTGGTTTGTTGTAGCTTACTTAAATATTGTAGTGGCTAATTATCTCGGTGGATTATTGGCTCCTTTACCATCTGATAGTTTTTCCATTTCTTCACTGCTTACATCAAGGCATAGAGTTCCTTCTTTTAAGTAGGGTAGTTGAGAACCACCCCATGAAATACTTTAGAATAGAAGCATACATGCCTTCCTCACTATGCCGAGACCACTCCCATAGCATACCCACTTGCATATGTCTCCACTTCGAAGGGTTACTGCAAGTTCGATAATTCTAGAAATGGTGTTTACCTGGTCTTCTTATTTAACTCCTCAAAGGCCCGATATTGACTCTTTCCTCACTAAAAATTATTTCCACTCACTTTTATGGCATGGAGTGGTGTTTCTACTGCTAAAAATGAGGCTATGAATTTCCTCAAGTACTATGTTCCCCAAAGAAACTCTTGACCTCAAAAACATTAGTAGGCACTGACCACTTCATGAAGGCCCCCGTCTTGGTAGGATCTATCTTTATCTCTCATCCACCTATCACATACCCCATATACACCAAATATTGTTTTAAAAACTCACACTTCTTGAGATTTTCCAACAATTGGTGCTTCTTTAAAGTCTCTAGGACTTGTGAGAAATGTGAGATGTGCTCCTCCCAACTATATACTAGTATATTATCCAAATAAATGATAACAAATGAATCTATAAAACGTGTCATATAATATTTATTGACCTCATAAACATAGCGGGTGTGTTGCATAGGCCAAATGGAATGTCAATTAACCACTCATACAAACCTTTTTTGGTTTTGAAGACAATCTTCTAAGTATCTTCTTCTCAAACTTAAACCTGGTGATATATAGACTTTAAGTCAAACTTGTTGAATTATTTGGCTTGTTTAAATTGATCCAAAAAACATCTATCTTGGGCAAAGGGTACTTATTCTTCAATATAATTTTGTTTAATGCCCTATAATCAATGCACGTCTGCCAAGACATGTCCTTCTTTGGCACAATAATAATGGGAAACCCACATGGTGAGGTACTTCATCGAATGACACTTTGTTCCAATAGTTGTTTCAATTGCTTCTTCACCTCACTTGCTTCTACAATGGACTACCTATACAACCCAAATGTTTGGCAATGGGAAGTCTAGCAATAGTTCAATCTCATGCTCCACTTACCTCTTGGGCATTAACCCTTTATAAAGAGGCCTTAGCTTTTCTAAAGAATATTTTGACACGATGTAATCTAGTTCTGAATTAATTAAAGTTTTTGATTTACAAAAAATATATATATTTGATTGTTGATAAACCTTTATGGCCACTGTCGTGGGTATCATTGACTCCAACAAATCTAAATGGAGTGAGGCCTTAGCTTTTCTAAAGAATATTTTGACACGATGTAATTTATTTCTGAATTAATTAAAGTTATCGATTTACAGAAATATATATATTTTATTGTTGATAAAACCTTATGGCCATTGTCGTGGGTATCATCGATTCTTGTCATATTTTGCTTATGTTTTTTTTGGACAAATATTAAATTTAAAAGAAAAAATAAATAAAGAATATATTAGATTTTAAATTATATGAATTTTATTATAAAAAATAAATTTATCTGAAGGTGTAGATTTTTGTAATTAGTTATATTGTTAGAGTTTTTTTAATATAAGTTGTGTCACAGTTTTGTGAAGTCCAAAATTTTGAGTCGACACTTTACCCATTATCAAAGACAAAATAAATTTTAATAATACAAATAAGTGTTGAGAAAAGAATATAAAGGAGAAGTGAAAAGATGTAACTATTAGAGAAGAATATGAGAGTAAAAAATGGTGAGAAAAATATATTAAATAAAAGATAAACATAAAAATTAGAAGCTTGAATTAGGTGTTATGATACAAAACATACACTATGATAATGAATTAGGAACAATGATTAAAATAATATTAAAATAAAAATAAATATAAATAGGAAATAAATTGTAAGAAATTTTTATATAATAGTAATATTAATTTGAGGGAATAAAAAAGAAATAGAAGTATAACTATTATTAATTGAAGAGAAAACTAAAGGTGATATGATTGATTTTGAACCCAGGGAAAATAGTCACTAGGATGATGAGTAAGTAACTTGACATTAAAAATATAATGTTATTAATTATGAGTAATTTAATAAATTAATTTTTACAAGAGTAAAATAAAAATGGGAATATATGAGGGAAGGGAAAAGATAGAAATTGTAATTTAATTTAAAAATATAACAAAAATAGTTATTGAAATTAATAATTAATAATTAAATTTAAAATTGAAATTGATAATTAAAGTTAAAATATTAATAAATAAAATGATCAACAAAATTAGGGAAGACAAGAAGGGAAATAAAATTAGAAATGCTTAACGATGAAGGTGATGAATAACAAGCTTCCAATATTGACTATGTTTATAGCCATTTTCTTGATTGAAATTATCATAGTTTTTCTCAATTTCTAGATTTTAATAAGTGATCGACAAGAGCTTAAGCATTAGCAACCCTTGGAATCAAAACCCAAAATATTGGTATCAATTCATATATTATACATTCATCATTTGGTCTCAGCCAATATTATATTATCTATTTTCTTGACCATTTAAACAATATTTCACCCCATATTCAATTTATTATGGAAATAGAAAAAGATAATTCCCTATCTTTTTTTAATTTTCTCATCACATGTTTTAATAAATAAAATGATCAACAAAATTAGGGGAGACAAGAAGGGAAATAAAATTAGAAATGCTTAACAGTGAAGGTGATGAATAACAAGCTTCCAATATTGACTATGTTTATAGCCATTTTCTTGATTGAAATTATCATAGTTTTTCTCAATTTCTAGATTTTATTGAGTGCTCGACAAGAGCTTAAGCATTAGCAACCCTTGGAATCAAAAACCAAAATATTGGTATCAATTTGTATATTATATATTCATCATTTGGTCTCATAGCCAATATTATATTATCTGCTTTCTTGACCATTTAAACAATATTTCACCCCATATTCAATTTACTATGGAAATAGAAAAAGATAATTCCCTATCTTTGTTTAATTTTCTCATCACATGTTTTCCTAATGGTTCCCTCACCCACTAGGTTTATAGGAAAAATACCTACATTGATTAATACCTTCATGCCCAATCTAGTCATCACCCATCCCAAAAGTCAATTTTTCTAAAAAACCTCATCACCCAAGCCTTCAAAAAAAAATTTCCTTAATTCTTGGAAAGGAAAAACCCACTTCACCAAAGCCCTCAGAGCTAGTGGTTACTTTATCTCTTAAATCAATAAAGCTTTCTATTATGCTAAAAATTCAAAACCTAAAGTTTCAATAACTTCTCTCTTTCATGCTCTCATTACACTCTCATACATCCAAGGCACCACCAATCTTATTTCCAAAAAGAATATCAAGACCCTTTTTAAACCCTATAAAATTCTTAATCATTTGTTCCAAACGGCCAAAAATGAATATGACCCAATGTTAGGTTCAAGGGTTTACCAAATTCCTTGCTCCTATGGCAAATAATATGTTAGTCAAATAGGTATATCTGACAAAGCCCATCGCAAAGAGCATATTATGAACACTACCCATAACCACATCTCTAAATCAACTATTGTTGATCACTCATATAATTATAAACATGTCACTTTAATTAAACTAAATCTTAGCCTCAACTCCTACTACAAATATCACATCATTCAAGCAGCTCTAGAAATTCAGAAACAACATGATAATTTTAATCAAGAAGATAGCTACAAACTTAGCCAATCTTGGAAGAATGTTATTTATCTTCTCAACCACTAAGCATTTCTTGTTTCCTTTCCCTTCTTGTTTCTCTTTGTTTCGTTAAATCATTTTATTTATTAATATTTTAACTTTATTATTGACTTTAGTAATTCTTTTTATCGTTCTTTTTAAATTGAATTATTATTTCTATCTTTCTATTCCCCTCCCATGTCCCCCTTTTCTTTCTAGGTCCCACATCTATTTTTTACCCTTGTAAATCAATTTATTAAATTATTCATTAATTAATAAATTTATATTTTTAATCTCATATTTTATAACTTTTTTTATCGTCACATGTTATTATTTTATATTTTTACTTATTTGTCATCACATCGACTATATTCTTCCCCACCTCCCACCTCTAACTTATTTTTTCTTGTATTCCCCTTTTTCTTTTTAGGTCCTTCATCTCTTTTTTACCCTTGTAAATCAATTTATTAAATTACTAATAAACTAATAACTTTATAATTCTAATGTCACATTTTATAACACCTCTTTATTCTCACATGTATAAATTTGTATTTATAGTTACTTGTCATCAAACGGGATATATTCTTCCCCTACCCCTTTTTTTTTACCCCATTAAATCAATTTATTAAATTACTCATTAATGAATAACTTTAATTTTTTAAGGTTAAGTTTTATAATACCTCTTTATCCTCACATGCTATTATTTTATATTTTTATTAGTTACCATTACACTCAAGGTATTCTTCCAATACCACTCCCCACATTTCCTTTTACCATATTCCTCTTTTTCTTTTTAAGTCCCTCATCTTTTTTTTTACCCTTGTATTTTTAGTCACTCGTCATCAAACCGAATATATTCTTCCCCTACCCCTTTTTTAAACCACATTAAATCAATTTATTAAATTACTCATGAATAACTTTAATTTTTTAAGGTTAAATTTTATAAAACCTCTTTATCTTCACATGTTACTATTTTATATTTTTCTCACTCACCATTACACTCAAGGTATTCTTCTAATACCACTCCCCACATTTTCTTTTACCATATTCCTCTTTTTCTTTTTAAGTCCCTCATCTTTTTTTTACCCTTGTAAAAATCAACCTATCAAATTTCTTATGAATTAATAACTTTGTATTTTTTATTTCACATTTTATAACACCCCTTTATCCACACGTGTTATTATTTTATAATTTTAGTTACTCATCATCCAATAGAATATAGATTTTGTCCCTATACACACCCTTCTTTTCTTCCATGTTTAAAATTGATCTTGTCACCTTTTATATTCTTTTAAATTAATACAATTTATTTCTTACTTATATTCTTTGTTTTAATGTTTTTTTACAGAAAAATCCGTATAGAATACAGCAAAAATATATACAAATGACAGCTTTTTGGGAGATTCTGCCTCTTACAAACAATATTAAATATTTTGGAAAAAATAGGCACATGGGGAAAACAAAGGGACAATTGACTCCATAACTTGAGAATATTTTTCGACATAAACAAGCCTTGGAGGCTGGAAAATGGAAAGAAAAGGGGGAAAAGGCCAAATGGAATGAGGATTGATTGGCATGCAAGACTGACGAATGATGATTAGACCAACCACCACAAAAACATGTATACTAAGGATAGGTGGGACACTTTTGGGTTGTTTAGAGGGGCTCGGCCAGACTAGGCCCTAACCAACTAAAGCCTGAATTCAAATAGTAGAAAAGGAAAGTAAAGGGAGTTGGGAAGGAGACAAATAATGAGGAAAATGGAGAAAGGGAGAGAGATTAGAGAAAAGAAGAGGCAATGTCATGGATCCCTTTCTCTTGCATGGAGTAAGTGGTAGCAGGGAGCATGGTTAATGGTAGGGTCACATGAAACCACTAATGGCTTCAAAATAAACACAAAGAACATGAATCCATGCACACTTGAATGTGACTATGTTTTCTCTTGTTCGATTTTAGTATGTTTTACACTTTTTCTTCAAGTTATTCTTGGATATACAATGATAAAGTGGAATTTATAATAGTGGATAGTTGATGGGTGTCTTGGAAGCCAATTATATCTCTACTTGCATCTCAAATGTGCTATGCAGGTGCCAATATTATTGCTATAGCTTCTCTGAATAGAGGAAGGACTATTTCATCTTAGTAGCTTACAAGGAAGCCCTTTGCTACAATACTTATCAGACATTTTGCTTATTTCTAGAAATAAACAAATGCCTTGCAACGACCTGAGGCGCATTTTGGAAAAAAATTATGCTTGCACTTTGTGGAAGGAAGGCTAGACCTGTGTAACCCTGGACTCCCTCCATCGTGTGGGGTTATCGTGACACCATGTAATGACCCTAGTAATTTTGCATATATATAAGTATTATTTTTGTTATGGATACGTGGTTAAAGATATGTGAATAACAAATGGTGTGTTTTAAAGTTTGTTTACAAGGCTTGTGAATAGAGTTATGAAATTTTATATAATCCTAGATATAGGTCCACCTTTTAAAACTAGCAAGTATAAGACAAATCCTCTCATTGGTAGGGGTGGATGCTAGTGGAGACTTTCTATAAGGCATAAACTCTTATGGACATCTAATAATCACTCAAGTGGTGGATTACATTAACATTACGTTACATGGATGAAATTACATTCATATCGAGGTGTTATCTTAGGATTATATTTCCAAGGACTATGCATAAACATTCATTCAAAAGGGATTTGAGAATGGAGAGCATGTAGATATTTGCGTAAATTATGGTACCCTCTTTGGGCATACCCTATTGATTCTAGAACAAGCCTTGGAATGAGGGAAAATGGCAGACAATTAGGGAAGGAGGGGAAAAATGGAAGAAAATAGATTGGCCAACAAAACCAATTAGCAGTGACAAGGCCACGGGGACAAGGGGACATATTTGGTTGGTCTAGAGAGGTCGGCCCCTAACTAACCAGGAGGAGAATTTGAACAGTATAAAAGAAAGGAGGTTGGGACCAGAGGAGAGGAAGGAAACATCGAAGAGAAATAGGGAGACTGCAATTAAGGAAGGAAGAAGTGAGTAGAACACAACGGAGGAAGTAAAAGAAAAAAGGAGAAAGAGAACAGAGGCAAGAGAAACGTCTTGAAGAGCATTTATTGCAAGGAGGGAAACAGATGAGGCTGAGAGTCATGGGATCTGTAGGGTGAATCAACATAGCATCAAGGTCGCAGCATGATAGGTGAGTCCATGTGACATTAATGGATTGCACTCTTGATGTTTACCACTTTCAAGTCCCACTACTTTTATTTAGAATCTAAATTCTAGGGTATAGGTCAATAGTAATAACGTGTTTCTGAATTCAAACCTATATGGGATTCCCTTATTGACACTATTAATATTGCATATATATCCAGGTAAATGAATGGTGGGGTTTGTATATCTTATAGCAGTTTCATTGCCTCACCATTTAAAAGGTAAGGACCTTATAATCATGTCTTTTCGGTACCTAGACAAGTCAGACATTAGCCATTGTTTGGTTAGTCTAATTTTCCAAAGATCAGGAAGTTTTTAGCTATGCCTGAAGGTTTATTTACCTCCCAATATGTATGGAACAAATGGAATAACATTCATACCTCGTAATATTGAGTAAAAGAAATTGGAACCCTAGTCTACCATCAAAAGTAGATACTACTTAGATCATTGAATTAAATAAGGGTGGAGGTAGGCATCTCTAGAATCCCTTAATTAATAAGGAGTGGAGGCTCCTGACTTCCTAGACTAAATTCTCATTTTAAGTATGCTCTGGATTCCCAATTCAGGGTGGAGCTTCTGTAGCAACAGTCTCAAGGTGGAGGAAGATCTCTAGAATCCCTGAATTAAGGGTGGAGAAATTTTATCTCTCTAACCCCTCACTCGATGATGGGTGGAGGAGGTTTACCTTTGGAGTATGGAATCCTTGAGTAAGCCTATAACTAAATATCTTAATCTAGAAGGGTGGAGGTGGGGAATACCTATGGAATCCCTAATGCATCTGGTGGTATGGTCATTAGGACAGGCTTCTCATGCTAAGGGGTGATAGCTTCATTATTGGAATTCTGTCAGCGGTTGGGAGGAGAGTTATGAGCCTGGTCCCATTGCCCATCCTAGGTCACACCTTGTTGAGTATCTTAATGACTACATTTTCCCAAATACATCTGAATGGTTTCCAACATACCTATCTGAAAAAAGTTACAGGATTGCATTGTTGTGTGTTCAGGCATTGTTTCTAGTTGAAGAAATGGATCAAAGGATGTCAATCGGTAGTGTCATGCTAAATCATGTGTTGTACTGCATATGCCTCAATATAACTACACACAACCTTCCTTGACATTGACATGATATACGAAAGTCTCAAAGTTTGAGCCCGCAAATTTCAAAATAGTGAATTAACATACCTTTCTTAATAAAGGACAATTATGTGTCATGTTGCCTACATTGGTTCAACCACCATGCATTTTAGTGTTTATTCTATGTGTTGTTTTGTAATGACTGGAAGTCATGACAAGGGATTTTTTTTCATGTTTTATTTGGTTCTATGAGCCACTTAATCCTCTATTATATCAATTTTCTTTTGCATCCCCTTTCACAAGTTTTGATATATGCCACCTTATTACATAAACAAGTAGTAATCAGACAGAAAATTCGTAGGCAGTCGTAGTGTGCAACTTGTGGTCTTAAATCAAACCTATTGTCCAATAATATAATGCCATCACATAACATAACATCGCAGTATATGAAATTATTACACTTAGCGTAGGTGGTGCATACGATGTCATTGGTTCCCACACTACCCTGCTTTACTACATAGGCATAAGGTAGTGTTGCAATATGCAATCATGAACGCCATGAGAAAATATTAGACTCATCAAAGGCTATTTCATGTGCTACCACTAGTGATTCTCACAAGGCATCACTGATTAATCCATGAGTTGCAATTACAGGCCTCTTGGATAGTAGTACTCTTAGAGATATTAGCATAAGGCAAAATCATTGGTTAAGCATCAGTATCCCATACCCTACTCAAAGAATAAAGGTCTCGGGACTTCTTAAAGTTGGACCACCATGTGTTACCAAAACCTCATGCATATCATTATAACTGCAGATATTTTAAGTCCTTTACTTCAAGCCTATTGAAATGGTACTAGTGGCTCATGATTGACCTTACCATCTCATGCAATAACCCTATCTTACTGACATAAAGGTCACAGGGCAACTATATCTTTGCACCTCTATCCCTAGTATTTTCCATAAGTCAATGTGCACTTATAAATTCCTGCATATTTTTTGGGCCTACTTATACGCAGTAGTGAAGAAAAAATCAAATAAGCCTTATTCAATATGCTCTTACTAAATACAACATAGTTGTTGGGTCTACATATATGCAGAAGTAAGAACATATTAATTCTAGCATAGGTTTTGCTCAAACATCAAGCCCATTCCGGGATAGGTTCTGCACCAACATTGTCATTCTTACACCCATAATGATAGCGGTACAAGTTCTTGTACTATATGATGTGCTACCAAGTACGAATGTTAAGGATGCGTTGTTAGCTCACCAATGTAAAAGATTGTTTTAATTCCAGTTTTCTTACAATTCATATTATCCATAATTAAAATTATTTTATGTACATTGCTCATGAGAAATGCAATTCTTGAACGGAAAAGACAACACGATGATAATGTTTGCATCGTTGATATTTTATCTTGATGTATCATATGTAACTATTGTAGGTACATTATCTTCAATGAAGTAAGTTGATTGATATTTTGGCCATGTCTAAAAAAGGGACACCAAAAACCAAGGAAACAACCAAACTATCTTAACCATTGTCATTTATTTTGATCCTTGTTTGCTTACAACTTTTACTATCCATGATTAAATCTAGTTTCCAGTTACATTAGGTACTTTACCCATAAGAGATGAAATTTCTTGAATAAGAAAGAAAACATGACAATAATGTTTCATTGTTGATATTTAACATTGAGATCATATCTTATTCATAGCACATGCTCTCAATATAGAGGTAGGTTTCACTATAGCCCAGTCAAACCTGACAAAGGGATCTAAAGACTATGCTTGTGAGTCCCTAACGCAACTTCCACAAGGTATATACACACTGGAAACAAAATATAAATCACCTCTAATGATTCTATAGTGCAACTATACAAGGTACATATACACCATAAACAAATTGTAAGATACCTAAGGTAAAGCACAGTCACCATGGAATCATATGAAGTTGTATTATGGGCCAATCCCCTTGCTATGAGAGCCTATTTGTTTTCTAAAACTATTAGAATCAAATGCAACCTCCACATATTGAACATCACCATTGACATTCAATGTCACTAGCTATCAGACAATAAGTCACCCAAAGTGCATCACTCTAGCTCATTATTGGTCACCACAATCTTGGAATGTTTAGCACATCTAATCCTTCAGTTTTGTTTTATTACGGGAGAAAAGTAATCTCAAGAGCTAGTTACTTGTACCTTATTTTTAATGGGACAAGGGTAGTATATACCGTTATCGTTGGGGTAGCGAAAGGTAACTCATTTTCTTCATCAATGGAACTGAAACTCCATCATATAATATTTTCAGGTGATCCTTGGGCTTTCAAGTTATTCCTTTAAAAAAAAAAAATCAAGGGGGTTGTTACACACCACATTTGGGGTGGAGGTTAAAGCTCTTGAGACCCTGGTACTATGTCTTTGAGGTTTCTGCGAATCTCATGTTTGTGTAGATTTTCTTCCAGATCCATCGCATTCAATTTCTTTTTAGATCTACATTTCGAACCAGCAACGGTGGTTCATCTTCAGGATGTGAGAGAATTAATTGAAAGACTGGTCTTATCTATCAAATATATATAGGGATGCAAGAGATGCTTAGCCGACAGATCTTTAAGTTACTTTTAATTGCTCCAATTAACTGTATTATTGTTAATTTTATTAGTATTAATTATTTCATGTTTTAATTCTATCTATTTTAATTATATTTGCTTTACTTAATTTAATTATAATTGTTTTTTAAATTAATTATTTCTTTTAATTATTCTAATTTTAGTTAATTTATTAATTAAAATTAAAATACATATTCATGTTTATTTATTAATTAATTAACATTTAATATGTATATGTACATACACATATTAGTTTATTAATTAAAATTAAATATGTATATGTATTTTAATTAATTTATTAATTAAAATTAAAATATATATGTATGGTTTATGCTTATATTTCTTTCATTATATTTATTTAATTTATTATTTTACTCAATTATTAATTTTAATTATTTATTAATTTTAATTGTTATGATCCTTATTAGTTTATGTTCTAATTTTTTATTTTAATATGTCTCTTGTCCTATTCTAATGAATTACTATTTTAATTATTTTAATTTCAATTAATTTATAAATTAAAACTAAAATACATATCCCTATATTGGTTAACTAATCCTTTAGTTAATTCAAATTATTTTAATTTCAATTAGTTTATTAATTAAAATTAAAATACCTGTCCATGTTTATTTATTAATTTACCCTATAGTTATTATGTTTAATGAATTATTATTTAATTATTTTAATCCTAATTAATTTAGTGATTAAAGTCATTATAGTTCTAACTAATTTATTAATTAAAATTAAAATACATATCTATGTTAATTTATTAATTAAAATTAAAATACATATCTAAGGGTTATATTTATTTCATTTTATTTATTTATTATATTATTTTAATTGATTATTCATTTTAATTGTTTATTAATTTTAATTGTTATGATTCTAGTTATTATTGTAATTGTTTTTACTATGTTATATGTTAATTTTATTACTTTTAATTATGTGTTTTGATTGAATATTAAGGCTACACATATAATGTTCTAGGTTGTGGGTTTATTAAGGTTAAGATATTTCCAATTGATGTTTATTGTAAAATTATATTTTAATAAGGTCATGGTGTGTTAATTTAGTTAGAATGGATTATATTTTTAGGTTAATTGGAGGGGGATTATCGTTGGGTAGGGGTAGATTTGGATGCTAGGGTTGGAATCCAGTTTTTTCTTATGGTCCATCCATCGTCTCTATTGAGGTTATTAGGGTGTTTGCTAATTTCTATGGCTTCTCTGAATTTCCTTATGAAGTAGTGATCACTCCTAGCTAAGATTCGGGTATCTTCTATGCATATTTGGTGCTTAGTTTTTTCAGAATGTTCAGCAAGAGCTGAGGATTTGGATCGATTGTGTTTGATGTCAGCTGAGTGTTCTTGGATTCTTGTGTTAAAGGATCTCCCAGTCTCACCTACATATGGTTTGCCGCATGAACAAGGATTCTCCTAGTCTGAACTGGGAGAATCCTTGTTCATGCGGCAAACCATATGTCGGTGAGGCTGGGAGAATCCTTGTTCAAGCGGCAAACCATATGTAGGTGAGACTGGGAGAATCCTTGTTCATGCGGCAAACCATATGTAGGTGAGACTGGGAGAATCCTTGTTCATGCGGCAAACCATATGTAGGTGAGACTGGGAGAATCCTTGTTTGTCGCATGAACAAGGATTCTCCCAGTCTCACCTACATATGGTTTGCCGCATGAACAAGGATTCTCCCAGTCTCACCTACATATGGTTTGCCGCATGAACAAGGATTCTCCCAGCCTCACCTACATATGGTTTGCCGCATGAACAAGGATTCTCCCAGTCTCACCTACATATGGTCTGCCGCATGAACAAGGATTCTCACAGTCTCACCTACATATGGTTTGCCGCATGAACAAGGATTCTCCCAGTTCAGACTAGGAGAATCCTTGTTCATGCGGCAAACCATATGTAGGTGAGATTGGGAGATCCTTTAACACAAGAATCCAACAACACTCAGCTGACATCAAACACAATCAATCCAAATCCTCAGCTCTTGCTGAACATTCTGAAAAAACTAAGCACCAAATATGCATAGAAGATACCCAAATCTTAGCTAGGAGTGATCACTACTTCATAAGGAAATTCAAAGAAGCCATAGAAATTAGCAAACACCCTAATAACCTCAATAGAGACGATGGATGGACCATAAGCAAAAACTGGGTTCCAACCCTAGCATTCCAATCTACCCCTACCCAACGATAACCCCCCTCCAATTAACCTAAAAATATAATCCATTCTAACTAAATTAACACACCATGACCTTATTAAAATATAATTTTACAATAAACATCAATTGGAAATATCTTAACCTTAATAAACCCACAACCTAAAACATTATATGTGTAGCCTTAATATTCAATCAAAACACATAATTAAAAGTAATAAAATTAACATATAACATAGTAAAAACAATTACAATAATAACTAGAATCATAACAATTAAAATTAATAAACAACTAAAATGAATAATCAATTAAAATAATATAATAAATAAATAAAATGAAATAAATATAACCCTTACATATGTATTTTAATTTTAATTAATAAATTAACCAAAATACATATACGTATTTAATTTTAATTAATAAATAAATATTATATGTACATATACATATTTAATTTTAATTATTAAATTAACATAGATATGTATTTTAATTTTAATTAATAAATTAATTAAAACTATAATGACTTTAATCAATAAATTAATTAGGATTAAAATAATTAAATAGTAATTCATTAAACATAATAACTATAGGGTAAATTAATAAATAAACATGGACAGGTATTTTAATTTTAATTAATAAACTAATTGAAATTAAAATAATTTGAATTAACTAAAGAATTAGTTAACCAGAATAGGGATATGTATTTTAATTTTAATTTATAAATTAATTGAAATTAAAATAATTAAAATAATAATTCATTAGAATAGGACAAGAGACATATTAAAATTAAAAATTAAAACATAAACTAATAAGGATCATAACAATTAAAATTAATAATTGAGTAAAATAATAAATTAAATAAATATAATGAAAGAAATATAAGCATAACCCATACATATGTATTTTAATTTTAATTAATAAACTAATATGTATATGTACATATACATATTAAATGTTAATTAATTAATAAATAAACATGAATATGTATTTTATTTTAATTAATAAATTAACTAAAATTAGAATAATTAAAAGAAATAATTAATTTAAAAAACAATTATAGTTAAATTAAGTAAAGCAAATATAATTAAAATAGATAGAATTAAAACATGAAATAATTAATACTAATAAAATTAACAATAATACAATTAATTGGAACAATTAAAAATAACTTAAAGATCTGTCGGCTAAGCATCTCTTGCATCCCTATATATATTTGACAATAAGACCAGTATTTCAATTAATTCTCTCACATCCTAAAGATGAACCACCGTTGCTGGTTCGAAACATCGATCTAAAAAGAAATTGAATGCAATGGATCCGGAAGAAAATCTACACAAACCCTGGTACTAATTAAGGGTTGAGGCTTTGAACTTTGGATTCCTTGGACCACTAGAAAATTTTTTGGTCCTAAGTAGTCTTCTCAAGTCTTGGGAGTCAGCTCAAGGGTCAAAGTTGCATGACAGTTTTAATGGCATCCTGTCTAAGGTTGGGAGGTGAGTTATTGTCCCTAACCCAATCACTTATTCTCCTTTGACATATGTACTTTATCTCATATTTATTGTGTTGCAAATATCTGCTACTGATATATACTAAATGGTATATGAAATGTGATCATTGTTATTATTGTTTTGGGAATCACTCTGTGTTCTACAAGTGAGTGTGTGTCATTAAGCGGGTAGTGCATGACTAGATTATTTAATGGTTGTCTATAAATGCTTAGAATAGAATTTGGTACTTATTCAAGGGTTTTATATCATTTCCTGGATTTCTTTTGAATGGATTTTTCACTGATGAACTGTATGAAACTCTTGAATGTTATCAGTGACTTGAATAAAAATTGTGTTGTTGGAATTGTGGATTAATAACCATGATGTCCCTCCTATAGTATTGATTTAAAAAAAATAGTAAGCCCTCCATTATACAATTATCTGGGTACATTTGGAATTAAATCAACTAGATTTTAATCAATTGGCTTTGAAATAATCGAAAATTACAGTAGTTGTTGTAACCCTCTAAAAGAATGGAACTTATAGTTAGTTGTTGAATCTTTGCATAATGTAACAATGCCTTCTCTATACTATAAAACATTTTATCTATATAATATTCCCTTAGTATTATGATTTCAATGGATACAACCTATATCGATTGGCTTCTCTACAATTGGATTGTTGAAAAACTTGTTTGATGAAGTATGGATTTGATGTCCCCTCTTATTGTCTTCTATGGTAAATAAATAAGGAGACTGTTGTGACTTTGTTTTTTAGCATGTTAATGGAAGTTTTAGGTACAATGACAAGGGATATAGTAATTTATCTATAATCTCACGTGGGATAGGATTTGTCCTTTTGGCCACGAGGGAAGATTTCTAGTATGCTAGGATGGTATTTTCTCATCAAATTTTCTTTTAGGACCATTGAACATAAAAAGTAGGTTGTATACAAGAATGACAACCAAAGCTAATTAGATAATAGTATGAGCCCCGAGTTTGGTGAGTAATTTGTATTTATTTATTCAGAAGGAAGTATGAGAGAGGGGAAAATTTAGGGCAACATTTTATATTCAAAAGGTTCCTACAAAGCCAAGAGTTATAAACATAATGACTTGTCTAGACTGAGATGTTGTTTATAAGTTGCAACGTGCAACTTGATGGAGCCTCAAGGAATTAACTAGGTACAACTAGTGTTAGAGGGTATATAATATGTAGATTGAGCACATGTCCACAAGGATCAATGTTTGGACCTTGCTTTGAATGCCTCTTGTGATATCAAAAAGGAGAAAAATAATAATTAATAAATGCGAAGATACAAGGAACAATTGAAACGCAGACCGGAACATTGTCATGTGAAGTGCATAAGAGAAATGGCTATGCTAATGGATACAAACCTACAAAATAGTTTGTGGTAGAACTAATATAAATTAGGTATATTGTATATTATGGAAATCGACTTGTAGAGGTTAATTTCCTTTCCTAGAAACTAGGTATATAATTGTTGAGTTATGGTGTTGAAAAGGGCATTAGTAGAAACATGAGCCTAAAATGGGAGATTGTGTCTATTCATTGCATGGGAGGTTCTTCTTCAAAATGTAGATATTCATAAAATTTGTGTTAGCTAACATTCATAACATCATGGTTAGTCGAGCTAGAAAACCAAGTGGAAAATCATTTTATCTAATAGGTTGCTAAATAGTATAAGGACCATGACACGAAGGCTTAAGTTTATGATGATTTTGTTGTTTGAGTCTTTCTTTTCTAAATACTCAGTTAAATTATATCTTTGATTTGAAAGTGATGTTGAACTTGATGCATGTTCCACGGTGTTTAAGAATCTAGGGCAATTCATGGCTTAGTGATTGTTGGCCCTCAATTTTGGTCAATTTTTGCTTGAGGAAACTTACTTAATCCTTATATTTTCCATCTTTTTTCCATTATATCCATCCCATTTTTATGTATTTAATGCATATTTAGGTATTTAATTTTAATTTTGCAATTTCTAAAGTTTTATGAAATTTGATTTCAAGTGCAAATTTTGACAGAATCAAAAATTCCCTTAATAGCTATGTGGATGACATGTTTGCAGGACAATTGGGCTCGAGTTAGATGCATGGATGGAAAACTTGATAACTAGGACTGAACTAATTCCACTTGGTTCAGTCAAAACAAGCTTTATTAGACCCGGTCAAGGCTGGTCAAACATGACTAGTCACCCAGAAAATCCCTAGAAAATAGGGCAATTTTGTGATTTCATGGGATTGTCCATATTTCTTGGAATAGATTGAATGAATTTGACTTAGATAGATAGATATGAATAGATATGATTGTTAGAGAGACTTTAGATCAGTTTGTTTCATAAACTTCTATTTAAGCCAAGACTTTGAAGGCTTATGATATGTAATTTTTGTATAATTTTATGCTGAGACATTTGGATTTTGGAGATTAATTTGAAGAACATGTTCTACTTTCATTTTGTTGTTCATTGATGTGGATGAGTGATTGAAGTTTCAGAATTTGATAGCAACCTCAAGTGTACAAAGTAAGGGTGGAGGGTCCCCACTCCAAGCTAAGTACACTTCATTGTTAGATTAGCTTAATTTTCCATGAACTGGTTACTTTAGAATTTGTTTATTTGCTTTGTTTCAGATTTGCTTATGAATTGATGTGTGATGATTTATATTATTGAATTTTAGTTTTTTTATCACTTTAGTAAGATGGGACAACAAAGTGTTCAAGTTGAATTCTCCTTCTATTGAATTGATAGATCAAAACTAGAATTCTCCTTTGTTACATGCAAGCAGTTTTTCTTATGTATTTTCAGTTTTCAAATGATAGCATAATGATGAATGAATTGTGATGAAAAATGCCCAAAGATCTCTTAAGTTAAGAGTCTCCTTCATTGTTGATTTATGCATCTTAAGCTATTGTTAATTCATGATTTCTGATTTCTATTCATTAAGTGATAATTGAGAGAGAATGACACAAATGGATCTCTTAAGTTAAGAGCCACTTCATCTTTCTTACATTGCAAAAGTGAGTTAGAAATTGTTAATATAGGCTTATATTTGTAACATGTACTTCTTTAGTTCTTCAAAATTCATCTTCTAAGCTTGGCTATACCTGATATCCATATACTGTGGACTTGCCTCCAAGTTTTACAAACCTGGATTGATAATGAATACTTGTGTTAATTTGTGTTAATAAATTAGCTCAACATTTTGGCGCCATTGTCGGGGAGGCAATTATCGACATAGTCAAATAGAAAGATAAACAAAAACACTAAAATTTTGATAAAACACAAAAAAAAAAAAAAAAAATTAGTTAAGATACATTTCTTTTGGTTATGTTTCTTTATGCCTAGAAATAGAGATCCTCAAGGTAGATTTATTAAACAAAACCCCCCATCAATAGAAGTAGGACCATCAAAGCTAACAACACCGGTTGCTGATAAACCAACAATTGAAGAATTGGAAGAAAAACAAAGAACGGGACAAAGATTAACTTTAATTGAAAGGCAAACTTGTTAGCCTAGGAGGTGAAAAGAAAACAACCTTCAACAACAGCACCTACTTCAGGAAAACAAAGAGAAATTGTTAAAGAAAAACAGCCCATTTTTGAATCCATAGATCAACCCATTTTCGAACAACTTAAGCCTCAAGTTGACATTGAAACAATTGAAGCTATGGTAGAAGAGGGACATGGATCTGTTATTCTTACTCTTGAACAAAGACTTGAATATGAAAGACAACAAAGAGAGTGGAGAAGACACAGAGAGGAAGAGGAAAAACGAGAAAATGATAGGAAAGGAGAAGAGGATAGGAAAAGACAAGAAGATGGTGGTGATCAAGAAACTACTTTTGGCTTTCCAATATTGGATACAAGTGCAGTATTAGGAGAAGATGTGAAAATGAAAAATATTCCACCTTCTGTATTGCCAAATTTTTATGGAATGTCAACGGAAGATCCTGATTCCTTTATGTTTGAATTTGATATCTTGTGTAGAACTTATGGATACACTAATGACATACACAAACTTCATCTCGTTCCTGCTACATTGAAAGCATCAACCTTAAAATGGTTCTTTGGTTTAGGAGAGCAACCAATAGCTTCTTGGGATGAAATGAAATCAATCTTTCTTAAAAAATATCAAGCCTATTGTAGGCCTAGGGACTCAAAAGAGGATGTTTTCAGAATGACACAACAAGAAGACAAGAGTTTAGAAGAATACTTAGAAAGATTTGCATATAATTTACAAAAATCTAAACAACACTCTCTAAACCAAGACACCATTCGAACAATCTTTCTCAAAGGTATAAAGGATGAATACCTTGACATTCTAAATGTAATGGGCAAGGGTGACATTTAAAACTTGCCATTTAACGAAATTGCATATTTATGTCAAAAATATTCTAGGGGAAGATCAAAAACTGGAAGGAGAGATGTTAGTTCAAAAGCAGCAAAATCAGCAGCGAGAGGAGTAACAACAACAGAGATAGGAAGCTTGCTAGAAAACTTCAAAATTGATGTCCTATGTACATTAGCGACACAATTAGATGTTATAAAAGAAAATAAAAAGAAAGAAGAACAAGAACAAATCTTAGCAAACTTTTGTCCCAAATGTAGAAAGAAACATGCATTAAGAGAATGTCCTTTGGATAGTGTTCAAGTGTGTGGTCTTTGTACATAAAATCATTCAACAGAAAATTGTCTAAGGTTGAAGGAATTGCAAATGAATCCAATGGAAGAAGTGCAAGGAACATAAGGTTTCTACTATGTGGCACCGAGAAGACCTTGGCAATCAAGGATTCCTCAACAAAGTCTACAACAATTCCCTCAACAAAACTATCAGTATCCACCTCAAAATTCTTGGAATACTCCAATGCCATGGAAAGCTTGGCCTCCACAACAATATCAAAACCAACCTGCACAAGGTTGGAGGGGATATGGTTATGGAAATCAGCCACCTCAACAATACCAACAACAATACCAGCAACAATATCAACAGCCATTTCCATACCAACAATACCAACAATATCCGCAATCCATGCCATTTCCACAACAGAATTCTACATATCCATTATCCATGCCATTTCCGCAACAAAATTCTCCACCACTACTAACACAACCACAATAGTTACAACTACCTTCAAACCAGCCCAGACCAACTCAATTACCAGCCTAGCCAGTGGCAAATCCAAGCAATAAAATGGATAAACCTACATACAATGTTGAAGAAGCAACATATTTTCCAACATATTCTATTCTTCCCATAAATGATGTCCATTTAAGGTCTGGAAAGGTGCTTAAAAAGGATTCTCCTCTGATCATAGAAGAGCCAAATGAGCAAGGAGAACAACCTGAAACATCACATTCAGAAAAACAAATTCAAAAAGCAAAAACTATTATAACTCAAACACCACCCTACCCTGAGAGGTTAGCAGAGCAGCAAATTGAAATGAACCTTCTTGAATTTGACATTTTGGATGATTTGAAAAATGCTTCTGTAAAAATTCCCTTATTGAAAGAAATCAAAGAAATACCAATATATGCTAAAACAATAATGGAATTATGCATCAAGAAAACGGGTAAAAAGAAGAAGGATCCTACTACAATCCAAGTCATTGGCAAATTAGCAAGCCTCATGTCTACAAAAACAACAGTAGAAAAATATATTGATCCTGGTATCGCAATGGTTACTATTTCAATAAATAATTTCTCAGTTCCAAACACATTGATAGATTTGGGAGCTGCTATAAACGTAATGACTATGGAGACAATGAAGTATCTGCATTTAAACAACATTAGATCTACTTCTACAATCCTAGAGATAGCAGATAGATCTAGAGATGTACCAGAAGGAATACTAGAAGATATTATACTCTCTTTGGATTCATGGGAGTATCCTGTTGACTTCCTCATCTTGCAGCCAAAAACAAATTTTGGAGGACATCCTCTAATCTTAGGCAGACCGTGGTTAGCCACTATTGATGCCTTTATAGAATGAAAATATGGAAGTATGATTATTGCGCATGGAGATGAGAGGAAACACATTACACTTTATTCTCTTGCACAATCACCTTCTTTAGAATCAATGCTTGAGGAACAAGAACAACAACAAACTAAATCAGTTCTAAGTATCAATTAAGTATTTGATCTTAAAGAAGAAGAAGAGAATGAAGATTTAATCGATCTTTTCATCTCAGAACCAAATATTTCAGAGCGGCTTAGAGAGATTCAATATGAAGCTGCAAGTAATCTTTTGAATCAGTGTTTTCAGGAAACTTGTACAATCCAATGCTTGCAAGAATCCTTTACAAACATTTTTCCTGTAAACACAATTACCAATTCAACAACAAAAACAATTGAGATATATTCGGAAAACATTTGAACATTGGTAATCATTTATAATCGTCACAAGAACAAGAGGTAATAGCATTATTACAAAAATATTCAAAAGCTTTTGCCTAGGATTATACAAATATGCAAGGAAATCATCCCAACACATGTATACACCACATCTATACAGATGAACAGATTAAACCACTAAGACAACCTCAAATACGAATGAATCCCATGATGAAAGAAATAGTGAAGGAAGAGCTGCAGAAACTACTTAAATTTGGGTTCATCTATCCTATTTCAAATAGTCAATGGGTTTCTCCATTGGTAATTGTACCAAAGAAAAATGGGAAGTGGAGAATATGTGTGGATTACCGGGAATTGAACAAAGCAACATTAAAATATCATTTTCCGCTACCATTCATTGACCAGGTTCTAGACTCATTAGTTGGGAAGAAATTTTTCTCTTCCCTAGATGGGTTTAGTGGGTATAATCAGATTAGAATAGCAATAGAAGACCAGGACAAAAAAACATTTACCTGCCCATGGGGAACTTATGCATATAATGTTTTTCCATTTGGACTATGTAATGCACCTGCAACTTTCCAAAGAGCAGTGCTTGCAATATTTGCTGATCTAATCCATGAATGTGTAGAAGTCTATATGGATGATTTCACGGTATATGGAAACACATATGACGATTGCTTAAACAATCTTGAGAAAGTTTTAAAATGATGCATAGAGACAAATCTGTCCCTGAGTAATGAAAAATGCTACATGATGTTAACAGAAGGGATAGTCTTGGGACACCATATTTCCTCATTAGGAATTAAGGTGGATCCAGCTAAAATAGAAGTCATTGTGAATTTAATGCCACCTACAACTCAAAAGGAGGTAAGAAGTTTCTTGGGTTATGCAGGCTACTATAGGAGGTTCATAGAAAACTTTAGTAAAATAGCCCAACCTCTATTCAAGTTGTTAGCAAAGGATGTTGAATTCCAATGGACAAATCATTGTTAAAATGCATTTCAAATATTGAAAGAAAAACTATCAGTTGCACCCATCCTTCAAGAACCAAACTGGTCTTTGCCATTTCATATTTCAACGAATGCATTTGATATTGCTATAGGTGCATTGCTTGAACAGAAGGAAAACCTGTTCAATTATGCTATATACTTCATAAGAAAAAACTTAACACCTACATAATTGAACTACACAGTCACATAAAAGAAATGTTAGTTGTAGTACATGCAGCGAACAAATTCAAGCATTACATAACAGGATACCAAGTATTAATTCATACAGACCATTCAGCAATCAAATACTTAATGAACAAATCAATCACAAATAGAAGAATAACAAGATGGTTACTATTAATGCAAGAACTTAACATTACAATTCAAGATCGATCAGAGAAAGATAATCAAGTGGCCAATTTTCTTTCAAGATTACATACACCCAATGATCCAAATCATGTTGCAGATAACTTTCCAAATGAACATTTGTTTGCAATAACAGTAAAAACACCATGGTTTGCAGTCATAACAAACTATCTATCCTCGGGAAAATTTCCAACTCAGTTTTCAAAGAAACAAAAACGAAAGATCATTAGAGAAAGCTCTAGATATAGTTGGGTAAATGGTGATTTGTTTTATACTAGTTCAGATTTAATAATAAGAAAATGTGTGAGAGAAGATGAGATATTAGAAATATTGAAAGCATGTCATGATGAACCATGTGGTGGTCATTTTGCAGACAAGCGAACAGCCTATAAGGTGCTGCAATTGGGCTACTACTGGCCAGCAATCTTCAAAGACTCCAAGGCTTATGTCAAGAGATATAACAGTCGCCAAAGAATAGGGAGACGAATAGTATTAGATAAGATGCCACTTAAACCACAAGTTCTCATAGAACCATTTGAGCAATGAGCTTTAGATTTTGTGGGACCAATAAATCCACCATCAAATAGAAAGAAAGTACATCTTGGTATGTACAGATTATGTAACTAAATGGGTGGAAGCAAAAGCAGTCACAAAGGCAACAGAATATACAGTGGTCACCTTCCTCTTTGAGGAAATATTTGTGAGATTTGGCATGCCTAGACAAATTGTAACTGATCAGTGAGCATAGTTTACTTCAAAACTTGTTCGAGATCTTACAGAAAAGTATAAGATAAAGCACTGGAAATCAACACCATATCATCCTCAAGCAAACGAATAAGTCGAAGCAACAAACAAAGTCCTAGAAAACATAATGACAAAAACAATACGGCTGAATAGGAAGGACTGGTTAGAAAAGTTAAGAGATGCACTATGAGCATACAGAATAACATGGAAAAACACAACTGGGTTTAGTCCATACCAGTTAGTGTATGGAAAAGAAGTTTTATTGCCCATAGAATTTTAGATACACATATTTAAGTTGGCAGCACAACTAGGACTAGAACTGTCTGAAGCACAACAGCAGCGGATAATGGAATTAAATCAACTAGATGAATATCAATAGCAGGCAATAGAACACACAACATTGGTACAGCAGCAAAGAATGAAATGGCACGACAGATTCGTCAAGAACAAACATTCAACAAAGGAGACTGGCATTACTATTTGACTCCAAATTCAAAGATTTCAAGGCCAAGTTCACAACACGTTGGTTAGGGCCATATGAGATAGAATAAATCTTTGACAATGGAGTTGTTCAAATCAAAACAATTGATCAAGAATCTACATCATTTTTAGTAAATGGACATAGGCTTAAAGTTTACAATAAGCCTATCAACAAAGAAGAATTTATGAAACAACTGATATAAGAGACAGATCTGGAAGTAATGGAACAACATAGCCATGTACCTTCTAGTACTCCAGAAGAATAAAAAATAAATAAATAAATAAATTTTCTAGTGAAAACTAGGCAACTGGCACCAAGCAAACAAGAATTCATAGAGGAAAACCAACTCGTTTTGGACTTTATGAATTCACAACTTCTTGTTCTACTTTTACAACAGCTTTGTTTTGCAGAAAATCCTCCAAAGAAACATGACTTGAGGACAAGTCTTCAGATAAGCAAGGGGGAAGGTCGCACAAGAAACTTAGTTGTGCAGCTGAATTGACAATGGAACTTGTATTGTTCGCAGTTGGGACCTGAAATATTTTTGAAACCAATGTCAGTTGGGGACCTGAAATGTTAGAAAACAACATGTATATATTGCATGAACCTGAAATGTTAAAAAAAGCATGTATACATTGCATGACAGTAGGGACCTGAGTTATTATGAATTAATTGCAGAGGGACCTGAAATGTTAGCAAAAACATGTACATATTGCATAAAAATGTGCATGACAGTTGGGACTTGAGTTATTATGAATCAATTGCAGAGGAACTTGAACGACATCAACAATCAAAGAACCAGAATCAATGAAGAATGCTAGAACAGAAGGCAGAAATAAATTCTATGATTCAATCTATCTAAGACATTTGATCAGAAGACCTCATCCAATATTGTCAAGGAGTAGAAGACATCATCCAATATTGTTAGGGAAGTACAAGTATTGTGAGTACAAAATTTTGCTCTTGCAAATTCAAATTTTTTTTAGAAATTTTTAGAGCTTGTTAAAATTAAGATTAGTACCTGAATGCATATTCATTACATTACCTTCATCCTATACCCATTATCTTATACCCATTATCCTATGTATACCCTACATTTACATTCTACATTTACCCTATACCTAATTCTATGTACATCCTATATTTAATTCCATGACCCTAACATTCCATAACCCTAAGTATTTTTCCTCAAAGCAAAAGGGATTAAAAAAGATGCAATGAGTTGAAACCTGCACAAACAAATCAAACATTAGTACTATGGAGATAATTTTAAACATGACCTAAATGGTCATTTTAAAATTAAAGTGATACATTGCAGAACATAAGAGATATAAGAGATATGTGCATTATGAAATATATTGCAAAACATATAAATCAAAATGATTTATGTATTAACCTTATCATAGCGCATAAAAAGAAATGTTATTGGCAATATATGGATGGTGTAAAGTTATAATGGCAAATGGAATACGATATGATGGCAAGCAATATGGTAATACGACGGTGTAAGGATATTATCATAAGCAAACCTTATGGAAATACAACGTGATGGTGCAAGGTTATCATACCAAGCCTTATGATAATACGATGGAGTATGGTCATCATAGCAGCCCAGTGGTAATGCATTGCAAACCCAACGAAAAACATAATGAATGATCGGCATTCATGCAAGCAACGTGGCAACAAACAATATATACAACAGTCAAAGGTATGGTGAGTTGGTATGCAGGAGGACAGCCACGACTGGATTGAAGGACGGCTTCAAATGAATCAAGCATAACCTGAGCTAAAATTATAATAAAAAAAATTGAATGCAAACGTAGAAATAATAAACCATATGGTGTCGACAGCATGGTGCAAATAATTACAAACGGTTCCATTTATCAGTTCGATGGTATATGCACAACATCTGGTCAAAGGGACGGCCACGAGGGCATTGTCCAATGAAGATTATACATGGCATACCAGTCAAAAGGACAGCAACCAAATAAGTGAAATGGTCAAAACGTTTTGAAACAACAAAGAAATAAACCCTATGCGTTCAACAGAGAAGAGCTCTGCCATTGTTGAAGCTCAAAACCGTAAATTTGTTGCCATCACAGCTGTTGAGAGGCTCAGGAATACGGTAGATGCCATTGGCCAGCAGTTGAGGGAAGTAAAATGTTTTGACAGAGGAAGTGAAGGTAGAAATAGAGCGTTGAGGACTTGGAGAGATAAGAAGGATAAGTCGACGGAGGAAGTGGAGTCAGTTATCAAGAATCTCATAGAGAACTGAGGTAAGTAAAATCCGATTCGTTTATTTAATACGATGTGGATTGCAGAGGAAATATCGAGATCCTTTTCGCCGAAATCTTTCAATAATATTGTCTGTCATTTATGAAGTTTTTTGTTTATGCCACCAGTCACCAAACAGGGGCGTTAAAAACACAATTAAATGGGCTAAGAAATGATATGGAACACAGTTAAGTGGGCCACGAATCAAGGGATTACAACACTTCAACAGCAGTCAGGTATACTCTATAAAATTGCCAAGTTTGCAACTAAAACGAAGTGTTTATAAGTGAAGTTTAATGCACAGGCAGTGGGTTTAATGGGACTGTGACATAGCTTCAAGATTATGAATGTTTTGTTAACTGTAGGAAGGAGGAAAACGAAACAAAACTCAGCTGAGAGAGACAAATCTTCCACGAAATTCTGAAATAGAGTCTCTTAATAAATTTTGATTGCATGAAATGAGGAATTTTGTGTAGTTTTGAAATGTGTAGCCTTTGTAAAACGTATAGCCAGCCAAGTTTACAACTACACTTGTTCATTTTTATTTATGATCAGACAGTGTGATAAAAAAACCGAGTTTTAGTTTGATTATATAATGGAAATGATCAATAAAAACAGAGTATAGGGTTTGCAATTCATTGATTACAGCAGTGAAGTGTTTCATGTCAATGTATACACAGTAAAACTCAGTGAATAAAAAAAACTAGTCTGAGTTTGATAGCAGGAGATTATGGGAGAAATTGGTAACATGATCTTTGTTTTTTTTTATATTTCCATTACAAAACAGAGTTCAATTTTTTTTACAGAGGTGTATAAAGAAGAATGTTTGATTGCATGAACAGAACAAGGTATTGAAACAGAGACAGTATTGCTGCAAAGAAAGAGACAGAGGCCGAAATAGATTGATTTAATTGTTTTAAGAGAGCATCAAAGGAAAAGGTAAGCTTCTATGAATTGAACCAGAAAATATTTTTATGAATCAATGCTTGTTATTTGTCATTATTAAAGATGAAGTTAATGACAGCAGAAGCCTATATCCAATGGTTTACAGAGACTATGACAACCAGGATAGAGCCAAGATTTCAAATAGAAAACTGGAGGAAAGAAACAATAGAGAAGTTATATCAGGCAAGGCTCATAGGCTTCTTGCAAAGATTTAATGGCCACAGTGAGGGAATAACAAGAGAATTTGTAAGAAATTACACTCAAGAGCAAACAAGAGTAGGAAACATAATAATTCCCGTGACTCAGGAATTCATTTCACAAGCATTGGACCTTCCAATGATAGGAGAGAATTATCATAAGGGTTTGCATTTCAAGGAGAAAGCGTGGACTTTCTTCCTCGAGAAAAATAGAAAGGGAACCTTTGATAGGGCCAAAGGTATACCCAGGGAGTGGTTCAATGAACCATGGGGAGAACTGGTTTTGATTATTCAAAAATTCCTCACTTGTGATAGGGGATACAGTGTGGCACATCTATATCATATTAGACTCCTTCAACACATTAAAGGAGAGGTCAAGATAAACCTACCATATTTCCTCTTTCGAAGCCTCCTAAAGATGATAGAATTAGTCAAAAATGAAAATAAGCCAAAATAAGCACAATTTTATCATCAGGGGTTGATAAAAATTTTGGTAGAATATCAAGTAAAAACTCAGGGGATGATTTGGAGGGAGTTTTTGAACCAAAACTAGTATAAGGAACAGGTCATTGAGGAACAAAACAAAGTAGAGCAGGAAACCAGGGGTATGATGAGTTCACCTTTTTATCCCAGAACTAGAGCTAAGAAGCAAACCAACACAGTCATGATTGAAAATGAAACATCCATCATGTCCATTCCTAGGAGGTTTAGGAAGAAGAGCCCAGTTGAAACAAGTAGCAGGGACAAAGAAGTGCAAATTGTGGACACATGTTCAACAGAGAAACAGGCAGAGGATATTATTGAGAAAGAAGCATTAGAGAAAGATTCTTATTTTGATGATGTGGTAGCAACATCATTTGTGAAAAACACACAGGAGCTTGAAAAGGAATTACACTTGAGCAAAATTAGAGAATTAACAGACCAACTTGAAATAAACAAGATTTTGGAAAAGCATTTGAAAAAGGAAAACAAAGCAAGTAAAAAGAATAATGCCAAATTGGTTAAAGAGAATGAAAAGTTAACTGAAGAAATAGGAAAATTAAAAAGGAAGAATGATCTAATTTGCAAGCAGGCATTCAAATGGCTCAAGGAAAAGAACATGTGGAAAGGTAAATATGAAAAACAGAAGGTTAAGGCTACTTTGTATAGAGAAGAACATGACACAGGGATGGACTATTTGTTAGAAGCAGCACAGCAAGAGGCATCAGGGTCCAGAACAGCATGCATAGCAGGGGTAAGAAGATCCAAAAGGAAGCAGCAAGCATGAGGACATGCTTGACGATCAGCAAGGGGGAGATGTTGGCCCTCAATTTTGGTCTATTTTTGCCTGAGGAAACTTACTTAATACTTGTATTTTCCATCTATTTTCCATTATATCTATCCCATTTTGATGTATTTCATGCATATTCAGGTATTTAATTTTAATTTTGCAATTTCTAAAGTTTTTATGAAAATTTGATTTCAAGTGCCAATTTTGACAGAATCATAAATTCCCTTAATAGCTATGTGGATGACATGTTTGCAGGACACTTGAGTTCGAGTTAGAAGCATGGATGGAAATATTGGGAACTAGGACTGAACTAATTCCACTTGGTTCGGTCAAAACAAGCTTTATTAGGCCCGGTCAAGGCTGGTCAAACATGACTAGTCACCTAGAAAATCCCTAGGAAATAAGGCAGTTTTGTAATTTCATGGGATTGTCCATATTTCTTAGGTTATATTGAATGAATTCGACTTAGATAGATGGATATGAATAGATATGATTGTTAGAGAGACTTTAGATCAGTTTGTTTCATAAACTTCTATTTAAGCCAAAACTTTGAAGGCTTATGATATGGAATTTTGGTATAATTTTATGCTGAGACATTTGGATTTTGGAGATTAATTTGAAGAACCTGTTCTACTTTCATTTTTCTATTCATTGATGTGGATGGGTGACTGAAGTTTCATCATTTTATAGCAACTTCAATTGTGCACAAACAAGGAGATTACTTCATTTTCGTAGAGCGGATTTGTATGAGGATAGTGACACTTGTCTTGGAGTGTTAGCCTTTGACCTTATGACTTTCATAATATTTATGATGTAACATAAAATCCTAAAGGCATAAAGAAAAATTCTTTAACCTATGGTAAACACATCTTTCTCATGAAACCCGTGATGCAAGGAATAATAATTTTCTTCATAATATTATAATTACAAGTCATAATGAAAACCCAACCTAGTTACATTTTCTTCAACACACGGAGCCTTGTAGTTGGGGTGAATATGCAAAAGTTTTGTTGGTTTTTGAACTTTAACTATTCCAAGCATTTGAATATAACAACTTTGTGTTCTTATTTTTTTGTGTATGAATCTAAGTTGAAACTCATAAGGTGCAGGTGATTGAAAACCATAACAAACCTCAAAGTGTTAGAGACCAATAGAAAAATGAATTTCCTTGTTTTTATTTTATTGGATGACTCAAAGGTGCACAAAGTCTTGATAGCTTCATTGTTTGACCATCCATTAATGGATGAAAAACAATTAGAAAACTTTAGCAAACAACCCAAGATTTTCCACAAAGCCTATCAAAAGTGGGTGAGAAAAGGAGAGGCTTGATCATAAATGATCAACAAAGGAAACCCAAAATGCATTATTTTGAAAAGAAATCTACTATTATGGGAACGTTAATGGCTTTATTTCATAGAATGAAGATTGAAATTGTTGGGAATCTATGAACTACTATGAAGATGAAATCACGGTGTTTGTATATCCAAGGAAACCCACATTTAAACTTTGAGTCTTACTCCCATATCTATAAGGCACTAGAAATATTTAATACAGACCAAGCTTTTGGTTATAAATCTTTGAATGACTACTTTAGTACACAACTTTGAATGTAGTCCTCAACAGAATTTTTACAATGCATCCCAAAAGCTATATCCTTGTGAATATTGGAGAGTTTTGTAAACCTTGTAATTACCACCAAAAGAGGAAGAGTACACCTCTAGAAGAAAATTTTGGTGTGCAGTGTTGTGGTAAAAACACAACCCCCCCCCCCCCCCCCATTTTTTACTTGTTTACTTCAAATAATGGGGACCCTTTCTATAAAATTTGGCTAAACACCTTTTTGGATTTTTATCTAGTTGATTGCCCTATGCTTCTGTTAATTTTTCATTTTCTTTGAATTCTTGCTTGGATTGCTTTGTTAAAATCAATTGTTTATAAGCTTCCCATTGACACTTCTTTCGCCTCATTTGGTCCACTGGTTTGAAAATGGCACTCCTTTGAAGTCCCATCATTTATCTAGTCTGAACTAAAACGTTATTTTTATTATTTTTGTTTATTTTCAGAATGGCTGTAGTTTAGATAATAAATAACTAACTTCACTAAAATAAAACCAACATAAAAAAATTGATGATTGAATATTAAATTTTAAATTAATTAAAAGATAATTAATTAAATTAAATTAAAATTTAAAACATTAAAAAAAAAAAAAAAAAAAAAAACATTGCATAAGGAGATCGGGTCGGAAGTTTTTATTGGACATATTTTAAATAACCCCGATACCCTCATGTCTCCGATGCCAATGGCCGATACCCTCATGTCCCCGATGCCGATCCCTGACATCTCCATTCCCCGATGCCGATCCCTGACATCTCCATTCCCCGATGCCGATAAAGCATAATTCATGAACCATTAAATAAAGTGTTATAAGTTTTGTTTTAAAAAGTTTTATTCAAAACTTATTCACTCATTGAAATGGTAGGTTACGTATGAATAATGGAGTGGATAAAGGCAGAGGTTACTTTATATTTATTTTTTTTAATAATATTTTAAATATTAATATTTAAATAATTAATTTTAAATTAATTAATATATGTAATATAATTAATTTAAATAAATTAAATTGTAATTATTATTTAGATTAATATTATATAGTTTGTAAATAATTAATTATATATTAGTTAATTAGATTAATGATTAATAGTTAGTTTAGTTTACGATTAATTATTAAATTAGAATTAATTAAAATTTTAATTTAGGATTAGATTTTTAATTAAAAACTCTGATTTTTAGCTCAGCAACAGAATTTCCAAATTTATGTCAGATTTCATCCATCAACTTTGGAAGCTCATAGATTGAGTTATACTTGGCCAAATGAGGCCCAGGACGGTTCACTAGAAAGATAAAATCAAGGAGAATATTTCTAAAGAGGTTTCACTAACAGATTTAATCATTTATTGGGTCAAAAATCAGGCAAAATATCAAGCTCCGAATTTTGAAGACAAAATCAATTTTCTGAGTTATTTTCTTCATTTTCATTTGTCCAAAACCTCTTCTAATTACAAATCCATTGGTTAATAATATCTTTCGCCAGTTAAACCACCCCAAACATCAATAGAGAGCTTATATTTTATTTTCAATTATTTATTTAAATAGAATTTGATTGGATTTGATTTAATTGCCAGAAATGATATTTTGATTGCATCTTAATTTATTTTGATTTCTTTTGCAGGAAAACAGTAGAAGAAATATGGAGAAAATGATCTCAATTAATAAGAATGCTCCAGCAATTGAAGATCGGGATTTTTGAGCAAATAAAATTGGATTTGACATATTTCTCTTCAACAAACTTTCATCTCAAGAATTCCTTCACAGATATTATAAATAACAGATTGCAGAATGTAATAAGGGGCTGCTCTCCTCTGCAATTTTAGACTTATAAAAGCACTACTATAATAAGAATTTAGAGTTGTAGGAGAAAGGAGAGAAAATCTCAGATCTGGGGATTATTGAAGATTTTTTCTTTGTATCTTGAATATGTATGAAGAGCAAAGTTTGCACTATTGTGGCTCTAGTTTTGAAGGCAGAAGTTCAAGCAATGTAAAGGACTGTTGGAGACCAAGGTCAGAGAGATGGATGCAATAAATTGGTATTTCTAATACTACTGTTTCAAATATCAGTTTTATTTTTATGGTAACAAGGATGTGTCATTTTATTCATGTTTGTGCACTATTGTCAATATGGGTAATTTGTCTCAATCTTGTTATTATGTATCTCTGTTTTTATGGATTAATTTATCATTTTTGAGTAACTACTTACTCAGAAATCTGTCTTATAAAACTGATTTATTGAATGGTAATGTGTTGTGAACTATTTCCACATATCATTATTCAATTATTGGATTTACTGATTTGATAATTAATATCATTTTTGTGAACTACTTCCTGAATGTTGTTGGTTCATTATTTCAGTTAAGAGGTCTCAATAGGATGTGTTTTGGTAACCATAATATCAGTTAATTGAACTACTTCATTAACTTGATATTAATTATAAACAAGAGATATTTAAATCCCAATACTCTAATTATCTTGTTCTTAGTTGGGTTAGATCTATATCTGCCTAATAAGATAGGATTTAGATTAGTTTCTTTTATTTGCATCATAGAATAAGCTTGCATTTAGCGTAAATTCTACATTCTTTTAAGTCCTCTTCTCGAAGAGGCAAAACTTTAGTTGTGGCTTGGCTGAATCCAAATTAGCTTAAGGGTCATTCTCTTCCCTGATCAGCAAGAAGAATTGATCTGATATCCCTGTTTATTGGTAGTTAAAGATATATAATAAACCAATAGCGATAGGGAGAAGGTAACTGGACTTAGTTAAACCAGTCGGAGCCACCACACCAAACGGAAAAGGAGTCGATTTAAGGTCTGGACCGGGTGGTTATCCCCCATTGTTGTTGCAGCGATTTTCGAGGCATCAACATTTTTGGCGCTAGAAGGAGGGCCTGAGATTTTGTCTATTGAAGTCTTTTCAATTTTAATATTTTATTTATTGTGTTGACTCCTCTTAAGCTTCCAATTTGGAGTTGCATCCATGGACGTGCATTCTCCAATACTCCACCCGAAGTGGTAAGACTCTTGTCTCAGGTAAAGTTCAATGGTAAGAGAAATTCTTCTGCTTTTAATCATGTCTTTCAATTTATTCAAAATATTTCAAAATATGATTTTTGAAGGAATTGATGAAGGCATCTTATGCAGAATTTTTACTCTCACATTTACGGCAAAAACTAGAAACTGGTGTAGAACTCTTCTAGTTGCTTCAATCCACAGCTGGGATCAATTTGTTACAATTTTCATTTGTAAATTTGAAGGCTATGATTATGAACAGGTATGTGAGGAAATTGAATATCTACGAAGGTTTGAAAATGAGTCTCTTATTGATTTTAATATTCGATTTCATTTGAATTGTTTAAGATTCAAAATCGAAGATAAACCTACGAAAGAAGAATCACTAGATTGGTTTGAATATATTTGTTCTCTTCCTTCCATTTCCAATCCATATGAAATTAGTTCAAGCTTTGTTCCATTCCCTTCCAACATAAATGAGAATTCCAATTTGGATGTGCAAATAAATTGTGATGAAGTGGTTTCACAAAGCTTGGAAAATATTTCTAATCAAATGCAAGAAGACAACAACAGCAATTTTGGAGAAAGAGCTGCCTTGAAATCTGAAAGCTACTTTGAGGTAAATCAGCAAGTGCAAGCAGCAATCAAAGTAAGTAATAAAATGCAAACTGTTGTGCAAATTTCTGAATTTTTCCATGATGAGCAAATGCCGAAATCAGAGCAGCAAAGCAGCCTTCTTCAAGAAAGCATGAACACACAAAGGAATGATTTAGAATCTGAAATTTACAATGAGCATAATGCACAAGAGTTCTCAAACAGAGACAATTTTAAATGCATTGTTTCAGGTTCACATTTTTCCCTTTATCCTGATATTTTTAATGATGGTAATTTTTCCCCTCTTGGTATTAATGATTTTGCAGAAAATACAGAGGTTGATCTAAATGACATACCAATTAATTTTTATCAAAATAGAGAAGCAATTAATGATCATTCTTTTGCCATTAATGAGCATGAAATTTTCATTCCTCCTTGTTTTAATGTACTGGATGAGATAGAAGGGAATTCTAGAGAATATTATGAAATCATTTATGATAATTACTCTGATATTGAGGATGTTGATTTATGTTCCTCTCAAGAGAATTCTCATGAGAAAATTCAAATAACATCTGTGAATGAGGAACATTTCAATTTAGAAATTATTTCAACCTATCCTCATTTTAGAATAGCAAATTATCTTCATGATTTCACCATTCAAGAAAACATTCCAATTTATGATTCATACCATGATCAAGCTCTCATTCCTACTCATAATCATAATTTGTTTTCTAATTCACAAGTTGGAATTCAAAATTACTCAAATTCCATAATTCTGACCAATCCTTGGGAAAATGAAACTATTTCAAAACGATCCCAATTGTGATGTAACATTAGTTGTACAAATAGTGATTTCATTTTATTTTTGTTTCCTCACTTATTTTGTATAAAATAAGATTTATTTTTTGATTTTATATTTCAGATTGTTTATACTTTACGCTGCAATATTGAGCACTCTACTATCAAGCATTCAATTGATGCATTGCCCTGTTGGAAAATTGAAGTTTTATATTATAATCAAGAGCATGAAAATCTATTTCAATTTCAATTTCAATCAATGCTAATGTTTTATCAAAAGCTTTTATCTTTTCAAAGGCAATATCAACAAGAGAATGTATTTTTAGAAATCTGCGAGCAATCCAATTTAATTAATAATTTTCCATTTCATTTGAAAGATTTCCATCCATTTTTCATTAATTCATTTGGAAAATATTTGGAAATTTTTCCCTCAAAGAATATTGTTAATAATTTAACATTTGTATATAACACTAACGATTTTTTCCAGGCCTTTGAATTTAAAACCTCATCTTCACAATCTCTTCCTTTGAACGTTTCCCAATCCTTAATAGAAATCCATCCAGATTTCTATGATCCAATTGGTATTCAATTGGAAAGGAAATTTCATTAGAAGAAGATTTTAAATAAGTTACTAACAATAACTATACATTTTGATTTCATATTTAATTTTCTTAGTCCAATAAGATTTCTATTTTTATTACTAACATTTGAACTATACATACATGCATGAATTAAAATGAGAAAATGGTTACACTGGAAATATGACTATACCTAGTCATTTTCATGTATATGGTTAGAATAGGAGTAGAATTAATTTAGTTAGTTTGTTTTATGTAGTTAATTTATTTTCAACAGTTCTATAGATATAAATAAAACAAAGCAATTAGCCCTTCTCATTCATGTTCAGTGAAAACATTTTCTTCTTATCGGAAAGTTTTATTTTTATTTTCCTTTTTAAATCAAAATCTATTGCAGCAATGCCTCTACCCATGAATACATCTCTGCCTATTTCAAATAATGTATTGACAGAATATGCACCAAACACACATTTAAATTTTTGTTGATATTTTTCCACAATTAGTGGTTTTATCCCATTCTGATCTTTAGTTTATTATTTGATGTTGCAATACGCATCGTATTTATTTACTAAAGGCATTATTGAACAGTCACTATAACAATACAGATTTTTCTTAAGATTAATTCGGAATGAGCAGAGGTAATAAATTGTTGTAGCAATTCAGAAGGGAAGACTATTTTCATATTTATTTATGATAAATTATATATTTCCTGAACATGAATAATTGATTTCCTTCAGCTTGATTGCCCCCTCTAATTTAGGATAAATAATGAGATGATTTTGAACGAAGTTAAAATTTTAATCGAAGGAAGGATTTGAAGATTTATGAGGTAAAATCTGCAAACAATTTCCTTCCAAGTACGCATTTGCAAGTTCGTTCTCATCTCTTATTAGTTTCTATTTTTCTTAGTTTATTTTTTATTCGTGTTCTATTTTATTTGCAGGTTTTTATTTCTTTTCAAAACATAAAGTAAGCAGTAAACCCATTTCAAATTTGCAACAGGTTCAGGGAAATTTTACTTTTGATTCATTAGAATTTAAGCATTTTTTAACGTTGCTTTTATTCACTTAGAAAACCCAATTGAAATTTCAAGGAATATCATAAGACCATTCGCATCATAAGATTTCATCGGAAGTAGTTCTTAGCATTTCTTTTGATAACAAATTGTTCATAAAAGACCTCCGATGTATTATCTTACTCATATGCCATATCGCATTTCACATATCGGAGCTTTGCAGTTGAAGTATACTTCCATTATCGTGAATCGCCGATCTCTGATAATCGACTTTACCGATATTGCGATGACCACATAATTCTGGACCCGATATGAAATTCAAATCAAGTTTAAAAAAATATCGCGTCCGTTTAATCGCAATAATGGTAGGAGCATAACTTTAAAAGGGCCGATGTCTCGGATCCGATATGTTATTAAAATCCCATCATAAAAAGTTATCGGGTCCGCTCTTCATCGCATATCGGCATCGCAAGAAATATATTGTGTTACATCAGATGCTTAAGTTTGCCAATCGCCGATTAGTTATGATATCCATCGCATCGCCCATGTCGCAATCGCCTCCTCACAATTCTATTTATGGTCATACTATTATTCCGAATCTGCAATGCGCAATGTGAAAAATACAAATCGCGAGATGCGATGTGCAATATAAGAATTGCAGCATGACTGTCCCCGATTCGTAATATAACAGCTCTTCAATAGTGTGATCACTATATCTCATCGCACATATTTTCTTCGCATGATCTCATATCTGCAATTTGATATTGCAATCTTCGATGCGATAGCTTCCAATGCATGCCTCTAAGCCATTAACATTTAATTGATATGTGGCATAACAACAAAGGTGAAGTCTTGCAAATTAAACTTGAAGCATGATGAAGAAACATGTTATGCGAATCATCCGATACAGTAATATGTTATTTTAAAAGCGGGTTTGGGTAACCACTATGGTAAGAAAGCAGTTAATCACCAATTTGCAGCATATTCAAATCATTTTGATTTCTCATATATTTTAATTTTAAATATATAGTTCCATAACTAAAAAATGAATTTAAGACCTCTCTATCTTCATATTTAAATTTTATTATCTTGGATTTGGTCTTGATTCTGGACAATTTATAAAATCATGGAGTTTATATGAAACTTATAAGAGAAACATTCGTTACTGCAAATTCTCATTCTCATTTTTGATGCATTTCTTTTAATTTCAATTCCCTTGAGCACTAAGCATTCCATTTTTACATTTTACTGCTTGCTTTAGTTTAAATAAAATAAATAATGATTTTGGGTTATAGGATTTTGGTTAGTTTAACTTCTTCAAGTTTCTAATGTTAATTAAAATAAGAAGTCAGCTAGTTTGGAGAAACTAATACCTTTCAGGTAAGATCAAAAGCAATTATCCAATGGTAAGATTCATTTACCCAATTTCATTAATTTCCATTTTGTTAATTTACTTTCATTTTTGTTTTCAAATTATGCTGATATATAAATCTGTTTTGCAGCTCTTCATAAAAGTTTCCAATCCTCCCCCAGATCATATTTTCGAAGTCCATACTCTTCTCTTGGCTTTATTTCAAGAAGCAGTGATAATCTTCATCGAAACAGCTACACCAGGAAGTTTCTGAACCTTTAGTTTGTTTCTTTAAGCATTCATTTTATTAGAAAATGATTAAGATGATGCTTTGAAACAAGAAGATTGATATCAGACAAAAGATTTTCATTGTGGCTGAATTTTATCGTCACTGCTATCTAAAAGCCTAAAACACTTACAACCTTGCAAGGTATGATTTTTCTAAATCTCGACATAAGAAGGAATGATTACACGATTATTTTCTTTTTCTTCATATTGTTGAGACATTGGTATAAACATTCTTGTTTGAGTTTATCTTTTGAAACTTGGATTTTCCTTTCCACTTTTAAAATTTCTTCATTTTTGTTTTGTTTGCTGATTTCTTTTCTCACTTTAGCATAAGAATTCTTTTCTTTTAGTTTTCAATTTTGATTTTGATAACTTTGCCATGATTTATATGGAAGGTCTTCTTGTTACCTAACTATGGTCAGCATACATGGAGAAAAATTGTTAATAGTCACCTATTAGTTTTTTCTTAAAATCTCTTAGTAAAGTTTGATTTTCTTATTATAAAGGTAGACATATTTAAGGAAGAGATTATCAATCAAGAGAAGTTGGCAAAGTATCATAAAATCTGAAAAATTTCTTTTTCATCAAATTGTAATCATTTTGAGATTTCAAAATTTCATTAGGATCTTTCAGAGTGCTATTATCAGTCAAGAAAAGTTATTTTTAACCAAGTAAAGACACTTTACAGCAAAGCACCTTTAACTCTGAAATTGTCATTCTTAACTCTTAAGGAGTCAATGATTCTCCCTGTCCCAAAGAGTCTTATTTTTCTAGAGTATAATCCAGAGATATATTTAAACTTAAAAGATAAGAGGTCTCATTATGAGCCTGCTTACCATGATCATAGGGGAAAAATAGGCTGACATTACCAACACTACTAAACAAACCAGGGTAATGGCTTATGATTGCAAACAATTATAAGACAAGGGGTCTCATCACGAGCCAGCTTGTTCAGTTCAATTTTAACCAGTGAATGGCATTGTCAACTATCTGGCTACCATACCAAGACAATGGCTTTTAAAGATTTACTTAAAAAATAAAAATAAAAAAGAAACATATATAAATGGATTTATCTCTAGGTCAATAATTCTTGAAGAGATGGGATTCTGAATCATTGATGATTAAAAGGTAACCCTGTCGAGACTATAGATGTTTGCTGGCAGCAGTGGCTCTATCTGTGACAAATGAGTATATTTTAAAAGCTAAGCTGTAAAGTGACCCCTGCTTTATCTGTTCAACTAATTAAGGACTGATATAACGTTTTGCAATATTTTAATTTATGAGAAATTTTGAGAAATATTACAGTTAAATGATTCTTGTTTTTATTCAGACTAATAAACCTAGTCAAGCATTTCAAACATAATTTTCTCTTCTTTAATTATTTTTACTTTAATTTTAAGAAAATCTCATTCATATCAAACAGAGATAACTGGTTCTTCTCCCGTGTGTCGCCATTGTTGTGGTAAAAACACAACCCCCCATTTTTTACTTGTTTACTTCAAATAATGGGGACCCTTTCTATAAAATTTGGCTAAACACCTTTTTGGATTTTTATTTAATTGATTGCCCTACACTTTTGTTAATTTTTCATTTTCTTTGAATTCTTGTTTGGATTGCTTTGTTAAAATCAATTTTTTATAAGCTTCCCATTAACGCTTGTTTCGCCTCATTTGGTCAACTCGTTTGAAAATGGCACTCCTTTGAAGTCCCATCATTTATCTAGTCTGGGCTAAAATGCTATTTTTATTATTTTTGTTTATTTTCGAAGTGGCTGTAGTTTAGATAATAAATAACTAACTTCATTAAAATAAAACCAACATAAAAAAATTGATGATTGAATATTAAATTTTAAATTAATTAAAATATAATTAATTTAATTAAATTAAAATTTAAAACATAAAATATATATAAAATGAAATAAAAAATAATAATTTTCATCCCATCGAAAGATCGGATCGAAATTTTTTATTAGAAATATTTTAAATAACTCCAATATCCTCATGTCTCCGATGCCAATGGCCGATACCCTCATGTCCCCGATGCCGATCCCCAACACCTCCATTCCCCGATGCCAATAAAGCATAATTCATGAACCATTAAATAAAGTGGTATAAGTTTTGTTTTAAAAAGTTTTATTCAAAACTTATTCAATCATTGAAATGGTAGGTTACGTATGAATAACAGAGTGGATAAAGGTAGAGGTTAGTTTATATTTATTTTTTTTAATAATATTTTAAATATTAATATTTAAATAATTAATTTAAAATTAATTAATATAGGTAATATAATTAATTTAAATAAATTAAAATGTAATTATTATTTAGATTAATATTATATAGTTTGTAAATAATTAATTATATATTAGTTAGTTAAGTTCATGATTAATAATTAGTTTAATTTACGGTTAATAATTAAATTAGAATTAATTAAAATTCTAATTTAGGATTAGATTTTTAATTAAAAATTTTGATTTTTAGCCCAGCAACAGAATTTCCAGATTTATGCCAAATTTCATTCATCAACTTTGGAAGCTCATAGATTGAGTTATATTTGGCCAAATGAGGCCCAGGACGGCTCATTGGAAAGATAAAATCAAGAAGAATATTTCTAGGGAGGTTTCACTAACAGATTTAATCATTTATTGGGTCAAAAATTAGGCAAAATATCAAGCTCTGAATTTTGAAGACAAAATCAATTTTCTGAGTTATTTTCTTCATTTTCATTTGTCCAAAGCCTCTTCTAATTGCAGATCCATTGGTTAATAATATCTTTGGCCAATTAAACCACTCCAAACATCAATATAAAGCTTATATTTTATTTTCAATTATTTATTTAAATAGAATTTGATTTAATTGCCAGAAATGATATTTTGTTTGCATCTTAATTTATTTTGATTTCTTTTGCAAGAAAATAGTGGAAGAAATATGGAGAAAAAGATCTCAATCAATAAGAATGCTCCAGCAATTGAAGATCAGGATTTTTGAGCAAATAAAATTGGATTTGACAGATTTCTCTTCAACAAACTTTCCTCTCAAGAATTCCTTCACAAATATTATAAATAGCAGATTGCAGAATGTAATAAGGGGCTGCTCTCCTCTGCAATTTTAGACTTCTAAAAGCACTAATGTAATAGGAATTTAGAGTTGTAGGAGAGAGGAGAGAAAATCTCAGATCTGGGGATTATTGAGGATTTTTTCTTTGTATCTTGAATTATGTATGAAGGGCAGAGTTTGCACTATTGTGGCTCTAGTTTTGAAGGCAGAAGTTCAAGCAATGTAAAGGACTGTTGGAGACCAAGGTCAGAGAGATGGATGCAATAAATTGGTATTTCTAATACTATTGTTTCAAATATCAGTTTTATTTTTATGGTGACAGGGATGTGTCATTTTATTCATGTTTGTGCACTATTGTCAATATGGGTAATTTGTCTCAATCTTGTTATTATGTATCTCTGTTTTTATGGATTAATTTCTCATTTTTGAGTAACTACTTACTCAGAAATCTGTCTTATAAAACTGATTTATTGAATGGTAATGTGTTGTGAACTATTTCCACATATCATTATTCAATTATTGGATTTACTGATTTGATAATTAATATCATTTTTGTGAACTACTTCCTGAATGTTGTTGGTTCATTATTTCAATTAAGAAGTCTCAATAGGATGTGTTTTGGTAACCATAATATCAGTTAATTGAACTACTTCATTAACTTGATATTCATTATAAACAAGACATATTTAAATCCCAATACTTTAATTATCTTGCTCTTAGTTGCGTTAGATCTATATCTGCCTAATTAAGATAGGATTTAGATTAGTTTCTTTTACTTGCATCATAGAATAAGCTTGCATTTAGAGTAAATTCTACATTCTTTTAAGTCCTCTTCTCGAAGAGGCAAAACTTTAGTTGTGGCTTGGCTGAACCCAAATCAGCTTAAGGGTCATTCTCTTGCTTGATCAGCAAGAAGAATTGATCTGATATCCCTATCTATTGGTAGTTAAAGATATATAATAAACCAATAGCGATAGGGAGAAGGTAATTGGACCTGGTTAAACCAGTCAGAGCCACCACACCAAACGGAAAAGGAGTTGCTTTAAGGTCCGGACCGGGTGGTTATCCCCCATTGTTGTTGCAGCGATTTTCTAGGCATCAACACAGTGCTAAGTAGAGTGGATAATTGGATCAGCTCATAACAATCCATCACTCATTCGGTAAAATAGAAAGGTGCCTAGTTGATCAATAGTAGGGTATATAAGTGAGGCAGAAAGATTAACATGCCTATTTGGTGGTTTGGGCTTTGAGTGAAGGGTACATTTGTACTAGAGTATGATAGATGAGTTCAACAATGAACACGATCAATTGCAGGGTACATAGAGGCCTTGGTGCCCTTGATTAAATGCCAATTATGTCACATCATTCACCCTAGACTCCATTCTTTAAATGTTGCAATCTCATTAGTCCTACAACACTAAAATGTTGAAAATTGTTAAGTCTATTGAGTTCAGAATCAAATACAAAAATATTCTATTTACATATGAAGTTCACTATATCTTATTATATGGCATGTCACTTCCATGTACTCTATTTCATATTGATTGCTACATGTATTTGGTGGTAGTAGATGCCATTAACTTACCATTTGTGAAAAGATATCATAACAATTTGGATGTTAAACATGATAAAGGATTCATTGCCTATACTTTTACAATGAAGATCCATTTGTATTGGTAACTAAATTGACTGCACGCGTGGAATTACCAATATCACCATAGTATTCCTTCAATTTACCTTTCTTGATAATTCAATATTACTAGTTATAGCTTGTAATAGGAAATAAAGAAAAAAAAATTACCCCATTCTCATAATTGTACCTTGATCCTTGGGTTAGCATAGTAACCACCTCTAGTTAGGTAAGGAGGTGTGTTAGAGTAGGTATCAGACCTCTTGAGTTCAATAGCTAGACCTAATGGGTTATATCATGAAAGAAATAAGGATTGAAGGAGTAACCCTATTCAAGGAAGCAGATGGGGTTGTAGATCATCTTTGTGGACTGGAATCATTACGTCATCTACCTTTCCCTTCCATGTACCCATAGTACCATTATTGCACTTAGGTTTGGGTATTGTCCCCTTCGGTACATTGCCAATGAAAACCCTTATAGCCTAAATAACCCTAACACTTGAGAGTCTTGAAGTATGATTCTAAAGCTTGGGAAATGTTGCTTGTAGTTTAAAGTGTCATAATAATTGAATTGTTTGCTTTACCCCCCTCGTAACTAATGCAAGTGGCTAGATTAGATACCAATCTAGTAGAGGACTCATATTTTATATGGATAATTATTCTCTTCCACTATTATCCATTACAATAGGATGCTAATGTTGACAAACATTTATATTTACCCCCATAGTTTTTTAGAATTGCATACGAATATGGGGCAACGTGCACAAGTATATTCACGATCATTAGTCAAGTGCAATTTGGTTGTGTCCATAACATATTTATCTCCTTTAATAATTTGAATTAATTATTGTTTTAGACCCTTAAAATGGAGCAATATAGGTTTCTTTTACCAGTGACCAGTTAAGGAAAGACTCTTTTGGGCTATGTGCACACATACTATGTTTAAAAAAAAAATTATACTATAGTTTATTTTCACGCACATACTTTGCCTCTGGCTCAAAGTGATATGATAGTCGTTGAGTGAATGCCACGAGGGAGTTCAAATACCATTGTTGAACCATATAAATCTCATCAAATGCCTACGTATAAAAATGTTGTCTTGAACATTATATGCCTAAGATTATGTGTTATTTCATGCAATTTCATTAGAATCACTATATTTTTGTCAATTGTGTTGAAACATTACTCAATTTATACATTTCATGCAACAAAATTCATTCCAAATTTGAGCAATGTAAACTATGGTAAGGTTTTTGACCATTTCTATTTTATTTACATAAACTTTGTCAAAATATTGACCCTTTGCTACCAACGAAATATTTAACCAACGATTTGAAAAAATAATTAGCTAAATTATATGGCGGTATATATCTATGGATTCGTGAGTAATTGGTTGTTACAAAGACAAGAAAACAAGAGTTATGAATTGCAGTTGTTCACTGATGCTACAACATGAAGCTACATGCATTTCAAGTTCAGTTTTTCAGAATTTCTATTCAAAAATTTCAGAGATGTCATTACCAGGGTTCCAATTGAAATTTTCAGACACACCAAGCTAAGGATTGAACCAGAGAGGTTTGAGATCAACAAGTTAATATTAGAAACTTTAATAACACTCCAAAAAAATGGATGGGTGGACCTTTTCAATAGATTCCAAGGTCATAATGTTGCAGAAGCCAAGGAATTTTCCCATAGTTTTGATGGATCTTAACCCTCTAGTTGCACAACTATTAATGGGACTTAACACTGAGAAAACAGGAAGGTCAATTATTTTCACAATTTTTCCATCTTCTCTACCTCATTGATTGGTACCAGAATTAGCAAATTTATAGCCTTGGCATGGGCTATAGTGTCATTTGTTTGATAAAAAATTACATCAATTGCAACAACCTTTATAATGGAAATATCAATTACTCTCATTTGATGTGCTCTCATGGCATTGGATGCATCATGACTAGGTGTGTCAAATGAAGTACATACTCAAAAGAAAAGAATTATCATCCATAGGCACAAACACTCGATATGTTCTTAATTCAATGCCTCAAAAGCACTACAATTCAGTTCATATACGCTCTTTTTCATCATCATTTGAATTTTCCTTTCTAAAACATAAGGTACGCTATAGCAACATTCTAGACAACAATCGGTTCTATGTGTGATGGTTGAGGAAACATCACGAGAGCCTTTGGTCTAAGCTTATCCCAAAGGAGTGTTGGGAATAATACTGAGAGGGTGGGGGGGGTGAATCAGTATTTACAAATCAATAACTTTTTTCATTTCATAATCAAATTTGAATACGCTACTTCAGTGAAGGGAATTCACATGTGCATGCAATTGTTCTTAAGGCAACCAGTGTATATCCATTGAACTTATGATTCAGTTAATTCATCATATGTTGATCTTTAATCAGTGCATCAGTACTTTATTAAACATTAAATAGTAACCATGTGCAGTAATAACAGAATAAACCATCACACATAAGAAACACACATGAACACCAAGATTTAAGGTGGAAACCCAATGCGGGAGAAAAACCACCTGTTGTTGTCGTCTCTGTCTTCTTTTAATATAAGAAAAACATGTTTACAATATTTTACTAGCACAAACTCATACCAGTACGCAGGCACCCACCTGCAGAAGGCTACAACCTTCTCTCCTTCTCCATCTACTACTGGAAGGGAGCTACAACGCCCTAGCTCTTGTACTAGCCGATATGTTTACTATTACGTAGGCGTCAGCCTACAGAAGACTCTAACCTTCACTCATTCTCCAACTACTACTAGAAGGGAGCTCCAACCCCCTGGCTCTTGTACTGGCCGATATGTTTACAAGTATGTAGGCGCCGACCTACAAAAGGCTACAACATTCTCTCTTCCTCCAGGGACCACGTTTCATAAATTTTCAGACTGGATACTCCTAGTACACAAAAACACAATATGAAGGCCACGTTTCATCCAATTTTCATACCGAACCCATCAGTAACATTGAATCTCAAAATCAATCACCACTATAATACAACCAATCACTGAAAACCCATCAACGCGGAAGAAAATCACAATCATTCAATCTGAACAATCAGATCACTGTCTCTAGAACACAGAGCTAAACCTAGAACTCTACATCAACAGCCAGAACCAACTGCAACTTCAAACATCATATCTCATAATGTATATGCCACTTCGAAGTGTTAAACCAGCGTGTATATGCGCCTTTACAAAGGCGACCCAGTGTATAGATCTGCAAATACTAACTTGAAACTTCACAGCTATTCCAGACTTCAGTCATACCTAGATCATAACATTTACAGAATAAAACATGCATTAGCAATCAGATCTAGACTACCCATTATCAGACCACATAATGATAATTCATTTCAGGTCTTATGATCCTAATCCATCATTAGATCTCATCCATCATCAACCACTTAGGTGCATACTTAGTTCAGATCAAGCAAAGCAACAAAAACCCATAACATGCATATTTTCTTTTGATCTAACTCTTCATAAGATATTCATTCCTTGCACACTTAATCCTTTGATCTTATTTTTCTTATATGCTTATATCCTTTGTCAATACCTCGGACCAAAACCATAGTTATGTTGTTGGTATTCTTTGATGGTATCAAGATTCTTTGTTGCGCTCATTACCATGGGTCAATACCATGGTAGGAACCCCTAGTATTCATTCTCCTTAATTTTCCATCCCATATGTGTTTTTCCTTCTGTGAAAGTGCGTGCATACGTATACGCTCCTTTTGTTCTATGAACCCACATGTATATGCTACTTAGACAAGGTTAACCAGCGTATAATTCTTAAGACATTCTCTTTCTTCAACCTCTGGAGTCTGATCTGTAATCCTTTGTTGTTACCTCTGAATTGACCTGTTGCATTGTGAACTGCCATCATACATCACTGATTCATTTCTGGGTATCATATATGTGAGTTGCCATCAAGGACAACACTTGTACCATAATGCCAACAATCTCCCCCTTTGGATTTGATTGCGGCCATATTGGTGTTTATTACGACAAGCTGTAGAACATGTTAGATATATCAAATAACACCAAGATACTCTCCCCCTTTGACATCAAGGGCAAAGGGTGGACCAAGATATTCTCCCCCTTAGAGATGCACTATGTTGTCCATGCTCCCCCTGAGCACATGCAGAGTTTGCATAATAACATGACTCAATAACTCAACTATGTGAGTATGACCTACCTATCACCAATGACTCATACATACATCAATCACCCAACCAAGTGGGGATATACCAAATGTTCATACATGACTGAAAATTTGCAATTATTACATCATCCTTCCCATGCATAGTGGGGTTACAAATTACATCATAGGTCTTTACATGACCTTTACATCAAATGATATACATGACATTTATAACAAGGACCAATGATCTAAACAAGACCATGATAGTCATCAGCAACTATCATACACCATATATGATTTGTACCATAAGCATTTGTTAGCAGCATCAAGATCAACAACCTATATATGTCCATCATTAACAGAGTCATCTGAATTAAAACAACTATGTGGATTAAGCAATATACGTATCATCATGTACCAAGGTCTTCTAACATAATGCCAATAATGCATTATTAGAAGCATATGCTCCCCCTGAACCTGTGCCGATTGTTCACTTTCATATCTGATCATTGCATTTGTCAGTAAGAACCATCAAAGCATCATCATCATCCAGTTATTCATCAAGTTATTAACAACTTATGAGGGCCAAAACCACTTCTACATATCATTAGTAGACTGTAATCGTCATCAATCACAACAGAAAAGATAATTGATAATTGACTGAACCATATCAGACCCCTTTTCCTAAGTCAGTCCAATCGCTTCTTCAAAAAAAACATATACGCAATTGTTCTGCTTCTAACTCGCGTATATACTTGACTTGTCTTTATGATACCTGCGTATGAGAATTGGAATACCGAAGTTTCACACTTTCAGCTCCCCTGAGTTTGTTATGTCTATATACTGAGCTATGCCACATTTTTCTGACTGTACTTCCTTCTTCTTCCATACCTTGGAGTGTGATGATGTTTGCTCCTTTTGGTATGTTGGTCGAAATTTGCTCTTGCATTCTTTTGCTATATGCCCAAACTTGTTACAAGAATAACATATTATATGTTTCATATTCCCTCTATAGCAGTCAATGGCTTTGTGACCAAACATATTGCAAGAAAAAAAAATCCCTTAAAGTACCTAGAAGTTAATAATCTTTATGTGTGATAGTTATTTTCTTGAACCATTTTACTTCTGCATTTGGCTGCAATATGTCCAAAATTATGACATCTAAAACATTCAACATTATTCATCATAGGAAAGAACCGGTTATTACTTCCATAGTTAGGAGTAAATTATTTTCTTTGAATACTTTCTTTCCTTGGTTGTTGATGCATGGAGTTGACCTCTTATCTCCTGGTTGATCATTTCATAATTTGCATTAGAGTTCCTTGCCTCATCTTGTGAGTTAGATTCACCTTCAACAGTTTCATGAAACCCTAGACCAGTTTTGATGGTAGGAACCCTTTGACTACTAAGAATATTATCCAAAATCTTAGTACTATCTTGAAATCATAACAGTTTATCCTTTTCTTATAATTTACCTTTTAAGATATTTACTTCAACCTGATATTATTCTTCCTTTTCTAGATATTGCTTCTTCATGATTTCTTCAGCCTTTCTTCCTTCTTCCACTTATTGCCTTAATTTGAGAATCTCATTTTCTTGTTCTTCATCTGCTTGAGGTAGTTCCTCATTCTGCTTATTTGAATTTTCAAGATCTTCTTTTAGATAGACAATCTCAACTTCAAGATTTTCATAGTAACTGGATCTATATTTAATTCTCTTGATTGTTGTACTCTTTTCATTTATTTCATGACTTAAAGATGTCACTTCATCCTACAGCTTTTGACATTGATCTTCCTTTTCCTTGTATTGCTTCCTTACTTTGTTTCCTTCCTCAAACTGAGCTTTTAATCTGGTAACTTCTTCTTTGAAGGCACACTCCCTTTTTTTAAATAGATCTTGTTGATCTCTAATTTTATCTAAGAGTCTTTTAACTTCTGCCTCTATATTTCTTTCACTATCACTTTCAATATCTTCAACATTGCATGAACAGAGAAAAGTATCACCAGAAGACCAAAAATTTGTACCTGATACTTCTTTTGCTTGTTCATATTCAATCTAAGGTGATTCTGAATCTGAATACTTGCTTCCACCTAACGGCCAATTTTCTCTCCTACTGCCATTGTTCCTTTGAGATGTCTTCTTCTTCTGAGTTGCTTTCTTCTTTAGCTTTTTTCCCATTGTTTCTACGAATATCCTTCAAGCGATCAAGCTTCTACCAAAGGACCTGCTCTGAAACCAATTGTTAGGAATAATACTGAGAAGGGGGCTGAATCAGTATTTACAAATCAATAACTTTTTTCCATTTCCTAATCATATTTGTATACACTACTTCAGTGAAGGAAAATCGCATGTGCACGCAACTATTCTTAAGGCAACCAGCGTATATTCAGTGAACTTATGATTCAGTTAATTCATCATATGTTGATCTTTAATCATTGCATTAGTACTTTATTAAACATTAAATAGTAACCGTGCAGTAATAATAGAATAAACCATCACACATAAGAACCACACATGAACAACAAGATTTAAGGTGGAAACCCAATGCGGGAGAAAAACCACCAACTGATGTCATCTTTGTCTTCTTTTAATATAAGAAAAACTTGTTCACAAACTTGTACTAGCGCAGACTCATACGAGTATGCAGGCACCCACCTGCAGAAGGCTGCAACCTTCTCTCGTTCCCCATCTACTACTGGAAGGGAGCTACAACCCCCTAGCTCTTGTACTAGCCGATATGTTAACTAGTACATAGGAGACGACCTACAAAAAACTCCAACCTTCACTCGTTCTCCAGCTGCTACTAGAAGGGAGCTCCAACCCCCTGGCTCTTGTATTGGCCGCTATGTTTACCAGTACATAGGCATTGACCTACAGAAGGCTATGACCTTCTCTCTTCCTCTAGGAACCATGTTTCATAAATTTTCATACTGGATACTCCTGGTACACAACAACACAATATGAAGGCCACGTTTCATCCAATTTTCATACTGGACCCATCAGTAACATTAAAGATGAAAATCAATCACCATTGCAATACAACCAATCACTAAAAACCCACCAACGCAGAAGCAAATCACAATCAATCAATTTGAACAAACAAATCAATGTCTTCAGAACACAGAGCTAAACCCATAACTTTGCATCAACAACCGGAACCAACTGCAACTTCAAACATCATATCTCATAATGTATATGCTACTTCAAAGTGTTGAACCAACGTGTATACGCACCTTCACAAAGGCAAACCAATGTATAGATCTACAAATACTAACTTGAAACTTCACAGCTATTCCAGACTTCATTCATACCCAAATCATAACATTTACAAAATAAAACATGTGTTAGCAATCAGATCTAGACTATCCATTATCAGACCATATAATAATAATTAATTTCAGGTCTTATGATCATGATCCATCATTAGATCTCATCATCATCAACCACTTAGGTTCATACTTAGTTCAGATCAAGAAAAGCACCAGAAACCCATAAAATGCATATTTTCTTTTGATATAACTCTTCATAAGATATTCATTCCTTGCACACTTATCCCTTTGATCTTCTCCTTCTTATATGCTTATATCCTTTGTCAATACCTCGAACCAAAACCATAGTCATGATGTTGGTATTCTTTGATGGTATCAAGATTCTTGTCGTGCTCATTACCATGTGTCAATACCATGGTAGGAACCCCTAGTATTCATTCTCCTTAATTTTCCTTCCCATATGCGCTTTTCCTTCTATGAAAATGTGTGCATACATATACGCTCCTTTTGTTCCGTGAACCCACGTGTATACACTACTTGGACAAGGTTAACCAGCGTATACTTCTTAAGACATTCTCTTTCTTCAATCTCTGGAGTCTGATCTATAATCCTTTGTTATTACCTATGAATTGACCTGTTTCACTGTGAATTGCCATCATACATCACTGATTCATTTTTGGGTATCATATATATGAGTTTCCATCAAGGACAACACTTGTACCATAATTCCAACAAGGAGGGAAAAGCTCTTACTCAAACTTGAATGCTCTCCTATATGGATTGCTACTAAAGTATTATTACAAACTGTGACTCCACTAGGTAGAATGGCCAATTTAGGTTCTACTTCAGAGCCCAAGTGAGAAATCGGTGACAAAGAACAATTGAGAATCATAGTCATCACTTATGCCTTGCTTACTTCTTTTGTAGTCTATAAAGGAAGAATTCTTTAATAGACTTGTATCATCAAGAGACTCAAGACAACTTGTGTAGATTTTAAGGAAATACAAATTAATGTTTATAATGGTTTAAACATCGAAAATGCCTACTAGGATTGTGCTCGTGGTTATAGCAGTGAATAGATGACTTATTGCATGGAAGGTCAACTTTTAAGAGGGTCACATTTAGTGTTGCTTCTAAAGTGACTTCATCTTCAAGCATTCGAATCATACTCATTTGTAAATCAACCCATGATGCAAAATTAACATGACTTCATGAAATGATTATTACTTGGATATGTTTATCACTTTTAGCTATAGTATCCAACAATTTAGTACATATTTCATCTATCACGGTATCCTAAACTAGCATTGGAATTGTCAATGAATTTATTTTTTTTAACTATAATACCATATAGCATGAGTATTCTGGCATAAATTTTTCATTGTAATGCTCCTTATTTGTATTATGATATTAAAATAGTTTGTACAAGAATTATTTCTAGGTTTGCAGGGTTAAAAGGAGATATTAATCCAAGAACTTCATCCTTCTTTAGACATACATGATCATAGTTGTCATTAGTTGTAGTCAAAAGTAGTTTCTGCAAATACATCCATAACCCTCTATTGCGGAGTAGAGCTGCCATATGAACATCCCATGCAGGATAGTTAGTCCCATTAAGGAAGGGAAAATGACACTTTCCATCCATATGTTAAACTACTAGTGCAAATAAGCAACAACTTGTGGTTGTATTATAGGGGAAAATAATGCACTGTTGTAGCTATCTATGCCACTTGAATGATTCTGCAAGGGATGGGGAAAACCCATGTTTTTCCTGACTAGAGGTATATTATATAATGTTAAGTAATTGAACATTTCTTGTTGACAAGTTTGGCTATAGCGCTATGATCTTGGAATGCATATTGATTAATTGCTAACTTGAAATTGCCTATAGGATTTGTGATGCATTGTTATTTTTTTATGAATGTGAAAATTAAAAATGTGGTGCACGCTAATGTAATATATAGTTTCCTAACTGACACTATAAGGTTGTAGGTACCATGATTCTTGTACTTAATAACAAGGCCAAATATTCCTAAGTATCGAAACAGTTGATTTTAAGTGGAGGAGAACTATGACTAGTATGCATATATGCATATATGTGTTCCCGAAATTAAAAGAAAATATATGTAAATGTTATTTTGGTTGTACTATGTAGTTGATGACAATCCTATCATGTGTGAACAACTACACGGAAACATGCTTGAGTTCACTTGGTAAACCATTTGTTATGTACTTTTATTTTGAACTAACAATTGAATGTATGAGTCACCACATGAGAGGATTCAGTAATAAAAAATGGGAAAATAGGAGCAGTGTTATGTTGAGAAATCTAGGGTATAGAGATTAAGTGATTTCTCTTCTATTAGTAACTGCTTGTGGGTGCTTTTACTTCTTTTATATTAGGATCTTCTTTTACTTAGGTTATTAGTGTTCTTCTTCATCAAAGAACTACCAATGCTTAAACCATAAAGAGACAAGAGACACGGAATATAGGCCATCATCCAGGGCCAAAACCTCTCACTCTTTGAAAGGAAAACATGAACAAATTCTTCTTATAGAGATTCCAATTGACAAATACCAAGACCAATACCCTTGACCTATCTGCCACTCCAAGACCAAGCCACAAACCTTCCTTGATGAGATCCTTCTTGAAACAACCTTGTAGCACTTTCCTCCTTCTATAGTCAATGAAATTCAAACTATCTATACTTATGGAATTTTCAGTTTCTTCCACAGATCTGCAACTCTCATCATATCATTACCCCTACAATTTACACATGTGGGTTGTTTGGAGATAACTCTCTTCTTCTCTTGACTAGGAGAGTTAATATTTTGACTTCGGCAAGCATGTATGATGGTATGAAGACAGTATTCTTGACTTCTTTACTGACTGTGTAAACCCTACTGCAGAGCCCTTAATGTCAGTCACATGTGTGAGTACAAATAACCAAAAATAGTGACAAACTAGTTCGTATTTCCTTCCTTCTTACCACACTAGATGAGAGGTTATTAATTCTCTTTCTCACACTTTTTGTTTTACTTCAGACCCAAGACCAAAATCTGTGTCTAGAATGGAATCTGAGCTACCAATAAATAGTTGTCTCCTAGCATAATGAGCCGACATGAATGCAGTTGAGCCAACATGTCCATTAAGTGGGTTATATACTCCATTTTGTAGCCAACTTCAAGGATAGGTTTTGTGCTTGGTCTTGGGGGGCTTACATACTTATTAAATGACTCATACAAGATTTAACATGCCCAAGAAGGGTCCTTCATACATGACATTGACTCAATTTGACTTTATGACTAATCCTAAGGACTCACAATGGGAGTCATACTAAAAATATTTTTCTTGCTCATGAAACCCATGAGACAAGCATTACAATAATAATTTTATTTGTCTTCTTTTCATAAATTACATAAAATCACATTTACACATGTCATTATGAAGACCGAACCTAGTTACTTTTCAACACTCCCTATTAACTAGGGAGGTATTCGTAATGGTACTTTGTCATTCTCAATCTGAAGAATTTCTCATAAGAAGAGTCAAATTGGTAACGCATCTGTATAGCATCATATCAACCAACAATGTCACATAGCAAGGCTTTAACTAACATCTCTATCTCTCCACAAGATCATAGCACAATACTGGTGAGACCAATGATGTATATACACCCTCATTATTGTCTCTCTCGAAACATACCCCACCTGGGTTCTCAGGGTGTGTTCGACCAGGACTATTCTTATCTTGGATTCCTAGTCCTTAAAGAATAACAGTCCTCAATTACTAATCTTATCTCAGATTCCCTAATATATCCTCAAAGAGCATCACATGCCAGATGTTTACCTAATCCTCCATTTTGTCTTCCCAAGTGAAGACAAGAATGATGTCTCTATCTCTCCCTCTTAATTAGGGAGGTCATATCTATTCCAATAAATGAATATACTCATTCCTACGGAAGGAATGTACCTAAGCTCCCTCTTGGATTAGGAATTTCCAAGTTTCTTCCAAGTAAGAAACTTGTTTCCAAGATCCCTCTTAATTAGGTTTCTTGAAGAACTCCTCTTCACAATTTCATGAACTTCATTTCGTTTTTAAGGAGTCTTTGTGTTTGGAACTTCTACATAGGGCACCAACCATTCATCACTTTCATCCATGAGTCAACCATGTCATCATCGAAAAGTGATACATCAGTGCATATCTAGCCTTCCTTCATGCCATGTTGCGTTCTTCATGCCATGTTTACTTAAGGATCTTTCATCCTACTACATGTGCATCGGTGGTGGAAGACATCCATAGATCTTCCCATGGTAGCCTTACATAAACCCATCCAGATATTTAAAAATAAAGGAATGAACATTAAAATCAACATTACCTTTTTGATGTTCTTTCATCATGACATCTTTTTAGTTTGCATCAGCACCCTACATACATATTGAAACATCTTCCAAAGATATATATTTTCAAGGGTCTCTTTCTTTTTCAGACTCCATCAAAGTCTTTGTATCTTTCATGGAGATATCCTAGTTAAATATTATTGGTCTTTCGTATGTTGATTGCCTTTACCATGGTTGCATATTCCATGATTTCTTCCTTACTTTCTTCACACATAACATTCCCAGGAGCTTCCAATCATAGATCCTCAATTGTTGTCAACCACCTCATACTTTATAGGAGAACATATTATGTTGATTTCATCTAGTGAATGTGTGACCCATGCATTCCTGCATTCCCTTGAAGGAGGAGATCCTTTCTTTTGATTATGCTCTCAAGATAGAGCATTGATCCATGTTACCTGCAACCATATGACATGACTTCCACAATATCAAATGTAAGCATAGATACCTCATTTTTCCTTTGGGTCATCCAGACATCCTGTAGCAGCTTCCTTGATTGAAAGAGCTTCAATCCCTTGATAAGTTCACTTTTATGTCATTGTACCATCATCCTATGAATTCCACAAGTTTGGAATTCTTTATGAAACACTTGCTTTTCCTCATGATCAGTGAACCTTTTGATGAATATTCCATCAGAGAGTATTGAGGGTCTAGAGTATCCCCATAAACAAATGTTTCCTTTTGATAGATGTATGATAAACTTTGTTCTAGATGACTCTTCCACTTATGTTCCCAATGCTATTCCCAAGAATTATATCCTTGACTTCCATATATTCTAATCATCTTTCATGCTTCTCTATAATCATGTCCCAAGCTCTTACTTTCAATGTGTTAGGTCCCTATACTACTAGTGTAACCCATTATTGTTATTAGTACAACCCCCTTATTATATTTTTATACCCATGTAGTCCCCATATTGTTATTATTTTCCCCCATAGAAGCCCACTATTGTTATTATTGTGCCCTTACATTATTATTGTTATGTCGGCTCGTATTATATTATGACCCCTTAGACTCCTATATATAGAAAGGAGGTCTTGTCATTTGTATCATCCAATAATTGTTCATTTGTGTAATGTAAAGTAGGTTGCCCCCTCGAAGAGGCTTATTTATAAGGTGTTGATCTATCTTTTCTATCTTTTTGTGAGCTCGTTTCATAACATTTGGTATCAGAGCTTTGGATTCTAGGGTTTCGCTACTCCAAACAGGTCATCGTGGAATTTTCGCTATAACTTTTTTTCTGCGACATTTCAGAAGCTAAAAAAAAAAACTCTTTTGAGAAGAAATATCACTAAACCTAGGGTCCAAATTTTAGATCTTGTCTCGATATATGTTAGGAAATATGATCTAAGGAAGTTAGGGTTTTTGCAAGATCCAGAATTTCATCTAAAATAGGTCATCGTGGAATTGTCGCTATAACTGTTTCGCTACAAAGTTTCAGAACCTAAACAAAAACCCCATTTGAGAAGAAATCGGTTGGAACCTCGGTTCCAAATTTCAGATCTTGTATCGCTATATTTTCGGATATATGATCTGAGGAATTTAGGGTTTTTGCATACTCCCGAATTACATCCTAAACAGGTAACCTTGGGAAAATCATCATAACTTTCTCTCTGAGCATCAAATTGAAATTGCTTAAGAAGTTACAGAAAGAGGACGGACTGTATTTTGTTTGGGTATAATTTTGAGAACATAAGGTTGAAACAGTGACATGTGGCACGTCGTACAAGTTTACTCTACTGAACTAGTCTATTATTATGTCATCGCGAGAGATTGGGAATAAATCTTTCTATAGGAATCCAATTGTGATCAGGCTTGCAGATTTAGAAGAGGAATCAGAGGGCTATTACAGACCGAAATTTCAGAACTTAAAGATCTGAAAGTACAGAGTTATAGTCGTTTCAAGATTGATCTCCTAAAATCAAGAAAAAACGAGATGAGGAAGTTTGATGGCAAGGATCCGGTAAATTGGATACTACAGATGGAGAAATATTTTGATCTACATGGTGTACCACTGTTACAAAAGGTACGTATTGCATCTAATTATTTAGAACCGAATCAATTTTTATGGTATAAAGAGCTTTGTTATTGTAAACCACTTGTCACATGGTCAATTTTCATGGAGGAAATGATAACACATTATGAGGATACAAAGAGAAACACCTTCTTTAGCCAATTGATAAATCTCAAACAAAAGGGTTCAATGATAGAGCACATTGAGGACTTCCAAAAATTGAATATAAGGGTAAATGATATTCCAGAGAAGAAAATGGTTGATGTCTTCATAGGGACTTTAAAGGATAACATTCAACACGAGGTTTGTCTTTGGGAACTTGATTCATTGAAGAAGGCATTAATGTTGGCAAGAAAAATTGAAAGAAAAATTATGGAAACAAGGAATCCCACCACTCACGACTATAATTATGGAAATGTTTTTTCTCCTAGCCTTTCACAACCTACAAGGTTTACACCACAGCAATTGGAAGAAAAAAGAGAAAAGGGGCTTTATTACAATTGTGATAGAAAATACACTAAAGGTCATAAGTGTGCTGAGAAGAAATTATTTTACATAGATTATGAAGAGGAGGAAGAAAAGGATCAAGAAACATCAAAAGAAGAGGATATACACCAAGAACCCACCCCAGAGAAAGAAGAAATGAATCCGACCATATCTTGTAAAGCATTGGAAAGAATTACCACTCCTCAAACTCTCAAGATAGAAGGACATATCAAGAAGAAAAAGGTTCAAGAAGTGAAAGATCACATCGAGAAAGAAGAAATGAATCTGACCATATCTTGTAATGCATTGGCTGGAATTACCACTCCTCAAACTATCAATATAGAAGGACATATCAAGAAGAAAAATGTTCAAGAAGTGAAAGATCACATCGAGCATCAAGAAATGAATTCGACCATATCTTGTAATGCATTGGAAGAAATTACCACTCCTCAAACTATCAAGATAGAAGGACATATCAAGAAGAAAAAGGTAATAGTGTTGATTGATTCGGGAAGTACCCATAATTTTATTCATTGTAAGATAGCCAAGAAAATGAATTGCTTCCTATATCCAGCGCCAGAGTGTCAAGTGATGGTTGCAAGTGGAGGAACCATAAATTGCTCTAGAAAGTGCCATAATATCAAGCTATCGATGGGAGAATATGTATTGAATAGCCCAATGCTTTCCATTCCAATGGGTGGTGCTAATGTTTTACGAGGAGTCCAATGGCTACAATCTTTGGGTACGATAGCTTTTAATTTTCAAGAACTTTTCTTGAAAATTTTTTGGGAAGGAAAGGAAGTTGAATTGAGGGGTATCGAAGGGAAACCCGGAAAGATAATAAACTCTAACAGCATGACAAAGCTTATAAATAAAGAACAACTGGGCGGAATTGCACAATTATGTTCACTGGAGGATCCCACATTGAAATCATGTATTTCTCCAGATCTCCAAAACGTTTTGGACAATCATTCCAAGGTATTTGAGACTCCCAAAGGCCTCCCACCTATTCGTGATCATGATCATGCTATTCATTTGATTCCAGGAAGTGTTCCTCCAAACATTAGGCCTTACAGATATCCATATGCCCAAAGGAGTGGGAACTCATTCAAAAGTTGTAGAAGATCCCAGTTCAAATAGTATTGCGAGAACTTGACAAGGAAGGAAAAATCATATTGGAACCTGAAGCAGTCACAAAACCGAGAAATTGACAGCTATGAAATAGATCAATTTTAGAGTATCTCATCAAGTGGAAGAACTTACCCACTGAAGATTCCACATGGGAGGACAAGAATTTATATAGAAGCATCAAGAACTACTCAAGCGTTGAGGACAACACTTTTTGAAGGAGAGGGGCATGTTAGGTCCCTATACTACTAGTGTAACTCCTTATTGTTATTAGTACAACCCCCTTATTATATTGTTGTGCCCATGTAGTCCTCATATTGTTATTATTGTGCCCCATAGAAGCCCACTATTGTTATTAATGTGCCCTTACATTGTTATTGTTATGTCGGCTCTGATTATATTATGACCCCTTAGACTTCTATATATAGAAAGGAGGTCTTGTCATTTGTATCATCCAAGAATTGTTCATTTGTATAATGTAAAGGAGGTTTCCCCCTTGAAGAGGCTTATTTCTAAGGCGTTGATCTATATTTTCTATCTTTTTGTGAGCTGGTTTCATAACACAATGCTTCTATGATGCCTTGATGCATCCCATTTAGTGAATCATGATAGCCATATCTTACAACAGAAGACTTAGGAGTTTGAGAAGAACTTAGGTGAGGAATACTATCTCAGTAATAGAGATCTCTTACTTCATCTTTCTTGGACTTCTTCTTTTCAGCCTCCTCTACTTATTTGGTGATATGGGCTTCTTCTCTTCTTCTTTTGTTGTCCTTATTGACATTAGGACAATCTCTTTTGTAGTGTCCATATTCCTAACATCCATAGCATTGAATTTTAGACATGTCCCTCTTCTTTTTCCAAGAACTAGACTTTCGAAATTTTCCCTTTCTTTTTTCCATTGCAGCATGGGCTTGATTTTGCTCACTTGCTCCCACATCATATTTGGCCTTTAGTCTAGATTCTCCAACCTTGCATAGCGGTCATGGATCCTGGAATGGAGTAGCTTCTTTCTTCCCATAAATTCTTGAAGAAAAGTTAACCCACTCCTCTGGCAGCGCATTTAATGCAATTGTACTCATTTCACTATCAAACATGACTTCTCCCAAATCTTGTAGTTGATCCTGGATCTCAAATATTTTCATAAAGTATGAGGTTATTCCATCTTCCCTAAACATCTTTAGCTTGTAGAGTTATTTCCTTAATGAGCTGACTTCTCCAATATTGCTTGCAGAATACAACTCTACCAGATTTTCATATATTTCTTTTGAAGTTTCAAGTTTAGATACATATGGGATGAGGGGATTCTTAATGGATTCTATGAGAATCCTTTGAGCGCTAACTTCCCCTTTCATATATTTGGCAAGAGCTTGAGAATATTCCTCTCTTGTTTTCGTGATAGGTCCATTTACATGTTCCATGTTGGACATTGGATAAACCAACGCTCCCCATGTGTTTCGCAACATGGACTAACAGCGTCTCATGGATCCTTATCTCTTGTGATTAAGTGATTTCTCTTCTATTAGTAACTACTTGTGAGTGATTTTTACTTCTTTTAGATTAGGATCTTCTTTTAATTAGGTTATTAGTGTTCTTCTTCATAAAACAACTACCAATGCTTAAACCATAAAGAGACAAGAGACACAGAATATAGGCTGTTATCATTTAGGGCCAAAACCTCTCACTTTTTGAGAGGAAAACCTGAACAAATTCTTCTTATAGAGATTCCAATTGATAAATTCCAAGACCAAGACCCTTTACCTATCTTCCACTCTAAGACCAAGCCACAAACCTTGCTTCATGAGATCCTTCTTGAAACAACCTTGTAGCACTTTCCTCCTTCTATAGTCAATGCAAGTCAAATTGTCTATACTTCTAGAATTTTCAGTTTCTTCCATAGATTTGCAACTCTCGTCCTATCATTACCCTTGCAATTTACATGTGTGGGTTGTTTGGAGATAACTCTCTTCTTTGCTTGACTAGGAGACTTAATCTTGTGACTTCAGCTAGCATGTATGTTGGTATGAAGACCTTCTTCTTGACTTCTTTGTTGACTATGTAAACCCTACTGCAGAGCCCTTAATATTAGTCACACGTGTGAGTACAAATAACCAAAAACAATGCCAAACTAGTTTGTATTTCCTTCCTTCTTCCCACGCTGGATGAGAGGCTACTAATTCTCTTTCTCGCACTTTCTGTTGTACTTCAGACCCAAGACCAAAAATTTTTCTAGAATGGAATTTGAGCTACCAATAAATAGTTGTTTCCCAGCATAATGAGCCGACATGGGTGCAAGTGAGCCGACGTGTCCATTAAGTAGGTTATATACTCCATTTTGTAGTTGACTTCAAGGAGAGGTTTTGTGCTTGGTCTTGGAGGGCTTACATACTTATTAAATGACTCATT
>CM062817.1:765028936-765186436 GCA_031772625.1 Pinus tabuliformis
ACATGAAACCACTAATACTTTCCGATAATCACAAAGAACAAGGATCTGTGTGGACCTGAATGTGACTATGTTTTCTCCTTTTTTATTTTAGTATGCTTTACACTTTTTCTTCAAGTTCTTATTGGATCTACAATGATAGAGTAGAATTAAGAATAATGGATAGTTGATTGGTTTCTTGGAAGCCAATTATATATATACTTGTAGCTCAAATGTGTTATGTAGGTGCCAATATTATTGCTAGAGTTGCTCTAACAAAGGAATGAATCATTTTGTCATAGTATCTTACAGGGAAGCCCTTGCTATAATACTTATCAGACCTTTTTCTTATTTCTAGAAAGAAATAAACACCCTGTAATGACCTGAGGCATCTTTTGGAATATTTTTGTGCCTACACTTTGTGGAAGGCAGGGTGGACCTATGTAACCCTAGACTTCCTCCATCGAGAGGGATTAATGTGACTCCACATTTAGGGTGGAGGTTAAACCTCTGGAGACCCTGGTATTGATTAAGGACTAAGGTTTTGACCTATATATTCCCTGGACCACTGGTAAATTGGCTGGTCCTAAGCAACCTTCTTAAGTCCTCGGAGTTAGATTGAGGGTGAAAGTAGCATGAGGGGTCTAATGGCAGCGTGTCTAAGGTTGGGAGGTGAGTTATTTTCCCTAACCCAATCACCTATTCTCCTTTGACATATGTACTTTCTCTCATATTTAGTGTGTTTCAAATCTCTGCTTCTATTATATGCTAGATGGTATATGAAATGTGGTCATTGTTATTATTGTTATGAGCATCACTTTGCATTCTACAAGGGAGTGTGTGTCATTAAGTGGGTAGTGCAAGACTGGATTGTTAAGTGGTTGTTTCTAAACACTTAAAATAGATTCGTACTAATTTAAGGGTTGTATATCACTTCCTAGATTTTTTTTAATGGGTTATTCAATGATGAACCGTATGAAACTCTGGAATGTTATCAGTGACTTAAATAAAAATTATGCTACTGGAATTGTGGATTAATAATCGTAATGTCCCTCCTGTAGTATTGATTTTAAAAAAAAAAAGCAATATGTGCTCCATTGTACAGTTATGTGGGTAGATTTGGATTTAAATCAATTGGCTCTGAAATAATGTAAATTATATCAGTTGTTGTAACTATCTAAAAGAATGGAAATTATAGTTATGTATTGCAACTCTGCATCATGTAACGATGCCTTCTCTATATTGTATAAAACTTTCTCTGTATAATCTTCCCTGTTGGAAATAATACTGAGAGGGGGGGTGAATCAGTATTATCTAACTCTTATAATAAATCTTTCTTATTTGTTCCTTGAATTATTTTTGCATGTCAGTACCATAAAATAATGAATATGAACAAAGAAAATAGATAGTCACACCAAAGAACACAAGATGTAAGGTGGAAACCCAATGTGGGTGAAAACCACCTGCTGCAGTATGTCTCTATCTTCTTTCAAATTAGAAACTCCTTTTACAATGGTTATGTATTGGTGCAGTCATTTACCAGTACGCAGGCTGCAACCTGCAGAGAGCTACAACTCTCTCTCTCTCATTTTCAAGTCTCTCCTGGAAGGGAGCTACAACCCCCTACTTCTTTTCTTACAAGGACCACTTTTCATAAATTTTCAAACTGGATCCATAAGCATCAAATGATCATCAAGTATAAGAGAATCACCCAATCAACTGTAGTAACCAGATCAACAATAATAGAACCAAACCCAGAACACAGCAATGATAAACAAAGATTTTAAGAGAAGTAAGCAGCTTCACCCATGTACTGCCTGCTTACAGTAAGCACCCTGCTCAACTGCTCGCCTGCTTACGTACGCACCCTGCTCAACTGCTCGCCTGCTTATGTACGCACCCTGCTCAACTTCTCGCCTGCTTACGTACGCACTGTAGTCAACTACTCACCTGCGTACCTCGCTCTGAGTCTATTGAACTGCATGCGGACCTCCGCACCTGCAACCCTTCTGTGCCTGCGTACCGGCGCACCTGAAACGCTTCGTTCCTGCGTATGTACGCACTTTTCTTTCACTGTACCTTCGGGCATAGATGATTTCAAGACTTCAGAAATAACCCAGACAGTCAGATCTACAGATCTGAACATGCGCCGAAGAGATCTCAATCCATCAGTAGATTCGCAATTACTCCCAAGAGATCATAATATTTCAGATCTAGCCCTCATAAGATATTCAACACAAAACATGCTCAAGCCAAATGATCTCCTTTGCTTTATATAGGAAAGCTCTTCCTTAAATCATGGATCAATACCACGGGCCGACACCATAATAACACAATACCGTCGGCTAAATACCAAGAGTAAAACATAAGAAAACCCCACATGTGAATTTATTTGCCTTGAAATGTGTGCACTAGGGGTACGCACCTCCTGAACGGGATAACTGCGGGTATGTACGCACTTTATGTAACACTGACCTGCGTGTACGCACCTTATGTAAGGTGTACCTGCGTACCCCTTATTTTCTTCAATATTTTATGGCTGATCATCAATCTCTGCTGCTAACTTGAAGTACTATGATCTACCACCTGAATGGGTTGCCATCAAGGACAACACTTTAGCCATAATGCCAACAATCTCCCCCTTTGGACTTGATGGCAACCTCAAAAATTCAGCTTCATTCTCCCCCTTTGACATCAAGGGCAAAGGGTTATGCTCCCCCTAAGAACATGCTCCCCCTGAATATGAACCAGATCTGCAACGAAGAACCATAATCCACCATGAAAGAGATAGAGACATATTGCAGCTACTTCCAAGATCTCCTTCTACACATCCTCCATAATGCCAACAATGCATTATATGCTCCCCCTGAACCTGTACCATCAATGAGAAGAGGTTCAGCAATAAGATGATGCATCAACAACCCCCAGCTTTTGCTTGAGGTATTCAAAAGTGTCATTGGGCAATGGTTTGGTGAGAATATCAGCAACTTGTTCCTTAGAAGGAACATACTCCAACTTGACCTTCTGTTCAAGCACTTGTTCCCGGAGAAAATGATACTTGATTGGTATGTGCTTGGTTTTTGAATGCATAACCGGATTCTTTGAGATGCTGATTGCACTTGTGTTATCACATAAGATGGGGATAGGTGGTGTACAAGTGATTTGAAAATCCTGCAAAGTCTGCATCATCCAAAGGAGTTGGGTGCAACAAGATGCAGCAGCAACATATTCCGCTTCAGTTGTAGACAAGGCAATTGAACTTTGTTTCTTGCTGAACCAAGATACCAGTCTGGAACCCATAAAGAACGCACCACCACTTGTGCTTTTCCTGTCATCCACGCTTCCGGCCCAATCTGCATCTGTATAAGCATGAAGTGTAAGATCTGTATCTCTAGGATACCATAAGCCATAATTTTGAGTCCCTTGAAGATATTTGAAAATTCTCTTCACTTCCTGAAGATGAGTCTCCTTCGGATTTGCCTGAAATCTTCCAACTATTCCAACTGCATGCATGATGTCTGGTCGGGTACCTGTCAAATAAAGTAAACTTCCAATCATAGATCTGTAGGTTGGTTGATGTACTGCTGCAAATTCATCATTTGCACTGAGGCTACATCCTGTGACCATGGGTGTACATACTGGTTTTGCATCTTCCATACCATATTTCTTCAAAATCTGTTTGAGATACTTGGTTTGAGATAAAAAGATTCCTCCTTCTTTTTGTTGGATTTGCAAACCAAGGAAATATGTCAGTTCTCCTAGCAAGGACATTTCAAATTCTTTCTGCATGACCGAGGCAAAGCTTTGACTCATAGCTTCTTCATTGCTCCCAAAAATAATGTCATCTACATACACAACAAGTATTAGCAATTTGTCATTTTCAACTTTTATATAAAGATTGCTATCTGCTGATCCTTTTGAAAAACCTTGTTGATGAAGATATTTGTCCAAATGGTAGTACCAAGCCCTTGGAGCTTGTTTGAGACCATAGAGAGCCTTTTTCAATCTGCATACAAGATTTGGATCATTTCCAAGAATGAACCCATCTGGCTGTTCAATGTATACTTCTTCTTCCAAGTCTCCATTCAGAAAGGCTGATTTCACGTCCATTTGAAATACTTTGAAGTTTTGAAAACTTGAGAGAGCAAGGAACATTCGGATGGCCTCAAGTCTTGCAACAGGAGCAAAGGTTTCTTCAAAGTCTATTCCTTCTTGCTGCGCATACCCTTTACAAACAAGTCTGGCTTTGTTTCTAATTACTTCTCCATTTTCATTCAATTTATTTTTGAAGACCCATTTTGTTCCGATAACATTCTTATCCTTTGGTCTAGGAACCAGCTCCCAAGTGTTGTTCTTTTCGATCTGCTCAAGTTCTTCATCCATTGCTTTCACCCAACATTCATCTTTGCATGCCTCTTTCACATTTTGTGGTTCAGTAGAGGAGAGTAATGCCAAATAGCTTGAAGCTTCTGCAACTGTTCTTCTTGTTTGTACACCTGCTTCTTTCTGCCCCATAATCTGAGATTCTGGATGATTCTTCTGAACATATCTGGATGGAGTCTTTTCTTCTATTCTTGTTTGCTCCTCTGGTTCTTCTTGAGGTTCTTCTTGAGATTCTTCTTCTTCATCATTCTGTCGTTGGGGGTAGCCTTCATCTTCTTCGATGTCTTCATGATGTACTTGCCTAGGAATGTATCCCTTCTCATCAACCACTACATCAATGCTGTCAACAATTCTGCCAAGTCTTTTATTGTAGCATTTGTATGCTTTGCTATGTGGAGAGTAACCAAGAAGAATGCCTTCATCTGCTCTAGGTTCAAGTTTGCCAAGCTGCTCATCAGTATTCTTGATATAGCATTTGCTCCCAAAGATTTTGAAGTGCTTTACCGAAGGAGTCCTAGCACTCCAGAGCTCATGAGGAGTTTGAGTGTTGTTTACCCGGACATTTGTTTTGTTGAGAATAACAACCACAGCATGTGTAGCTTCAACCCAGAAATTTGCGGGAGTTCCTGACTCATCAAGCATAGCACGAGCCATTTGTTGGACTGTTCTGTTCATTCTTTCCACAACTCCAGTTTGCTGAGGGGTTCTTGTTGTAGAGAATTTTCTTCTTATCCCATGTTCTTCACAGAAATCGAAAAATTCATTTGAAGTAAATTCCCCACCTCTGTCAGATCTGAGGCACTTAATTTTGTGACCTGATTCATTTTCAACCAAGGCTTTGAAGGATTTGAATTTTTCAAATGCTTCATCTTTGTGCTTCATAAGTCCTAACCAGACAAACCTGGAGAAATCGTCAATGAATAATATCAAGTATTCTTCTCCTCGAGGTGTTCTTTTCCTGAAAGGACCGCATGTATCTGTATGTACTAGCTCAAGAGGCATGCTAGCTGAACCTTCTTTCTCTGGAAAGTTAGTTCTGGTTTGTTTTCCAAACTGACATGATTTGCATATGGTGTTGTCAGGAATTTTGATATCTGGAAGATCGCGAACTGCCTGATATTTGCATGCTTTCCTTATTTGTGAAAAGCTTAGATGTCCCAACCTTCGATGCCATAACCAGTGCTCATCATCCTTGCTCAGATAGCATTGTTGTTGTCCTTCTTCAAATATGTACAGATTATTTGGAGTTCTTTTGCCTTTGATCACTGTTTTACGTATCAAGATCACGAACAAGACATCCATTTGATCTGAATATAACCTCGGTTCTTTGATCACACATCTGGCTGACACTTAGAAGATTATGCTTCAATCCATCAACATACAAAACATTTCCAGCTTTGACCTTTTCTTTTAACTGAGCAATGCCTTTTCCTTTTATAGTTGCAGGAGTATCATTTCCAAAAGAGACTTTCTTTCCTTTTTCTAGAGCAGAATATGACTCAAGTTTTTCTTTATCACCTGTCATATGCTTCGAACATCCACTGTCAATGTACCATAGATTTTCCTGTCCCTCTGCATAAAATGCTATCCCACATCTTTCTGTTTGTGGTTCCTTTATTCTCCATGTTTTGGTGCTTGAGGCTTGTTCCTTTTTCTGTTGAAACCTGCTCCTGCATTCAGAGTCTTCATGACCAAAGTTATTGCAAATAGAACATTCAACTTCATTTTCAAGAACCGAAAAGTTGTTATAGGTCCTTTTTGTAATCCCGGTCATACTTCTTTGTTTTTGAGCTTCCCTAGTCATGATTGTTTTATATGCAACACATTGAGCTGCTTTGTGACCAAAGTTATGTCAAGAAAAGCATTGTCCATTGAAGAAACTTCTGCGGTTATCAAATCTACCAGCCAATTGATTGTAATTTCTATTGTCATCTACTCTTGAACCAAATTGAGAAGATTTTACCTGTGGCTGGTTGTAGCTTTTGTTCACCCTTAAGATGGATTGCCCCTGATAGTTTCTGTTTGTAATTCGTCCCTGCTTTACCTGATGATCTTCATTGTGCTTTTGCTCATTTCTTCTTGCTGCATCAAGATAACTTTTTGAGGTGGATGCTTGAGAAGTTTCTCCATTATAGCCCAGACCTGTCTTGTTTAGTGGAGACCGCTGCACATTGATAATCTCATCCAAAGTTTCAGACCCTTTGACAAACTTAAGATTAATAGCTTTTGTTTTCTCAATCTCTTTTCTAAGACCAACAATTTCACCTTCTAATTTTTCAAGATGTTTTTTTTTTTCATCAATTTGAAATTGTAGAGTATCAATGATCATATTCTTTTCTTCTATACATCTCTTGAGTCTAGTAATTTCATCATAAAGGTTATCCACATCTATAGCATCCATATAATCATCATCTTCAAATGCCATTACCAAATTATATTCATTACCTCGTTCATCTTCATCACTGTTTGATAGACCATCACTATCTTCATGAGTGTAGTAGCTTTTCTTATTTGCATTATGTTTCTTGTTCCATCTAGCAGGTTCCTTTCCTTTATCCTTATAAGGACATTTTGCAGCATAATGACCTACTCTTCCACAAGAAAAGCATTTAAAAGGTAACTTACCTCTAAACCTTCCAGAACCCCTTTGAAGATTTCTGACAAAATTTGATTCTTCTTCTTCTTCTTCTGGGACGTGGCTTGCTTCATAATAATCTCCTTTACCTGATGCCTTGAAAGCAGCTTCTTTTCTGTCTGATGGACCTCCCTTTCTCATTTCATAAGCAGTTAGAATTCCATGTAGCTGAGACATAGTAAGGATTCGTAGATTTTCCTTTTCTTCTATTGCAGATACTTTAGATTCAAACTTGGGAGACAATGATCTTAGAACCTTTTCAACCACAATAGCCTCTTTTATTTCTTCACCCAAATTTTTCATACAATTAACAACCTCATCTACCCGAAGAAAATAGTTAGCCACACTTTCACCATTATACATCTTGAGAGTCTCATACTGAATTCTGAGAGTTTGAAGTTTAGCACGTTTTACCTGTTCATCTCCTTCATAGCTCGTGACAATTTTGTCCCATATCTCTTTTGCGGATTTATAGTGCATTACCTTCATGAATTCTGATTGGGATATACATCCTAATAGAGTACTGATTGCTTTCGCATTTGTTTCATACTTCTTTTTCTCGGCTGCATCTGTAGGAGTGGCTGAAGGAAAAGTGTAGCCTGTCTCTACGATGTCCCAAACTTCTGTACCAAGAGATTGAAGATAGGCAGTAACTCTTACCTTCCAATAATTGAAATTTGTCCCATCAAAAACTGGTGGCCTGATTGATGCTTCTCTCTCGTAGTTGCTCATGATGAACGATCTACCTTCAAGCGATCAAGCTTCTCTGAAGGACCTGCTCTGATTCCATTTGTTGGAAATAATACTTAGAGGGGGGGTGAATCAGTATTATCTAACTCTTATAATAAATCTTTCTTATTTGTTCCTTGAATTATTTTTGCATGTCAATACCATAAAATAATGAATATGAACAAAGAAAATAGATAGTCACACCAAAGAACACAAGATGTAAGGTGGAAACCCAATGTGGGTGAAAACCACCTGCTGCAGTATGTCTCTATCTTCTTTCAAATTAGAAACTCCTTTTACAATGGTTATGTACTGGTGCAGTCATTTACCAGTACACAGGCTGCAACCTGCAGAGAGCTACAACTCTCTCTCTCTCGTTTTCCAGTCTCTCCTGGAAGGGAGCTACAACCCCCTACTTCTTTTCTTACAAGGACCACTTTTCATAAATTTTCAAACTGGATCCATAATCATCAAATGATCATCAAGTATAAGAGAATCACCCAATCAACTGTAGTAACCAGATCAACAATAATAGAACCAAACCCAGAACACAGCAATGATAAACAAAGATTTTAAGAGAAGTAAGCAGCTTCACCCATGTACTGCCTGCTTACAGTAAGCACCCTGCTCAACTGCTCGCCTGCTTACGTACGCACCCTGCTCAACTGCTCGCCTGCTTATGTACGCACCCTGCTCAACTGCTCGCATGCTTACGTACGCACTGTAGTCAACTGCTCACCTGTGTACCTCGCTCTGAGTCTATTGAACTGCATGCGGACCTCTGCACCTGCAACCCTTCTGTGCCTGCGTACCGGCACACCTGAAACGCTTCGTTCCTGCGTATGTACACACTTTTCTTTCACTGTACCTTCGGGCATAGATGATTTCAAGACTTCAGAAATAACCCAGACAGTCAGATCTACAGATCTGAACATGCGCCGAAGAGATCTCAATCCATCAGTAGATTCGCAATTACTCCCAAGAGATCATAATATTTCAGATCTAGCCCTCATAAGATATTCAACACAAAACATGATCAAGCCAAATGATCTCCTTTGCTTTATATAGGAAAGCTCTTCCTTAAATCATGGATCAATACCACGGGCCGACACCATAATAACACAATACCGTCGGCTAAATACCAAGAGTAAAACATAAGAAAACCCCACATGTGAATTTCTTTACCTTGAAATGTGTGCACTGGGGGTAAGCACCTCCTGAACGGGATAACTGTGGGTATGTACGCACTTTATGTAACACTGACCTGCGTGTACGCACCTTATGTAAGGTGTACCTGCGTACCCCTTATTTTCTTCAATATTTTATAGCTGATCATCAATCTTTGCTGCTAACTTGAAGTACTGTGATCTACCACCTGAATGGGTTGCCATCAAGGACAACACTTTAGCCATAATGCCAACATTCCCTTAGTATTATGATTTCAGTGGATGCAATCTATAATGATTGGCTTCTCCACAATTGGATTGTTGAAAAACTTGCCTAGTGAAGTAAGGATTTGATGTCCCCTCTTATTGTCTTCTATGGTAAATAGATGAGGATACTATTTGTGACTTTCTTTTTTTAGCATGTTAACGTAATTTTGAGTACAATGGAAAGGGATATGGTAATTGATTTGTAATCTCACCTTGGATAGGATTTGTCCTTTTAGCCCATGAGGGAAGATTGCTAGTATGCTAGAATGGTATTTTCTCACCAAGTTTGCTTTTAGGACCATTGAACATACAAAGTAGGTTGTATACAAGAATGACAACCAAAGTGAATTAGACAATAGTATGAGCCCCGAGTTGGGTGAGTAATGTGTCTTTCTTTATTCATAAGGAAGGCTAAGAGTAGGGAGCATTTAGGGAAACATTTTATATTCAAAGGCTTCCTACAAAGCCAAGAGTGATAAACATAAACTCACCTTGACTGAGAAAGTTTTTATAAGCTGCAACCTAAAACTTGATTGAGCCTCAAGGAATAAATTAGGTACAACTGGTGTTAGAGGGTATATAAGATGTAGATTGACCACATGCCAACAAGGATCAATGTCTGAACCTTGATTCAAATGCCTCTTGTGATATCAAAAAGGAAAAAAATAACAATTAATAAATGTGAAGATATAAGGAATGGTCGAAATGCAGACAAGAATACTATCATGTGAAGTGCATAAGAGAAATGGCTATGCTAATGGATACATCCCTGCAAAATAATTTTTTGTAGAGCTAATATAAATTAGGTATACTATATATTATGGCAATCGACTTGTGGAGGTTAAATTCCTTTCCTGGAAACTAGGTATGTAGTTGATGAGTTCTGGTGTTGAAAAGGGCATTAGCAGAAGGATGAGGCTGAAAATTGGAGATTGTTTCTATTCATTACATGAGAGGTTATTCTTCAAAATGTAGATATTCATAAAATGTGTGTTGGCTAACATTCACAACACCATGGTTAGTCGAGCTAGAAAACCAAGTGGAAAAGCATTTTATCCAATTGGATGCTAAATAGTATAAGGACCATGACACGAAGGATTAAGTTTATGATGACACTATTCTTTGAGTGTTTATTTTTCTAAATGCTTAGTTAAATTCTATCTTTGATTTTAAAAGGATGTTGAACTTGATGCATGTTCCACAAAGCCTTGTAGTTGGCCTACATATGCAGAAGTTTTGATGGTTTTTGAACTTTAACTATTCCAAGCATTTGAATGTAACAACTTTGAATTCTTCCTTTTTTGTCTATGAAATTTATTTTAATGAACCATTTGAAACTCATAAGGTGTAGGTGATTGAAAACAATAACAATCCTTAAAGTGTTAGTGACCAATAGGCAAATGAATTGCCTTGTTTTTATTTTATTGGATCACACAAAGGTGCACACAAGTCCTGATAGCTACTATATTTAACCATCCATTAATGGATGAAAAACAATTAGACAACTTTAGCTGACAACCCAAGATTTTCCAAAAATCCTTTCAATAGTGGGTGAGAAAAGGAGAGGTCGGATCAGAAATGATCAACAAACGAAACCCATAATGCATTATGCTAAAATGAAATCTATTTTTATGGGCATGTTAATGGCTTTATTGGATGGAATGAAGATTGAAATTTTTGGGAATCTATGAACTACTATGAAGATGAAATCACAATGTTTGTATATACAAGGAAAACCACATTTAAACTTTGAGTCTTACTCCCATATCTAGAAGGCACTAGAAGTATTTAATACAACCCAAGATTCTAGTTGGAAGTCTTTGACTGGCTACTTTAGTACACACCTTTGAATGTAGTCCTCAATGGAATTTTTACAATGAATCCCAAAAGATATATCCTTTTGAATATAGGAGAGTTTTGTAGATCCTGTAATTATCACCAAAAGAGGAAGAGTGCACCTATAGAAGCAAATTTTGGTCTGCATTTCTAGTTAGAGTGGAGAATTGGACCAACTCATAACAGTCCATCACTCAATCAGTAATCTAGAAATGTAATTGCTTGATCAAGAGTGGGGTACATAAGTGAGGCAAAAAGATTAACATGCCTATTTGGTGGTTTGGGCTTTGAGTGAAAGGTACATTATTACTAGGAGTATGATAAATGAGTTCAACAATGAACACGTCAACTGTAGGGTACATATAGGCCTTGGTTCTCTTGATGAAATGCCAATTTTGTCCCATCATTCATCCTAGAATCCACTCTTGAAATGTTGCAATTTCACCAGTCCTACAACACTAAAGTCTTGAAATTTGTTAAGTCAATTGAGTTCAGAATGGGATACAAAAAATTTATGTTAACATATGAAGTTCACCATATCTTATTCTATGGCATGTCATTGCCATGTACTCCACTTCATATCTATTGATACATGTATTTGGTGGTATTAGATGCTATAAACTTAGCATTTGTGACACGATGTCATAAGTTTGGATGTTAGACATGATAATGGATTCACTGCCTATACTTTTACAATGAAGATCCATTTGAATTGTGTTGTGGCCACAACCACCACCCTATCAATTCTTTTTGTTTTCAAAACCTATTTCTATTGGAGATAAATAAATGAATCTACTTTCATTTCCAATTTGAATCATTCGAATCGGACCAAAAACAAAGGAGTTGTGATTAAAACACTGTTGGTTAGTATGGTCGACCACTGCTCTCCCGCAGGTGATAAATAAGTTTTACTTTGTTATTTTTTTTCGTGGATTTGTTTTAAAGAGTAATTATTGTTTTTCCCTAAAGGGAACAACATTTTTTCGAGTGTTTTTGTTGTTTCCTCCAGGGAACAACAACTTTTTGGAGTGTTTTCTTTGTTTTCGTTGTTCCCTCTAGGGAACAGCACTTTTAGAGTTTGTTGTGGCCACAACCACCACCCTATTAAAACCTGCTCTGGGGGAAAATTTGAATGGGTCCCTTGAGAAGTTTGATCTTTCGTCTCTCCGAATGATAACCATAGTTGTCAGATGGAATTATGTCCTCAAAGCTGAACAGTTCAATGGTTTATTAATTATGGTTGCAATCCGTTTTTAATCATCAGTCCCCAAAAAATCATCGCGCCCTCTTGAGATTTAGAGCCAAAAGGACTCATATAATCCCCAGTTGCAGAGTTTGTCTCTTTATGAAATTTTTTATGAAGGTAATTTTTGTTTTAGGCATTTTTGTCATATCTCTCATAATCATAGCTAATGTTGATCATTCATGCAGGCAAGCACTAGTAGAAGAAAAGAAAGGTCGACGAGCTGATGCATAAGCATCATGAAGGGCTGCAACGAAAGATGAAAAGGGATCGTGAGGTGGTAATAAAATTCGAGAAAGTAACGCAGCCTTTGAATGATCATCACAGGAACAGCATGCCTATTCCACATGACACCTCTACCAGCTAGATTTGCGTTGCCATGTGTCGTGGCTTTGGGATAGAATGGGGTAGGATGTCCTAAAATTCTGAGAAGACAAGAAGCAGAACAGATGTTGGTATAAGAGTTCTTATGTCGCTCTGGGGACTCTAGATGACACCTCTGCACCACCAATGTTGATATTGCAAAGACATACTCCACAAGAAAGGGATATGGAACCGCCATAGTGCATAATGGAGGCACACTCTATGTTAAGTGGAGGTACTCCTCATAGCGCAGATCCATCAAGCTGTTGTTACCTCCAGATACACCTTAAATCATGCTAGATGTTCGATGATGAGTGCAGTGTCTTCATTTTCCTTCAGGAAATAATAGGGAATAACGTTCAGTCGATACAGGTGTGAAGAGATGGCTTACAGTCATTCTTCCTTCTGTTGGCATCAATTCATTTCCTCCAGGAAATAAAACGCTCCAGCAAATGTGGCCTCGACGTGTCAGCAGTTTCATTGACCGTTCTATTTTTGTATATTTTAATTTGTATATTGAAAAGAATAGGAAGGTGGAAATTCATGGAAGACTGAGTGTCAGTTGTCTTGTTGCATAAGTATTACCTCTGGATATGCGTAAAGGACTTTTTTTGGCAGAAGAGGAGTCAATTTTATTATGCTAATAAAGAAGACTATTTCGGTCAAGAAGAAGCCTTTTTTCAAATTCATTTTCCTTTTTCTTTTATGTTTGGAATCAGGGTGTTGTGACTAGCATGAGGATATATATGTTTTGTTTTTGTGCACAGTGATAACAGATAGCTTATGACTAGTCTTGGTTATTTGAATATAATTTGTTATCATGGTTAACTCATGAGTGGTCTCCGATTCAAAGCTATATTAAACATCAGTTGCAAGTTTTATTTGTAGAAACAAGAATGTGTATTCTTGTATGAATAATTAGATTGCAATTAAGCTTAAATACAACCTTGTTCATCGGTGAACTCAGTAATTGATTCATTTGGACTTGGAATCTATATATGATGTTTAATCTCTTTTATTATGCTCCTGTAGGATAGATTAGAATAGTTAGGACTAGCATAAGTAGGTAGAATCAGTATAGATAGGACTTGATACATATAGGTTAGCTGTTTCTTTCATTGATTTAATGGAAGTCTTCCTCTAGGGAGCAATCTTTCAACACCTATAACAGTTTACGAGATCCTTTGAAACCCGTTGGAACTAGCCATTCCAAACGAAAGCAGATCTAATCAGGGTCTGCGATCGGGTTGGTTCCCCTTTGCTAGCATAGCGAAAATTCGTCGTGTCAACAAATTTGGCGCCAGAAGGAGGGCTTGACCTCCATTCACATCTTTTCAAGTTTTCATCTATAAATTTTTCGCATGGATTTAGAAAGATTAATGTATGGATCATAGAGGTCGAAAAGATCCTTCCACCCATTTGGAAGAGCCTCATTTTGAAGAAACAGATGTCACTCTAATTCCTGTGTTTGAGTCACCCAAGGAAGAGAGATTGTTGAGTATCATGTCACTCAGGAACAACCAATCAGAGTACTTACTCCTGCTTACTCTCGTTCCCTCTACCAGCTCCCCATATTTCATTCCTTACCTCTGACCGCTAAAAGAAAGCCAAGGATATTTCCCATAAATGAAGAGACATCTGCAGCCCTTTCTCTTAAATATATTGTGCTAGAGTCCCTGCAAAGTATCGACACTCCTTGGGAGGAAATTCCTGAGGATCCCCTCTCTAGAGTTGATTCGTGCTCGAGAAATCAAGGAAACGGGCATCCCTGGCTTGATTTCGAAAATCCTAAGAAAGAGCACCCAGAGGAGACCGTCAACCAAAACTCCCCAATTCATACTATGGCTAACATTCCTCCTCCATGTGGGAATTAGCCTCCACCGCCTCCTCCAGGTTGGAATCAGCCTCCACTGCCTCCTCCAGGTGGGAATCAGTCTCCATCTCCTCCTCCAGGTGGGAATTAACCCCCAACCCCTCTGGGAGGAATCCCTCCCTGGCTTGCACAGGATGTTGTAGCAGTACCTGGGCAGCAACATGCCTTACCCAAGAACGCAGAAAGAGTATTACCCAAATTCGACCCTGAGCGGGGAGACACAGCTGATAACCATATCCACTCTTTCTTCCTAGTCGTGTGCATGTTGGGGGTAGCCGATGAGGATGTGGTATGTTTCTTATTCCCTTTTACTCTGATTGGTGCAGCATCCACATGGTACTTTAGCCTGAGAATAGGATCGATCACTTCGTGGGATGCTTTTCAGCGGGCCTTCTTAGACAAGTTTGGTGATGATAAGACACCTGCGGCCTTGGTTTTAGAACTATCACGTTTAAAAATGGAAACCAAAGAAAATGTCAAACATCCGATTCAACACTTTGTTCAACAGAATCCCGGCTAACGCTAGACCTACTGATGAGGTGCTCATGGAATTCTACATCACTACTCTCCCTGTCCCTACTATGATGTGGGTCAAATGGAGTAATACACAAACCTTACAGGGTGTCATTGATGAAGCAGTAAAAGTTGAGAATGAAATTATCAATCTCACAGCATGTCATCATACCACCAAAGAAAAGAAAGCCTCTCAATCATCAAAGAAGAATAATGGGAGTGATAACAAAGTGGCTGAGATCAAAGAAAAGGACACCACAGATGTGGAAGGTTTGCATCGGATCATTAAGAAATTGATGAACACAGTCATCGATATGAAAAGAAATTCTGGAGAGAGTACAAATGGGAATGGAGGAAATAATAACAACAGAAAATCCTTCAAACCTTTCTATCGCAAGAAGACAGAAGGTGGTCATGGTCAACCTGTGTTGCCTGCTCCACCTAATGAAGGGATTTTAAATATGGAAGACCTGGCTCTTATCGGATCGCTTCTTACCAAAGAAGAACCTATAGCAGATCTGGAGCAAGAACAGGAAGATGAGGAAGATTAAGAAGTAGAAGAGCCCAAGGACGAGGCATCTCAAGTCAATGTATTGTGGGATTCCGATGCAAATGGGAACGATGACGAAGAAGCTAGTATAGAAGAAATTCACACTAATGAAATCCACACACGATATAAAAGGCCACTTGCGGATGTGATGAAGCCTATAGACCAGACAAAGAGAGATGTCCACCCTTTGAAGAAATCCACTTCCAAGGCTCTTGTTGAGAAGAATAAACCTAGTGGTAATTCCAAGAGTACTCCAGTCGTGAGCTATCCAGAGAAGGATAATACATCACCAAATGCAATGAAGGCAACTCAAAATGGTAAATTCCCACCTAAGAGTGGCAAGACCGGTATGTTTACTCTGCCCTACCCCGTTTATAACATTGATTACAACATTGTGGATGATCTTAAGAAATCTCGAGCTAATATCACGTACTTCGATTTGTTAAAGTTAACACAGTAGAGAGATTTTCTTTTGAAAGCTATGAATGAACGGAATTGCAAATCTCTCACCAATCCGAGTAGTCAAACCAAAACTTCGGTGTCCAGACCCGTTAGTACCTCCATTACATCCCAAACGCCATCATCCATGGAGGCCACTCTGTCAAGAATGAATCAAACGCCCCAAGATGTCAGTGCAACCATGATAGGAAGGTCCATGACTCCACCTTTCCTTATCACATTTGAAATCTTCAACATGAACATACACAATTGCCTAGTTGATTATGGTGCCTCGTCCACTGTTATGCCTTAAATTGTTGCTAAAAGACTTCATGCAATGCCCGAGAAAACTGGAACTCGAATTATGCAACTGGACAGAACGAATGTAAAAGTAATTGGAGAATTGAAAGATGTGCTGATTCGGATGACTACCAAACCACAGTACACGCAAGTCATTGACATAGTGGTAGTCGACATACCCGAGGCATATGGAATGCTTCTTAGTAGGGACTGGTCAGCAAATTTGAATGGATATTTCTCAATTGATTGGTCCCATCTCTTGTTTCCTCAGAAAGGAAAAGGTGATATGCTAAGAGTTGTAGAGAAAGATATATGAAGTATGTAGTGACATAATTAAACGACCCCAATGAACCTGTAATGTTTACCAACTCTATCCTTGGGAATTATAGTTTCAACATTTATGCCATGGAAGCCGATTTTGGAGAATTCCATGCAGAGACAGTTGAAGAAACTACAACGAACACACAATTGGAAGCTCTCCCCTGTAGTCCAACTGATGAATTGTCCTGTATTATAGTAGATGATAGGACTAATTTCATAGAAAGCAGTTCAATTGATGTAACATTAGATTCTATATTTTGGACACTCTACTTTGATGGCTCTAACTGCGTAGAGGGTGCAGGTGCTGGGAGCATTCTCATTGACCCACAAGGGAACCAACTTTTGATGGCCAGCCGGTTGGAGTTCGTGTGCACCAACAACATGGCAAAGTATGAAGTCTTGTTGCAGGGCTTGAAGAAAGCCATTGACATGAAGGTGAAAAATATTAAAGTTGTTGATGACTCACAGATAATTGTCGACCAGGTAAGGAAAAGGATACATTGCAATTCGCCACACCTAGTAAGATAACAACATGAGGTATGGAGCTTAATTGACAGTTTTGATTCTCTTAATATCACATACATACCTCGAGGGAAAACCCAAGATGTCGATCTGATGGCTGCTATGGCTTCAAAACTTTTTCCTGACCTTAGATTAAACAAGAATAAATATTATGTTGAATTTATTTTCAGACCATCCGTACCTGATAACATCTCAAATTGGCAGGTATTTGAAGGTGACGAGCAAATCCTTGAGTTCCTGCATTGCGTAAAGACATTAAAAAATGCACTCATTGATGAAAAAGAGCATGACAGGCTTATGAATGAGAGTGAAGATGAGGAAAAAGATCAGTCCAATATAATTCCCAAGTCAGTTGTCAAGATGGAGCACTTTTATGACCTACATGATAAATCTAAAAAGCCCACTAACTACAAAATGCATAGCTCAACCATGAAGTATGAGTCTGTCAACCTTGGAACCGAAAAAGACCCAAAAAATGTTAATTTGGGCTTAGGATGCTCTCCATAATAAAAGGCTGCATTTGTTAACTTGTTTAAAGAGTACAAGGATGTCTTTGCATGGACATATGGCGACTTAAAAACCTTCGATACTGGCATCATGCAGCATGTAATCCCTTTGGAAAATGCTTTTAAGCCCTACCAACAAAAGCTTCGTAAGATGCATACAAGCCTGGAACCATTGGTAAAGAAAGAATTAAACAAAATGCTGGACTCTAAAATCATTTTTCCGGTCAGGCACACCCGCTGGATAGCCAATCTCGTGCCAGTAAGAAAAAAATGGAGACATCATATTATTTATTGATTTTAGGAACCTGAACAGAGCATCGCAGAAGGATAACTATCCTGTCCCTTCTATGGAACACATTCTTTAGTGCGTTTCTGGGTTTGAAATGTTGTCCCTATTGGATTGTTTTTCGAGATATAATCAAGTGTTGGTGTCGAATGGAGATCAACTTAAGACAACCTTCAACACTAAATGGGGCACCTACGCATATCGTAAAATGTCGTTTGGACTTATTAATGCAGGGGTCACATTTCACAGAGCTATGGACATAGCTTTCTAAGGATTGATTAATAGATCAGTAGTGGTTTACATTGACGACATTACTGTGTATTCTTATCGCAAAAGGGATCATATTTATCACCTGAAACAGATTTTCAAAAGATACAGAAGGTATGGAATATCGTTGAATCCCAAGAAGAGCGTTTTCACAGTTAAAAAAGGGAAGCTACTGGGTCATATCCTCTCCAAGGAAGGAATTATTATCGATCCTGAAAGAATAGAGACCATCATAAGAATACAACGTCCTACAAATAAAAGAGCAATGCAATATTTTTTCTGGAAGATTAATTTCGTTAGGAAATTTGTTTCAGGCTTCGTGGAAATAGTGTGTCCCATTCAGTTGATGATGAAGAAAGACGTTGTGTATAGGTGGAGCAATGAAGCTAAGAGATCATTTCAGCAAATTAAGGAGGCCATCACAAAAGCTCCTACGTTGGTTAGCCCCAATTTTGACAAGGAATTCCTCCTGTACACTTTTGCTTCTGATGTTTCATATGCCGCAATCCTCACCCAAAAAAATGATAATGGCAATGAAGTCCCCATTTCTTATATGAGCTCTAATCTTCAGGGGGCAGAACTGAATTACCCTAACGTGGAGAAACAAGGTTTTGCAGTTTTTAAAGCCGTGAAACATTTCTGCCCTTATTTACTGAAGGCCAGGACCAAGGTGATCATTCCCCACCCTATTGTAAGGACCCTCTTCGTGCAGAGGGAGATGGGAGAACGGAGAGGGAACTAGATAACGGCTCTTCAGGAATACGACCTTGAGATTAAACCAGCAAACATAGTTCGGGGGCAGGGGTTATGTAAGCTTGCAGCAGAAGCCATGGCAGGTAAAGAAGGGACGTCAGAGGAACCAGAAACTCAGTGCGCGCGGAATGCTCAAGTAGCATTCAGGGAAGAGCCCGGATGGGACAATGAAATGTTAATATATGAGCACGAAATATTGGAAGTCCCATTGGACTCTAATTCATGGTATTACGACATACGCTTTTATCTAACACGGGGGTCATGTCCTGAGCACATGGACGCATCATGAAGAAGAGCACTCAGATTAAAATCTAATCAGTATCACTTGGCCAATGATACATTATATAGGAAAAATTATGACGGAGTTTGGCTAAGGTGTTTGGAAAAGGATGACGTTGATCATGTCTTCAAAGAAATGCACAATGCCCTAGCAGGTGGTCACTATGGCAGAGAAACCACTGCTCACAAAATATTAAGAGCTGGGTATTATTGGCCCAAAGTGTTCAGAGACTCGCATGCCTATGCTCGGAAGTGCAAGGTATGTCAAACTTCCGCAGGGTGAGAAAGAAAGCCAATTGTTACCCTCAGGCTCGTTATGATTTATCACCCGTTCTAGCAATGGGGCCTAGATGTCATTGGGGATATCACTCCGAACTCTTCACAGCAGCATAAGTATATACTCAAGGCAACCAATTATTTCACCAGGTGGACCGAAGCCATCCCGCTTTGAAGGGTTAACGAATACGAGGTAATATCTTTTATTGAGAAATTTATTATCAACAGGTTTGGTATTCCTAACACTCTCATATTTGATAATTCTTCTTACTTTTCATCACTAAAATTGATTGAATTTTCTATTGATAAATCAATCTACATAAGGTATGCAGCAAACTACTACCCCCAGGGAAACGGAGTTGCAGAGTCCTCAAATAAAAATCTCATCTGAATAATCAATAAATATGTCACCAACAACCAGAGGAATTGGCACAATGCTCTAACAAATGCCCTTTGGGCTGATAGAGTCACCCCAAAATTAGCATTAGGGAATTCCCCATACTTCCTCGTCTATGGACAAGAAGCGATTTTACCTCCCAATGTTACCCTTCCCTCGTTACAGCTCTCCCAAGCCTCGAGAGGGACCCCTTCAGCCTTACTTCAAAAAGGAATCAACCAACTGGTGAGGTTGGGGGAATTGAGAGAAAATGCCAGAAATAAGTTCAGGAATCACCAAATGATTATGAAGAGATGGTTTGATCACCATCAGGCAGGAAATAAAGATTATCAAGTCGGAGCTAGTCTTGAAATGGGACAAGCTGAGTGAGCCGAAGGGTAAGCACACGAAATTCCAACATTTATGGCTAGGCCCATTCCAAGTTGAGGAAAAAATTGGTCAGGGAACCTACAGATTAAAAACTTTACAGGGAGAAACCGAAAAACTCCCTGTTAATGGCCAGCATCTTAAGAAATATTTCTAGTAGCCACCACATGGTGGTTACCTCCTGAGTAGGTTAGGATTTATTTTATTTTTGCTGTTAGCGTAGTTATATTTTTCGTTTTTTTCTCACTTTTGTTTTTATGCAAAGTTTATCTTCCTTTTGTTTTTGAACTTCAGTCCTTTTCAGCCATTTGATTTCGGTCTTTCAGTTTCATTTTCACCTTTTGCAACTTTCTTTCGATTGCCCTCATTCGTTACCTTCAACATTTTTGCTTCCCTCATTAACCTGCTGATGAGTCTATAGATCCTAAATTCATTATTACCTTGCAAGTTGAACGAACCTTCGATGAGCCCATGAGAACTAGAAAATCAACGGTAAAATTCAAATCAAAGCCACTCATTGGCATTTGTTGGGAACTAGGTAGGCTCTATTGATAATCTGGATACCTGAAGCATGTAGGGACATCTTTATAAAACGAAAAAATGTGTAACCATGGTTGGACTGGCATGGCGGAACGCTGCATTTTTTTAAAAAATCCCACCTAGACCTAGCCTATACTTTCCTATGAGATTTGCAGTCATTCTCCATTGGTTCCATCCACCACACTAAATTTCCAATATCTGTCATCTACAAGTAAACCTCCTTTCATGGGCTAAGCTCACTGTCGTATATCCTGTGGCAAATTTAATTGTGCTCTAGTCCTTGTGCTCGAAACTGGAAGGAATTATTTAAAAGAAAATGAAATGTCGAGTCCTTGTGCCAATCTGGAAGGACAGGTTGTTTGGGAAGCTGGTTGGAGTAGGGACTGTTGCTGGACTCAGAGTACCGGTTGACACAGCAAGCCCAACCTCGCTTAAGCAGTTTAAAAATGTGGCATGATCCATGACTACACCCCATTTGATCATACAAAAGTATAGCACTAAAAATTCTTACATAAAGTGCGGATAAACATATCTACATATATTCGTCAAGATTGATGCGCGATAAAGAGCTGAGGTACACACCTAAACAGGTATTGACAAACTGGTGATGGCCCCGAAAGGATTTTGAAAGTAGAAAATAGGTAAAGGAGGGTCAATAAATCCCATAATACGACCATTGGAGAATGCCTGTCAAAACCCTATCAGTAAGTAGAAGTTATTTGTCTTTATCCCGCCTAAAGCGATTAATGCTGAAGTGGAACCCATGCATGTCCATCTATATAGTTTGCATTTCAAGTTTATCTTAACACCCTGATGTTCTACGGATCAAAGTTTATTTGGTAACAGAGGTAATTGGTTCGCCATTTTGTTGTGGCCACAACCACCACCCTATCAATTCTTTTTGCTTTCAAAACCTGTTTCTAATTGGAGATAAATAAATGAACCTACTTTCATTTCCAATTTGAATCATTCGAATCAGACCAAAAACAAAGGAGTTGTAATTAAAACACTGCTGGTTAGTATGGTCGACCACTGCTCTCCCGCAGGTGACAAATAAATTGTACTTTGTTATTTTTTTCGTGGATTTGTTTTACAGAGTAACTATTGTTGTTCCCTAAAGGGAACAACATTTTTTCGAGTGTTTTTGCTGTTCCCTCCAGGGAACAGTTGTTGTTCCCTAAAGGGAATAGCACCTTTTTGGATTGTTTTCTTTGTTTTTGTTGTTCCCTCCAGGGAACAACACTTTTAGATTTTGTTTTGGTCACAACGACCACCCTATTAAAACCTGCTCTGGGGGGAAATTTGAATGGGTCCCTTGAGAAGTTTGATCTTTCGTCTCTCCGAATGATAACCGTAGTTGTCAGATGGAATTATGTCCTCAAAGCTTAACAGTTCAATGGTTTATTAATTATGGTTGCAATCCATTTTTAATCATCGGTCCCCAAAAAATCATCGCACCCTCTTGAGATTTAGAGCTGGAAGGACTCATATAACCCCCAGTTGCAGATTCTGTCTCTTTATGAAAGTTTTTATGAAGGTATTTTTTGTTTTAGGTGTTTTTGTCATATCTCTCATAATTATAGCTAATGCTGATCATTCATGCAGGCAAGGACTAGGAGAAGAAAAGCAAGGTCAGCGAGCTGATGCATAAGTATCATGAAGGGTTGCAACGAAAGATGCAAATGGATCGTGAGGTGGTAATAAAATTCGAGAAAACAACGCAGCCTTTGAATGATCATCACAGGAACAGCATGTCTAGTCCACATGACACCTCTACTAGCTGGATTTTCGTTGCCATGTGTCATGGCTTTGGGATAGAATGGGGTAGGATGTCCTAAAATTCTGAGAAGACAGGAAGTAGAATAGATGTTGGTATCAGAGTTCTTATGTTACTCTGGGGACTCTAGATGACACCTCTGCACCACCAATGTCGATACTACAAAGGCATACTCCGCAAGAAAGGGATATGGAACCGCCACAGTGCATAATGGAGGCACACTCTATGTTAAGTGGAGGTACTCTTGACAGTGCAGATCCATCAAGCTGCTGTTACCTCCAGATACACCTTAAATCATGCCAGATGTTCAATGATGAGCGCATTGTCTTCATTTTCCTTCAGGAAATAATAGGGAATAATGTTCAGTCGATACAGGTGTGAAGAGATGGCTTACAGTCATTCTTCCTTCCATCGGCATCAATTCATTTCCTCCAGGAAATAAAACGCTCCAGCAAATGTGACCTCGATGTGTCAGCGGTTTCATTGACCGTTCTATTTTAAATGTATATTTTAATTTGTATATTGAAAAGAATAGGAAGGTGGAAAGTCATGGAAGACCAAGTGTCAGTTGTCTTGCTGGATAAGTATTACCTCTAGATATGCATAAAGGACTTTTTTTTGGCAGAAGAGGGGTCAATTTTATTATGCTAATAAAGAAGACAGTTTCAGTCAAGAAGAAGCCTTTTTTCATATTCATTTTCCTTTTTCTTTTATGTTTGGAATTAGGGTGTTGTGATTGGCATGAGGATATATATGTTTTGTTTTTGTGCACAGTGATAACAGACAACTTATGACTAGTCTTGGTTATTTGAATATAATTTGTTATCATGGTTAACTCATGAGCGGTCTCTGATTCGAAGCTATATTAAACATCAGTTGCAAGTTTTATTTGTAGAAACAGGAATGTGTATTCTTGTATGAATAATTAGATTTCAATTAAGCTTAAATACAGCCTTGTTCATTGGTGAACTTAGTAATTAATTCATTTGGACTTGGAATCTATATATGATGTTTAATCTCTTTTATTATGCTCCTGCAGGATAGATTAGAATAGTTAGGACTAGCATAAGTAGGTAGAATCAGTATAGATAGGACTTGATACATATAGGTTAGTTGTTTCTTTCGTTGATTTAATGGAAGTCTTCCTTCGGGGAGCAATCTTTCAACACCTATAACAGTTTACGGGATCCTTTGAAACCCGTTGGAACTAGCCATTCCAAACGAAAGCAGATCTAATCAGGGTCTGCGATCAGGTTGGTTCCCCTTTGCTAGCATAGCGAAAATTCGTCGTGTCAACACATTGGTAATTATATTGACTGCACACATGGCATTACCAATATCGCCATAGTCTTCTTTCAAATGACCTTTCTTGACAATTCAATGTTGTTATTTATGGCTTCTAACAGGAAATAAAGAAGAAGAAAAAAATTACCTCATTCTCATAATTGTACCTTGAGCCTTGGGTTAGCATAGTAACCACCTATAATTAGCTAAGGGCTGTATTATAATACATAAGTAGTTTAAACTAACTTTGCCCAATATTTCCCTCCTAAAAGGACTCCATCTTGACTAAAAAAAATGGACTCCAACAAGTCCTATACAGACCTCCACAATCCAAAAATACCTCTTGTTAAAGAGATATCCTTAACTAACCAAAAGTGAAAAAATCCTTCATGGTTATAGGGAGAGGTTCATCCCCATTTATTCAACCTCCTCCCCATCCAATATGACATGATAATTGACTAAGCCAATCCACAATTCAAGACCTTCTTTGGACAAAGCATTAGCCTCTATATTCAATGGAGAATGTGACAAATTACAATATGCTCAAAATAGTTTGTTGTCTTCACAGATGTCGGCTAATAATGATTACATTCCAAAATTTTCACCTATACCTTCTTATTTGCCCAATATATAGCCATCTTTGAGTCACCCAATGCTTACAGTTGTGATAAACCTTTCTCCTTTGCCAAGTTCAACATCACCCACATGGCTACAAACGCTACCTTGTTATTTGTTCCTCTGTCTAGCGCATATCTACATTTAATCTGATGATTAAGATTGATATATAGAACCACTCCCACCGCGCACCTAGGCAAGTGGTCTTGATTGGCCCCATCAAAAAATCCCCCTTGGATATCCAAAATCTACTTCTTTATTTTTAATATTATTTTAATTTATGTTACTAATTCATTATTAAAACATATAATTCAACTTTCTAATTTTTACACTTAAGTTTTTTTTTTAATATATTTTTCTCACCATCTTTGATCCTCCTTTCCCTTTGTAACGAGTATATTTTTTCACCTCTTCTTTATATTCCTCACCTAGCATTTATTTGGATTATCAAAACTTATTTTGTCCTTGATAATGAATAGAGTGTCCACTCAAAATATTGGACATTTCAAAACTATGACATAATTTACATTTTAAAAAACTCCAATTCCAATGAATTTATTTTTACTTAAGGTTTAAAGTCATATTTATTTTTACTTAATGTTTAAAGTCATATTCATTATTAAAGGTTTGGTGGTGTCCTCATGTGTTTCATATATATCACAACCATTTGTTTTTTATCTTCATTTATAATTTTTCTAATTACGATTGTGTCCATGTGTGTCTCATATATATCACAATAATTTGTTTTTTTTATCTTCATTTATAATTTCTTAGAATTCATATCGTTGTTTTACAAAATATTATATTATAAGATTAATTTTGAAAATGTTTTTAAAAAAATAAACAATATGTTAATGGGATTTTCTCTCCTTTCCGTTCTCAATATTGATTAAACCTATCACCAAATATTTTATACAAATTTAGTAAGGATATTTTTTTATAATTGTATTAGTAGAAAGGCGATAGAAGTTAAGAAAGATCTAATAGTGGTAAAGGAAGTGATGGGTTGGGCTCCGATACAAGGTTAATTGAAAAGTATTTCTTAACAAAAGTTAGTATGATAAGTTGTTCATAAAAGTCTTACCCTTTTTTTCATGTTAATGACATGCCATTTTCAACATTTTTAATGTCTCATTAAATAATTAGATAAACAAGGCATAATTATAATTGAGAATTAGCCAACACATGTTCCTGGACTTGGACATGTATATTTTATTAATTTTTACATGAATGAAAGGTTTACAAAGGAGTTATAAGCTTTGGAAATGAAACACAACTAAGCCAAACATAATTCTCAAAATTCATAATTCTAGACTCAATGCCAATTAAGTGTTCATAATATGTTTGCTTAAACATGCATGGAAAGTGAACTACAACTTGATATAAAACAAAAACCATGTATCAAATTAAGTGGATGTTTACTCCATTCGAATAATCTCCACGAAAGAGCACTAAAGGTTTATGATCACTCCTTCGTAGTGACTCTCTGAGGGTGTTTTACATAACAAAACTCACATGTTGTAACTAACCTCACTTTTGTTTCAATGTTGGTGTAGAGGCAAAAAAATTTGTGTTTATATATATGTTATTGTTAAGTTAACAATTCAAAATCACATTATGTTACAGTGTTACTTTTCAGATTGAAGAGATCTTGGATTCATAAAATGATTATTAAAGAAAGAGTTGGCTATTTGATGGAAGATCTAATTAAAATCTTGAATCAGATGGTTGTATTAGATCAATACCTATGTTGACTTATTTGCTTCTAAGGTTTAAAGTGCATGGTTTTAACTTCAAGAGTACTCTTTGAAGTGGTATACCATTAAGATGTTTGGCACACAACTAATGGATTTAGAGGCCCTTGATTGGTTTTAAAAGCTAAGTTAGTGTTCTTTAATATGGTTTGGGGTTTTATAAGTGGTTTTCACATAAATCAAGGCGGTGAATGTGAGGATAAAATCCTAGCGCTTGCAGCATTAATTCAAATGCCAATAACAATCTAACAATTAGTGTTCTTTTGTGGTAATAATGTCATGACAATGAATGTGACTTTATGTTTAAGGAGATATTATTGTAACTCATTTTACCTAAAGAAGCATTATGTTTATGTTAATATTTCTATCAATGACTCAAAGGATTTGAACATGAATTTTATGCCCAAATCTCAATATGATCACAAGTCCATGCAACTCTAAAAATAATAACTGTTTTAGGTAAGTCGTATACTTCATTCCTCCATAATTTCACTTTCAAATTCTTTTTATTTTCTCTAATTCACCTATGGGATAAAGAAGAAAATTGTAGCTACCTCAAAATATGTCAACTTGCCACTAAATCATAAATTTGTATGGATGTTGATGAAAATGTATTCAATCACACCCCCCTCCATCCCCAATATTGATTGGCATTTCCAACAAAATCATACCAAAAGCCCATGGAAAATAAAAAGAGAGATGAAAGAGAACTAATTGAGCCAAATACATTGTCCCTACTACCTACCATTTCCTTAAATTTCTTATGGTATATGTTAGACTATATAAATCCCACCCATTGGGTAGTCCTTTGATTGATCATTTTCATTAAAGATCTCAACTACACCCATATTCGTTACATATATACTTTTCCTTCTTGAAGGTACTACCCCATTGCATTTTGTTGTTCTAGCCACTGAAATCAATGGTCAACCACTTTAATCAAGACAAGCATTATTCAATAAATCCCTTCTAGTTGGGATTGAGATTCTAGATTGGACCATTCCTTTGAAAGCCTATATATTGACAAAACCATATAGAGAATTAATTTACATGTTATCTTTTATTCTTGGATACAATGATGACAACATAGTTAATGAAGCTATCCCAGTATGATGCAATACTTGTTGTACCACCTATATAGTATCATCATGTCAAGTATATTGTTCATGTTACTTATCACCAATTGCATAAATTCCTCAATGTAAAGATACTTTAGGTGTCGATATTACTTATTTTATCTCCTATTTTATCAAGGTTCCTATTTTGAACATTTGAGTCTTAAAAAGCTTGATTAATAAAGAATCCATCTCCCAATATCTAAATGGACTCCACTAGTGAGAAACCATGCCAAAAATCAAGCTTTTAAAACTTGCATTAATCAATATATGTATTTTTCCCATACAGTTCTTCGTGGGGAACATCATCTAAGAAAGTATATATAGTGTAAGATGCGCTTCAACTAAGTCTTTATGTTAATGTATGATACTAGTACTTATATCTAGATTTAACCATTCTTCGAATATATAGATCAAAGAGAAAATCCTATTTGTTATTGTTTTACTTGAACCCTCAAGATTTTGCATTAGAATAAATTAGAAAAATATTAAACCCTTATCTACATATTTTTCCTTTACTCTAAACATTGAAAATGTCATTTTACATTACCAACCAAGAACAAATTATCCTTAACCAATGTAGATAAAATTTTGATTTCTTACAAGTTAGACCTAAAAAAAATGTGGCATTATAATCTTTATCATGTTATTTTTGAAGAAGAAGTTTGAATTATTCTACATTTATCTTAATCACGATAACTATGAATTAGAAATATTTCCAAATAAGGAGAGGTGAAGTGAAGTACAAAATTTATGGAAGGAAATCAAATACAACCTAAAACAACACTAAAAGTCAATGATGAAGAAATCCCCATCACTTATGTTCCAACTAGACAAGAGCACTGATCTTGAGGTTATTATGCTAGAGAAGGATGGAATTTTTTAATAATATCAGCATAAATCCATTTTAAATACGGATCTAACATGAGCCGAAAGGGATCCAATTTCTTCACATGAATTTTTTTTATGAGTCGACATTATTTAAATGTTTGTATAATTATTTAATTTTCTTTATTTTTAGATTTTTTTAAATTTTTATTTTGGCAGACATGAACAAAATTTCAACTTTGATGACGTCGGACAGCGTTACAAATCATATTGGGCTATAGAATGAGCCTCTCGGCTCAATTAAGCAAGTAAAACAATTGATAGATACCATGGTTGTCAATAAGGGTGGTAACGAACTAAATCAAATGGCTTTTGCACATTACTCGGTTGCGGCAGCTAGGGTTCGACCCTAGCCGAGCGGTCGTATCTCTAGTATTCACCCTCCTTCGATGGGTGCTCGTTGCCAAATTCATCCTCTTCTCTTATCCCAACACCTTCTTCTTTATAGTGGGTAGCTCAATTTACTTTTCTTTGGCAATTGCATCCTCCTTTTCTCCTGTCATGGCTCCTTTGGGGAATAAATTGGCATCTCAATGTTCTAAGGTTGTGGGCTTGACCTCTAGCACTCGCGAGGTTAAATCTCCTTCTTGTCTCCCATCTTTGGATTCCTTTGTGGTGGACTTTGTAGTGAACTCTATCCTCAGTGATATTCCATCATCGTTGAGTTAGTAGCGTTGCTTGGTTATTCGAGTGTCATTCTCCCTTCAAGCCAGGAAGCTCTCAACTAGTAGTGCCTCCGATATCTTTTTGTGATGTCATGAAGACCACTTCAGGTTGTCTTGCTTCGAGGTTGCCTTGTTCACGTGGTTCATCAATCCTTGTCTATGGATCCCACTTTACTGTGACCATTGTTCTTGAAGCCCTAGTGATTGAGATTCCACTTGTGGCTTACTCTATATGCAAGGCCAAATTTTTTTCTAAAGTTGGATTAATTTGCAGGTACGATGGTCTGTGGCCAAAGTTGGTTGACCTCCACTCATGGATTTTCAAGGAGAAGAAATTGTTAATCTCAAACATTGTGAAAATATATCCTCTCGGTGGAGGTTTTTTTATATATGTTTTTAATGAAGTTGAAGACAGAGATTCGATTGTTGGATCTAACCCATGGTTCTGGGGCAGTGTAGGGCTCTCCATGAAGCCTTGGTTTCACTCCTTCGTTCCACTCTCAGCTTCTATAGCGACTGCTTTGGTTTGGGTAGAGGTTCCCAACTTTCCCTTGCATTTGTGGAATCTTGACTCCTTTACTGCAATTGGAAATGATTTAGGAAAATTTTATTGTTGAAGTGAAAATACAAGACTTTATTTGAAGCCCTTATATGCTCATATATGTGTAGATATAGATTTTAGTAATGGATTTCCTGCAGAAATAAAGTTAACAGGTCTTAGATTCTCATGGATGCAAAAGTTAGACTATGAAAATATGTCCTTTTGTTGCAAAGCCTGTAATGAGATTAGTCATATCCTCAAATATTTCCCCAAGGATGAATAAATCAAAGAAACCAAGTTTAAAACCTCAATCGTGGGAGGGTGCCAATTTTGATCAGTATTCAATCTTTAAGGAGGTCTCTCCCCCAGCTTCTTGCAAAGAAGATACGTTGCAAAATGGAATAGTCTGTTCAGTGGAAAATCAAGAAAAGATAAGTTCAATTATGGAGGATGCCATCAATTCAAGTAAAGATAGCAAATCAATTGATTCTCCAAGTGTCCCTCCAGAGAACTCTAATGGGAAAAAGGATTTTGTAGCAGATCACTCAAACACGTCCAAAGGTAAGAAAGTATATAGGCCCATTCTGTTAGAAAATTATATATTACGGAGCAATGGAACACATAAAATATTGCAGAAATATAAACACAGAAATATGTAAAACAAGAGAGACACAGATATCCGTGGTTCACCCAATTTGGGCTACATCCACGGAGAAACAACCAGCCCTTCCTTTTATATTATCCAGCAAAATGAAGAGATACAACCTACAGCAGATCCGTTGTAATTCCCTCTTCGCTCTCACACAATCTCCTCTATCTTTCTCGCTCAGAATACAGATCTACATAGACGTAATACAATTCCCTCATACATAGTGATGGGTTGCCTTCTAGGGCAAAAAAAACTAAATTAAACATAACTTCTACCGTCAGATATCTGCCTAATGAACGACCCAGATTGACTACGAAATTACAACATTTTACAAGGCAATTTTACATCTATTTTTAGCTTCGGGGCGCTGCCCCCAATTCCTCGCCACGGGGGGGGGGGCTCCAAATAATCATCGTTTCCCCCCCAGACCCCGCTAGCAGCATACACAAATGGGTGGCGTTGCCACCCCATTTTGAACTGGGGTCCAATGTGGTGATACCTTTGAATACAAAAGATAATAAGGCTCCACACCCAACAATCTCCCACTTGGAGACTGATTATAGCAACTCCACCGCTGCTTCATTTTCTGGACAATGACTCCACTTTGGACCTGGCTATTTCTCATCTTCATCATCATACTTGAAGACCAATTGAAACCGAGCAAAATCTCAGTTTTTCCCTGGTTATAACTTTTGTTAACATATCTGTAGGATTCTGGCCAGTGTGTATCTTTTCCAGCTTCAATTATCCATCTTCCAACACTGACCGTATGAAATGGTACTTGAGATGTATATGTTTAGTCTTGGAATGAAATGCAAAGTTCTTTACAAGATGTATGGCACTCTAGCTATCACTGTATAACCTTCCCAACTACTGCTTCTTACCCAATTCATCCAGAAACCTTTGTAACCAAATCATTTCTTTACTAGCCTCTATAGCAGCAACATAATTTGCTTCCATTGTTGAGAGTGCAACAACACTTTGGAGCTTTGAAACCCAACTAACAGTTGTTCCACCTATAGTAAACACATACCCTGTTGTGCTCCTCCTATTATCTCTATCACCCACCATATCTGCATCAACATATCCCTGTAGAGAAATGTTTGAACCACCAAAGCATAATGCTTGATTTGTTGTACCTCTAAAATACCTGAGAATCCACTTCACCGCCATCCAATGTTATTTTCCTGGATTGTTCATGTACTTGCTTACAACCCCCACTGCATGTGAAATATCAGGCCTTGTGTAGACCATTGCATACATTAAGCTTCCAACTGCTAATGCATATGGAACATTAGACATATAAGCCATTTATTCCTGAGTCTTGGGACACACCTCCTTACTTAGTTTGAAATGGCTAGACAAAGGTATACTAACTAGCTTTTTATTCTGTATATTAAATCTTTTCAACACCTTTTCTATGTACTCACTTTGAGACAATGTTAATTTTCAATTCTTCTTGTCTCTAGTTATTCTCATACCAAGGATTCGTTTTGTAGCACTCAAATCCTTCATTGCAAATGAGTTCGCCAATTTTCTTTTGAGCACATTTATTTCCTGCATGTTAGAACCTCCAACAAGCATGTCATCTACATACAATAACAATATAAGATAGCTTCCATCATTTTCCTTTTGAGATAAACACAATGATCAAAGTGACATCTAGTATAACCTTGTTCATGCATAAACCTATCAAATTTTAGATACCACTGTCTTGGAGTGTGTTATTGTTGGGTGTGGAGCATGATTATCATCATAATTTAGAGATCTTTGTTTCAGCTAGATGTATACCCCAGGAATATTGTACACCCCTCCATGCAGGGGGGTGCGGCGGGTAAGCTAAAAACAGATGTAAAATTTCCTTGTAAAAGTACAGTAATTTCTAGTCAATCTGGGTCATTCATTAGGCGGATGATCTGACGGTAGAATTTATGTTTAGTTTAGGGTTTTTTTGCCCTAGAAGGCAACCCCTCTCTTTGTATGAGGGTATTGTATTGAGGCTATGGAATATATGTGTATTCTCAGAGCGAGAAACAGAGAGGTGAGACTGTGAGAGAAAACAGAGGATATTACAGCGGATCTATTGTAGGTTGTGTCTCTTCATTTTGCTGGATAATAGAAAGGAAGGGTTGGTTGTTCGAGGTGGACGTAGCCCAAACTGGGTGAACCACGTATATCTGTGTCGCTCTGGTTTTACGTGTTTGTGTTTTTCCGCATATTATATGTCTTTTATTTCCCTGTCATATATAATATTTTTCTAACAAATTTAAGCCATACAAGCTCTTCTTCAACCTACACACTAGTTTCTCCTTCCCTTTGACCTCATATCCTTGTGGCTGCTGCATATATATATCTTCCTCCAAATACCCATGGAGAAAGGTTGTCTTTACATCTAACTGCTCAACATGCAAATCTTTAGTTGCTACTAGACTTAAAATAGTTCTGATTGAAGTCATTTTAACAACAAGAGAAAATATCTCATCAAAGTCTATACCCTTTTTTTGTGCAAACCCCTTCACCACAAGTCTAGCTTTATACCTTTTTCTACCTCCATCTTCTTCCTTCAACCTGTAAACCCATTTATTGTGCAATGTTGTTTTACCTACAAGCAACTTGACTAAGTCCCAAAGTTGGTTATGTGCTAATTAGTCCATCTCTTCTTTCATGGCCTGCTCCCACTTCTTCCTGGTTTCTACTTGCACTACTTCTTCATAACATTCTGTTTCACGAGAATCAGTCAACAATACATAATATAATGAAGAAGAGTATCGTTCAGGGGGTCTACTTATCCTGGTAGATCTTCTAACACCACTTTCAGGTGATTGTTGTTTTTTGTGGTTGTTGTTGTTGTTTTTCTGGCTATTAATCATTATGATTTTCAAGCACCATCACTTTTTTTGTGATCTCATCAAGCACTGTGTATTCTCCGTTTTCTTTTTCCTATTTCTTTTCCTGCAGTCGATCCTTATACAAAACCTTTTTATTGAATATGATATCTCTGCTCCTAATGATTTTGTGTTTTTCATAATCATAAAAGCGATAACCAAAATCATTAACACCATATCCAATAAAGGTACATTTCTTTGATTTTGCCTCAAGCTTTGTTCTATTTTCTTTATTAATGTGGACAAAGGCTTCACAACCAAAAGTCTTTAAAAATGAGTAGTTTACCTTTTTACCTGTCCATGCCTCCTCTGGAATACCACCATCCAAGGAACTTGAAGGCCCTCTGTTTATTAGATAAACAACAGTATCTATTGCATCTGCCAAAAATTGTAAAGGCAATCCTGCATGCAATATCATGCACCTTGCACGCTCCATGATTGTCCTGTTCATCCTTTCTGACACACCATTTTCTGGTGGTGTTCCTAGAATTATCTCCTCTCTTCGAATTCCATTCTCTAAACAATACCTATCAAACTCTTTGCTACAATATTCACCTCCATTGTCTGATCTCAGACACTTCAACCTTTTTCCTGTCTCATTTTCAACCAAAGATTTCCATTTCTTGAAAGTATCAAATACATCAGATTTATTTCGAATAAAATAAATCTAGGTTTTTCTAGTTGCATCATCAATAAAAGTAACATAATAATGAGAGCCACCGAGAGATGATATCTGAGCAGGCCCCCATACATCTGTATGCACAAGCTCTAATTTTTCGCTCTTCTTTTCTTTCCCAACTCTGAGGAATCTAACTCTCTTATGTTTTCCATAAACACAATTCTCACATAATTTTAAATCAACATGCTTCAAACCTGGCAACACATTTCTTGAGTGAAGAATCGGAATCCCCTTCTCACTCATGTGCCCAAGCCTATGATGCCACAATGTCGTATCTTCTCCTGTAGAGGTTAAAGCAATAACAGAATTAGAAATACCATTGCATAAATACAATGTACCAACCTTTTCTCCTTTTGCTATTGCCAAGGCTCCTTTAGTGACCTTCCAGGTTTTATCTGTAAAAGTAGTCACACAGCCTTCACCTCCCAACTGCCTTGTTGAAATTAGATTTTTCTTCAGATCTGGAACATGCCTTACCTCCTTCAATAGCCATTCATTTCCATTCTCATTCAATAGGGTTTATCATCACCCAATCGAACTTGTCCAAAATCTCCTTGAACATAATCATGAAAATGTTTCCTATCAGGTGTGGCATGGAATGAGGCCCCTAAATCTACCACCCTGGAATCAATAATATTTTCTAATGAAAGTGTTAGACTAGGTCTAGAAGCCCTCCATCAGCGATCAAAGCTCTTTGCATTTGCATGAATAGGTGTCTCATTAGTGTCATCTTATTGCATTCCATTAGGCATGCCATAACCCTGATGGAGGAGCTTGTGTCTTTTATTCCCCTCTTGGCACTGCCGGAATAAGTTTGTTTCAGTCAATAAATTCTTTACAGGGTCATTGGTCTTGTCTTGAAGTCAAAGTACTAGGTCTAGGGTTTAGTCCAATTTTGTCTTTTAAGGTCATGTCTTTTTAAGGTCAATAAGTGCCCAGCAGGCCAGAGGGATGTCCAGCAAAGCACCACTTCAGAAGATTTCATATTGTACGGCTAATTTTTACCTTGAGTTCAAAAACCCTGTTTTTGAAGGCAAGGTCATTTTTCATTTTTTGTAAAAATTTGTAAAAATTCAAATTCTCCAGAAGTTGGCATAAAGCCCTGGTCTCCTTTGCCAAGACTCCTCAGAAGCTATCCCTGCAAAAAATTTTCAAGAAAAAGCATCATTTCAACCAATTTCAGGACAAAAAGGAAACCATAAGTCAGCAGCATTTAAATTTTGAAAAGTGTCATGTTATAAACATTAGAAAGTGGGTTTGAGGGGAAATTAATTCAAATCAAGTTTATAAAATCCCCCCTCCCTTCATTTTATCATTATTTTCGTCCAAGACTCCAAGAGCAAGTGTGAAAGGCGACTTAGTGAAAAAACTGGGCGAAATTGCTGTGAGAGCCCGCGCGCTACGCATCAGGACCTGCGCGCTACGCGTTGGGCAGGCGCTACACGTCGGGGCAGTCATCGCAGTGGGAAAAAGACACAGGCGCTACGCGTTGGGCGCGCGCTACGCGTCAGGACCCGCGCGCTACGCGTTGGGGTTTACACACAGAAAAATTGCCTTCAAACCTCAAATCGACCCCAAATCTCTTCAAGGTTGCAGCATTTCAACAGTTAAAACAACAGGTTTTTGAGCAGAAGCAGCAGTACATTTCAGCCACTTTGCTCTTGAAACCATGTCAGAAACCGAAACCGACTATGAGCAAAGTGATGACCGTGAGTCAACACCAGAGGTTGAGGTACAAAGGAGGCCTCACAGGGGTGGTAAGGGTGGTCACCATGTGAGAGAGGAGCCCACCTCTTTGACCTATTTACAGGCTTGTCCACTTGCAGTCACATGTTTCCGCCATCAATCATGTTATGAATTTTGCGAGAGGATTTCTCAAATTCAGCACCATAGGGAATTGGTCCGCTTGTTTGTTTTGTGTTTGCATGACGGGCATGTGAATCTTGCAGGGGTGGATTTTACATTGTCACCTGAGGTTGTTGCTCAAGCAATAGGGATACCCAATGTTGGAGAAGAGTGGAACGAGCGCAAACTTTTGGACAGATTTCAGTATGAGCCCTACATTAAACCTGTGTACATGAGGCACATGACTGGTGTATTTCCTTTCAGATTTTTGAAGGATGAGTATGCTCCCTTGATGAGGCTCATCATTCGCTATTTCCCCTGTGAGGGTAGATTTTCACGTTTGTATTCGTACCATATCCGCTTGTTGATGCATTTCACACGGGTACGGATGATGAACATACCATTTTTCATGTGTCGGAATATTGAGAGGATGGTACCCTTGATGCAGAGAAAGAGCCCAGCACAGCAACACAGGAGCATCTATCATTATGGTTTGATCAAGCTTGTGGTCATACATCAGTTGGCCCAGCAGGGTATCCCATGGGAGGATTTCATCTCTCGAGATTTCTTCACAGCACCACCACTACCTGAGGTTGTTCATGAGGAGGGAGGACCATGACAGCAGTATGACATCCCTGAGCCCAGACATGTCAGCTCCCCTCCATTGGTCACATATCAGAGAGGCCACAGGGCCTTATTTGCATCAGCTCGGCGAGTATTTTCTCCACACCAGGTGGAAGGGGTCTCGCCATCTTCATCAGCACCGCGAGTGTTATCTCCACATCAGGCGGAAGGGGCCTCGTTTCCAACAGCAGCACAGGTATCAGAGAGGGGCAAGCAACCCATGATTGAGGAGGGATTGTCAGGTGATCCAGATATCGACATCATTGATCTTGACACCCGTTCTCCTAGCTCGGAGCTTAAGGAGATCATTCAGCAACGGGAGGCTGAAAATCGCTTGTTGCAAGAAAAATTAGAGAGGGCACAATGGACAATCACATATTTAGAGAAGCGCAACAAGCAATTAAAATATGAGCACACTCTCGATGAGTTGCGGAGGATCCATGAAGACCGCAACTTGGCTCGTAAGAGACCCGGTGATTTGGTACCCATTGAGCGAGAGGCTATGCTTCTCCAGGTCAATGCTCATTTGGAGAGGTTGCTGGCCAAGGCTAACAAAGATAAGGCCCTGCTCCGGAACATGAAGAACCACTATTGGGCCCGAATGCACGTATGCAAGGCGAGAATGCAGGTGCTCCAAGGACGGTTGGCCAAAGCACTAAAACGAAGAAAAAGGCCCGATCCCCTCCACATCTTGGTTGAGGCTTCCTTGAAGGAGCATGATGCTAAATGACTCAACTCCAGCACAAATTTCAGAAACTTTTGAGCATTTTTGGTCACTTGTGAATTTTTTGGGCTAAAAACAGGTTTTCTTCACCAACGCGTAGCGCGCCACGCGCGACCCTTAAGATGGGCAACTCCATTTCAGGAAAACTCAGCATTTTTGGATTTTTCATGCAAAAATACACTTGCTCAGCAATTGCCAAGAAATTTCACCAAGTTTTGAGCCTCCAGAACGTCAAAAAACAAGCAAAAAATGACTTTCTGCCACTTTTTTGACACACAGGAAGCAGTCTTGGGAGATTGAAATTTTGGAGGGGCAAATGGACAGCAAATTCAGAAATTAAACTTGGGTTGGAAAGTAGACATCTAGACCTTTCCAACAAGCCCACTTTTGCCTCATTTGGACACCTGGAAGTGCCTCAAACGTTGCTCCAAAGGCGCGCTACGCGTTCAGAATCAGGGCGCTACGCGTTGGGCAATTTTCACAGAAATGCACCTACAGCTCAGCAAAACGCAGTTTTGACTGGATTTGACTTTTTGGAGTGGATTTTGATCCTCCTTGTTGTAAATGATGTAATTTTATGATATTTTGACACTCATTTATCTCTTCTAGAAGATTCATTCATGAGATAGGCAAAAATTTAATGAATGAATTGGTTTCCTAGCTTATAGAGGCAAGTTGTTTTGACTGCCTAGTTTTCAGTGCTCAGTTTAGAATTGGTTGAAACAGCTCCTAGGATAGTGAGCTCGACCCCTAGAGGCAAGGAAAGATGTTAGATTGCCTATATTATGTACTTTCTTGGTCATTTTCATGGTTGGACTCTTGAGGGAGAAAGCTTCTATTGTATTACTCATTGTATCTCTGCAATTTTGGCAAAGGAAGAAAGACCAGGGTTTTGCAGTCCTTTTTGGGATTCGTGTGGTTACATGTATTTATGGTGTATTTATCTTTGTACTTGTAAGTTTTTTATGTGAATCATCTTCTTACTTTTCCTTCTGCAAATTAGGCAAATGAAGTGTTAAAGTAGAATTCATGATTGCCATGCTCTGCTTTTAAGTTTGCTTAATATCAATGTTTTCATCTGTTTAAGGAGAATTCAAGGTGATTGCTTGCTCTCCTTAGCTCCTCACCATTCATTCTCATCCATCCAACTCTTTCAAAGGCATCAATACAGTCTCCTATCTTGCCCCAAAGAGCCCCCTGTGAAAACTGTGTCCAATCCCCGCACCCAAAATTGCCTTTCCCCGATTTTCCACCAAAATCCTAAAAATCTCAAATCAAACCTTTTATCAGTTTACTAGCCTAAAATCAGTGTTCTTTATTGGTTATCTCCACCCTTTGAAGATCTTTGCCGAGATATACCGGAGAGAGCCCTCTCCTGCCCTGTAGGGCTAGCTACGAGGCTAAGTGGTTTGATGTTGCCTTGGAGTTTGCCTTTCTCGGCTTGAGGTGAAATTTCAAGCGCTTACATATTGGTGACCATACTGGGGAGAAAAAGCTTGTTTGTGGATTGATGTGTTTGTTTCATAAGTCTTAGACGGAGCCTGAAGTTATGCCAGGTAGCCTTCGAAACGCTTTTGCTTTGCATAAGCGCAGGTAGATAAACGCTGCTTCAGTCAATCTCTGTGAACTTGTGAATACGGCCACTTCGATTGCATTTTACCCCAGTTTATTTGCAAACTCTGAACTTTCGGATGATTAGTTAAGAGTTTTCACAGGCTGATTGATTATTTGTTCCTCGATATCCAAACTGGCTACAGATCCTAGATCTTTTGTCAAATCTCATTCATGTCCAGCTATTTTTGAGTATCTTGAAGACATTGATTTTGACGAGAATTTTGAGTTGTCCTTGTTCAAAACCAAATCTGAAAGCGCACTTGATTCTCTAGTTCCCAACCCTGATTTTGCAGCTGCCCTTGACATTGAGAGACACAACAAATTGGTTGACAATTTCATCCTAAGATCTCTTCAGTCAGATATTCACGCTACCAATCTTGCTGAGTTCGTTGAAACTATATCTGTTCATATTGGATCCACTATCACGGCGCATGAGCAGAGCAATCCTCCTTTTATTTCTGTTTCTCCTATAATCACTTATCCAGAATCTACAGTTGGTTCGCCCTCTACATCCCATACTACTTCTCCTCCTCATACTCCTCATACTACAGCTACACCTACTCCACCTGCTACTCCTAGACCCAATCTACCTAAAGCAATGGCTGCCCGATTTTCTCCTCTTGCTCTTCCCCAAAATCTGCATGATATGCCAGTCGATTATCAGAGTAAAATTCCCATGTTTGATGGCACTCCACAAAGTATCTCTGCTCAGCAACATATTGACAAAATGACGACTTTATTTGATCTATATGAGATAGATGAAGAGGATGTAACTATGCGTTTGTTTGTTCAAACATTTGATGGAGAAGTAAGAAAATGGTTCAGAGGTTTGACAGCTAGAAGCATACCCACCTTGGAAGCACTTCAGAGGCAGTTTCTAGATCGATGGGAAATCAGAAAGGATCCACTTCAGATTAATGCCGAGTACAACAACCTCAAGCGTAATCATGGTGAGTCAGTCCAAGATTACATTATCAGATTTAACACAGTTTACAATGCTATTCCAGATGATTTAAGGCCATCTAGAAAATCAGCACTTCTCAAATTCCCGGATGGTTTTGATCCGGAGATGGCTTATTCATTGAGAGATAGAGATCCGCCTACCTTGGAGGATATGCAGAAAATTGTTGTTAGTGTTGAAGCGAATTTGAATGATAAAAGAGCAAGGATGAAGGCGGAAAAGCGAGTCACAATCAAAGAGGAAGCTTCTACATCAGATCAGCTCCTCCTCCGTAAGGTTGAAAAGATTGAAAGGGCACTTGAACATACTCATCTCAGCAAGCCGGAGCCTCAGATTCGCAATCCAAATTTTCGAGGTCCGCAGCAGCCGCAATATAGAATCAAACAGCGTGAAACAAGGGCACAAGAGGCAGCAGTTCAGCAGCAAATTAAACCTCCTTTTCAGCAGAATTTTGTTAGCCAAGAATCCGAGGATGAAGGTGATACGGTGGGAGAGGAAAATCATTTCTTCACTCCTGATGATCTGCCCACTTATATTACAGAAGAAGAAGAGTTGGTGAGAAACTCCATCGTCCCTCAGGATGAGCATTATATCTTGTCAAATGATGCAGCGCTTGAGGAAGAATCAGAGGAATACCAAAGAGGATATCTCAATGCTTTGTCCGCTCAGCAGAGACAATTAAGAAACCGAGCTGTTCCCATAAATCCCATTCAGAAAAGGAAAGATACTTCAGCAAAAAATGATTCAGCTGCCCCACAGACAAAAGGAAAAGACATAATTGATCCCTTAGCAGGTCAATCATCATCAGCAAGCAAGATAGATCAACCATCAAGTACATCGAGAGATAAAGTTGAAAAAAGAGAAGCTCCGGCCAAAGAAGGTGAGAAGGCTTCAACTTTCAGTTTGGAGAATGAAATTTCAAAGTTGAAAGTGTCCATTCCTTTGACGGAAATCATGAAGAACAGCACTTACCGAGGCCAAATCTCCAAGATGCTGAATTTTGATCCAATGCTAGACACGGTGAATGTAGAAGATGATCAGCCGGAATTGATTTTTGGGCCCGCTTTAAATGGTGAGTCTCCCGAAAGTGATGTTCCTCCATTCTATATCAGTTTGCGATTGCATGAGTATGTTTTACATAATGCTATGTTTGACTCGGGCGCTTCGCATAATTTGATGCCGAAAGCAATCATGGAAAAGCTGGGACTAGACATCACGAGGAAATATCATGATTTGTATTCGTTTGATTCCAGTCGGGTAAAATGTATTGGTTTGATCAAAGACTTGGTAGTGAGCCTAGATCAAATCCCAACAAAGAATGTTTTGATGGATGTGGTGGTGGCGGATATTCCTCCGCGGTTTGGTATGTTGCTTTCGAGATCTTGGGGAGCTAAGCTCAAAGGTACACTTCAGCTCGATTTTTCCTATGCTACAATTCCGGTCTTTGGTCAGATGAGGAAGTTATATAGGGAGAAAAAGATGAAATACATGATCACTAGTAAGGAAAATCCAGTTAATCATCTTGTAAATTATGTACATACAGATTTAGAGTCATTTGTTTTGTTTGCGGATAATTTTAATGAGATAGATAGTCAGTTAGTTCAAGCAGAAGATATACTAGACATTACAGAAAATTTTAGAAAAAATTTGAGAAAAGAAAGTGAAAAAAGGTCCGCTGTCATAGAGTCAACAGCAGAAATCAATGGGCAGCAAACAGAAAATGTAGAGACAACATAATTTCAGCACTTAGAGGACGATGAGGATGGTCTTTGGACCATGGATTTTGATGGCGCTGTGGGCAGCGATGGTGCTGGTATAGGTGTGTGGATTCGAAGTCCATTTTCTGTCCGAAACAAAGTCCCAAGCAAGGTACGAGTATGTTCTTACAAATTGGCATTCGATTGTTCAAACAATGAGGCGGAATATGAGGCTCTCATTGCTGGCCTGAAAATCCTTCGGAAGCTGAAGGTAAAGAAGATAGCAGTATATGGAGACTCCGAGTTGGTTATAAAGCAAGTGAAAGGTGAGTTCCAGGCCAAGCATCCTCGTATGCGAGCATATCGAAATGTTGTCCTAGATATCTTGAAACTGTTTTCAGAACATACTTTGACATGTGTGCCCCATATCCAAAACGTTGTTGCGGATGCATTGGCTAAGGCAGCAAGTAATCTAAAAATCCCCATGAATTCCAGCAATAAGTTTGAGATTTATGTGAAGCACCGTCCTACAGTGCCAGACAATCAAAGATGTTGGCAAGTTTTCCAAGATGACGAAGAAATCAAGGATTTTCTGCAAGTTGAAGGTGAGTTCAAAGACATCTCCATAGATACAGAACCTGAGGAAGTAAATCAAATGGATGTATTGCAACTTAAAGATAATTTCATTACTAAAGGATTAATTCCTTTGGAGGAGCTGTTCGATCAAGATGACGTGGCCCGCAAACCAACTTTGAGGCCAACGGAAGAAGGTGTTGAAAAAGTGAATGTCGGAACAGTTGAAAATCCAAAGATGGTGAAGCTATCGAAGGCATTGTCGCCAAAGGTAAAGAAAGAATATATCAGATTGTTGTCTTCGTTTTCTAATGTTTTTGCATGGGATTATTCAGATTTGAAAACTTATGACACAAGTATCATTCAGCATACCATTCCCATAAAGCCAAATCAAAAGCCTTTCCGACAAAAGTTGAGAAGAATTAATCCTAAGTTGTTGCCTTTGATTGAGAAAGAAATTAACAGGTTGTACAAGTCTGGAATTATAGTGCCAATCAGATTTTCCGACTAGATTTCCAACTTGGTGCCCGTGAGAAAGAAGACCGGTGAGATCCGCTTGTGTATAGACTTCAGAAATCTGAATAAGGTGTCACTAAAGGACAATTATCCGCTGCCCAAGATGGATCATATATTGCAGCGGGTAGTTGGGGCATCTAGGATGTCATTACTTGAAGGGTATTCCGGGTACAATCAGATTTTGGTGCATGAGGATGACTGCGACAGGACTGCATTCACTACTCCATGGGGGACATTTCATTATGCCAAGATGCCGTTCGGATTAAAAAACGCAGGTGCCACTTTTCAGCAGGCGATGGACATGGCCTTTGCCAATGAGAAGGATGTCTTTTTGGTCGTTTATCTTGATGATTTAACTGTGTTTTCTAAATCTGATGAAGAACATTTGTATCATTTAACAATGGTGTTTCAAAAGTGCAGAAAATATGGTATCTCATTGAATCCAAAGAAGAGCCTTTTCACCATGAGTGAAGGCAAGCTGTTGGGCCACATCATTTCCAAAGATGGCATTCGTATAGATCCTGCACGTGTGGAAGCAATTCAGCAATTAGAGCAACCTCGAAGCAAGAAGGAGATTCAATCCTTTAATGGCAAGTTGAATTTTCTGCGTCGCTTTATTCCGAATCTTGTCGAACACCTCAGAGAAATCACTAGCATGCTAAAAAAGGACAACCAGCTCAAATGGACCGAAGAGGCGGTAAAGTCTTTCAATTTGGTAAAGTTAATTTTATCTTCAGCCCCAACTCTAATCAACCCGGATTATACACTAGATTTTATTTTATTTTCATTTGCTTCTGAGCATACATTGGCAGTTGTGTTGATGCAAAAGAGAGATGGAGTTGAGAAGCCCATTGCTTTTTTCAGTCGTATCATAAGGGACGGAGCGCTGAAGTATAATATCATTGAAAAACAAGCATTGGCACTGGTAAAAGCCTTGAAAGATTTCCGTGTGTACATATTGAATTCTCACATTGTGGCATATGTTCCTAACGCAGCTGTTAAAGATGTTTTGGTACAAGCGGAACCGGAAGGAAGGCGGGGTAAGTGGATTGCTGCACTATTAGAATATGATGTGGAAATTAAGCCTACCAAGCTGATTAAGGGTCAAGGTCTCGCTAAATTGATGGCTGAAACAAATCTCCATGTTCTAGACATTAATTTGATTGTTGCCTTATCTGATGAAGACGAGGAGAATTCAGCCCTACAGGTATCTGACATCTTTGTTTCTTCTCCTTGGTATGCTGATATTGTATATGTGCTTCAAAATTTGTCTTCACCACCCGAGATGCCTCGAAACAAAGGTAGGACATTGAAATTAAAAGCTGCCAAATTTTGCATCATCAAATCTGCACTATATTGGAAAGACCCGGGTGGAATATTGCTGAATTGTTTGGTCGAGGAGGAAGCTAAGAGAGCTGTATAGGATTTCCACAAAGGTGACTGTGGCGGCCACTTGTTTTGGAAGACCACGGCAAACAAGATCCTAAGGGCAAGTTTTTATTGGCCTTCATTGTTTTCAGACGTATATCAAGCAGTTAAGAGTTGTCATGAATGTCAAATTTTTCAAGGAAAACAGAAATTACAGCCATTGCCACTCAAGCCCATTGAAGTCAATGCACCATTTCAGCAGTGGGGCTTGGATTTCATCGGCGAGATTCATCCAGCATCTTCTGGACAGCATCGGTGGATATTGACAGCCACTGATTACTTCACAAAATGGATTGAAGCCATTCCCACCCGACAGGCCACGGACTTCGTAATTATTTCTTTCCTTGAAAACAACATATTGTCACGTTTCGGCTGTCCACATAAGTTGATTACAGATAATGCAGCAGCGTTTAAATCAAAGAAGATGGTTGATTTTTGCTACAAATATAATATCAGCTTGGGGCATTCAACTGCCTATCATCCGCAAGGAAATGGGCTGGCTGAATATTCGAATAAATCTTTGGTAAACATCATAAAGAAATTGTTGGAAATCAATAAGAAGAGCTGGCACAAAAAGTTAGTAAATGCATTATGGGATGATTGTATCAGTCAGAAAAATTCAATTGGTATGTCACCTTTTGAACTGGTTTACAGGACAGATGCAGTGTTTCCTACTTCACTTAGTATTCTGGTAGCAAAGTTGCTTCAAGAAGCTGGTGGTGAGGAGGATCCATGCAAAGGTAGATTAGTCAAATGATTCATTTACAGCAAACACGGGAGGAGGTTCTTCACAATACTCTCAAGTTGCAGGAGCGCATAAAGAAGATCTATGACAGGAAAGCAAAACCGGATGATTTCCAAATCGATGATGTTGTTTTGAGGTGGGATGCCCGAAATGAAGACAAAGGGAAACATGGAAAGTTTGACAACTTGTGGAAAGGTCCCTACAAAATTGCAGCATACCGTGGTCCAAATGCCTTTCTTCTCAAAGAAATGAATGGTGATGATTGTCTCGGAGGGTCGGTCAATGGTCGACTGCTCAAAAGGTACCATGTCTGAGCATTTTCTGCTCTAGTCATTATCATTGTAATTACCATTTTACTTTTATTCCACTGCAAGTGTGAACTGATCTTTCATCTTTAGTCTGGGGCCCGCGGTGAAGGCTATAATTCTGAAGATGAAGATTAGTTGGTGTGAGTTTGTCATGTTGTTTTTATCAGTCCATTTTTTGTCCAAAGTTGAGTTAGTTTGGGTCAAAATTAGTCCAATTTTCAGTCAGTTGTCAAAGTCAATAAAGTTGTTCCGGTTTGGGTCACATGTGTAAATAATGACTCCATTTCCCAATGGTTGAAAGGCACTGGTCTGCTCTCCCAGAGGTCTAAGGTTCTTGGCACCTCCAAGGAGCTACCATCCCCATCAGAGCCAATGTTAGAGTCGGTCTAGAAGCCCTCCATCAGCGATCAAAGCTCTTTGCATTTGCATGAATAGGTGTCTCATTAGTGTCATCTTATTGCATTCCATTAGGCATGCCATAACCCTGATGGAGGAGCTTGTGTCTTTTATTCCCCTCTTGGCACTGCTGGATTAAGTTTGTTTCAGTCAATAAATTCTTTACAGGGTCATTGGTCTTGTCTTGAAGTCAAAGTACTAGGTCTAGGGTTTAGTCCAATTTTGTCTTTTAAGGTCATGTCTTTTTAAGGTCAATAAGTGCCCAGCAGGCCAGAGGGATGTCCAGCAAAGCACCACTTCAGAAGATTTCATATTGTACAGCTAATTTTTACCTTGAGTTCAAAAACCTTGTTTTTGAAGGCAAGGTCATTTTTCATTTTTTGTAAAAAATTGTAAAAATTCAAATTCTCCAGAAGTTGGCATAAAGCCCTGGTCTCCTTTGCCAAGAATCCTTAGAAGCTATCCCTGCAAAAAATTTTCAAGAAAAAGCATCATTTCAACCAATTTCAGGACAAAAAGGAAACCATAAGTCAGCAGCATTTAAATTTTGAAAAGTGTCATGTTATAAACATTAGAAAGTGGGTTTGAGGGGAAATTAGTTCAAATCAAGTTTATAAAAGCCCCCCTCCCTTCATTTTATCATTATTTGCCTCCAAGACTCCAAGAGCAAGTGTGAAAGGTGACTTAGTGAAAAATTGGGCGAAATTGTTGTGAGAGCCCACGCGCTACGCATCAGGACCTGCGCGCTACGCATTGGGAAGGCGCTACGCGTCGGGGCAGTCATCGCAGTGGGAAAAAGACACAGGCGCTACGCGTTGGGCACGCGCTACGCGTTGGGGTTTACACACAGAAAAATTTCCTTCAAACCTCAAATCGACCCCAAATCTCTTCAAGGTTGCAGCATTTCAACAGTTAAAACAGCAGGTTTTTGAGCAGAAGCAGCAGTACATTTCAGCCACTTTGCTCTTGAAACCATGTCAGAAACCGAAACCGACTATGAGCAAAGTGATGACCGTGAGTTAACACCAGAGGTTGAGGTACAAAGGCGGCCTCACAGGGGTGGTAAGGGTGGTCACCATGTGAGAGAGGAGCCCACCTCTTTGACCTATTTACAGGCTTGTCCACTTGCAGTCACATGTTTCCGCCATCAATCATGTTATGAATTTTGCGAGAGGATTTCTCAAATTCAGCACCATAGGGAATTGGTCCGCTTGTTTGTTTTGCATTTGCATGACGGGCATGTGAATCTTGCAGGGGTGGATTTTACATTGTCACCTGAGGTTGTTGCTCAAGCAACAGGGATACCCAATGTTGGAGAAGAGTGGAACAAGCGCAAACTGTTGGACAGATTTCAGTATGAGCCCTACATTAAACCTGTGTACATGAGGCACATGACTGGTGTATTTCCTTTCAGATTTTTGAAGGATGAGTATGCTCCCTTGATGAGGCTCATCATTCGCTATTTCACCTGTGAGGGTAGATTTTCACGTTTGTATTCGTACCATATCCGCTTGTTGATGCATTTCACACGGGTACGGATGATGAACATACCATTTTTCATGTGCCGGAATATTGAGAGGATGGTTCCCTTGATGCAGAGAAAGAGCCCAGCACAGCAACACAGGAGCATCTATCATTATGGTTTGATCAAGCTTGTGGTCATACATCAGTTGGCCCAGCAGGGTATCCCATGGGAGGATTTCATCTCTCGAGATTTCTTCACAGCACCACCACTCCCTGAGGTTGTTCATGAGGAGGGAGGACCATCACAGCAGTATGACATCCCTGAGCCCAAACATGTCAGCTCCCCTCCATTGGTCACATATCAGAGAGGCCACAGGGCCTTATTTGCATCAGCTCGGCGAGTATTTTCTCCACACCAGGTGGAAGGGGTCTCGCCATCTTCATCAGCACCGCGAGTGTTATCTCCACATCAGGTGGAAGGGACCTCGTTTCCGACAGCCGCACAGGTATCAGAGAGGGGCAAGCAGCCCATGATTGAGGAGGGATTGTTAGGTGATCCAGATATCGACATCATTGATCTTGACACCCGTTCTCCTAGCTTGGAGCTTAAGGAGATCATTCAGCAACGGGAGGCTAAAAATCGCTTGTTGCAAGAAAAATTAGAGAGGGCACAATGGACAATCACATATTTAGAGTAGCGCAACAAGCAATTAGAAGATGAGCACACTCTCGATGAGTTGCGGAGGATCCATGAAGACCGCAACTTGGCTCGTAAGAGACCCGGTGATTTGGTACCCATTGAGCGAGAGGCTATGCTTCTCCAGGTCAATGCTCATTTGGAGAGGTTGCTGTCCAAGGCTAACAAAGATAAGGACCTGCTCCGGAACATGAAGAACCACTATTGGGCCCGAATGCACGTATGCAAGGCGAGAATGAAGGTGCTCCAAGGACGGTTGGCCAAAGCACTAAAACGAAGAAAAAGACCCGATCCCCTCCACATCTTGGCTGAGGCTTCCTTGAAGGAGCATGATGCTAAATGACTCAACTCCAACACAAATTTCAGAAAATTTTGAGCATTTTTGGTCACTTGTGAATTTTTTGGGCTAAAAACAGGTTTTCTTCACCAACGCGTAGCGCGCCGCGCGCGACCCTTAAGATGGGAAACTCCATTTCAGGAAAACTCAGCATTTTTGGATTTTTCATGCAAAAATACACTTGCTCAGCAATTGCCAAGAAATTTCACCAAGTTTTGAGCCTCCAGAAGGTCAAAAAACAAGCAAAAAATGACTTTCTGCCACTTTTTTGACACACAGGAAGCAGTCTTGGGAGATTTAAATTTTGGAGCAGCAAATGGACACCAAATTTAGAAATTCCACTTGGGTTGGAAGGTAGACATCTAGACCTTTCCAACAAGCCCACTTTTGCCTCATTTGGACACCTGGAAGTGCCTCCAAAGTTGCTCCAAAGGCACGCTACGCGTTCTGAATCAAGGCGCTACGCGTTGGGCAATTTTCACAGAAATGCACCTACAGCTCAACAAAACGCAGTTTTGACTGGATTTGACTTTTTGGAGTGGATTTTGATCCTCCTTGTTGTAAATGATGTAATTTTATGATATTTTGACACTCATTTATCTCTTCTAGAATATTCATTCATGAGATAGGCAAAAATTTAATGAATGAATTGGTTTCCTAGCTTATAGAGGCAAGTTGTTTTGACTGCCTAGTTTTCAGTGCTCAGTTTAGAATTGGTTGAAACAGCTCCTAGGATAGTGAGCTCGACCCCTAGAGGCAAGGAAATATGTTAGATTGCCTATATTATGTACTTTCTTGGTCATTTTCATGGTTGGACTCTTGAGGGAGAAAGCTTCTATTGTATTACTCATTGTATCTCTGCAATTTTGGCAAAGGAGGAAAGACCAGGGTTTTGCAGTCCTTTTTGGGATTCCTGTGGTTACATGTATTGATGGTGTGTTTCTCTTTGTACTTGTAAGTTTGTTATGTGAATCATCTTCTTACTTTTCCTTCTGCAAATTAGGCAAATGAAGTGTTAAAGTAGAATTCATGATTGCCATGCTCTTCTTTTAAGTTTGCTTAATATCAATGTTTTCATCTGTTTAAGGAGAATTCAAGGTGATTGCTTGCTCTCCTTAGCTCCTCACCAGTCATTCTCATCCATCCAACTCTTTCAAAGGCATCAATACAGTCTCCTATCTTGCCCCAAAGAGCCCCCTGCGAAAATTGTGTCTAATCCCTGCACCCAAAATTGCCTTTCCCCGATTTTCCACCAAAATCCTAAAAATATCAAATCAAACCTTTTATCAGTTTACTAGCCTAAAAATCAGTGTTCTTTATTGGTTATCTCCGCCCTTTGAAGATCTTTGCCGAGATATACCGAAGCGAGCCCTCTCCTGCCCTGTAGGGCTAGCTACGAGGCTAAGTGGTTTGATGTTGCCTTGGAGTTTGCCTTTCTTAGCCTGAGGTGAAATTTCAAGCGCTAACAGAAAGAATCAAAGCATATTGCAACACATCACCTGTCACATTCTCTTCATGATTGTTTTCTTGTTGCGCGTCTCCTTCTTTTCCCTTCTGAGACTTGCAATCTTTGTTCAGGTGTCCTTTCTTCCTGCATTTCCAGCACACTATCTCCGATCTAGACTTGGATCTTCCTTTCCTTGACTTACTGTGATATCCTTGACTCTTTCCTCTTTCCATTTTTCTTCCCCTACTCTCTGCAGTCAAATAATTACCTGATGTCTCACCAGAGCTTTTCCGTCATATTTCCCCACTAAGGATTGCACCAAAAACATCATCAAACTTCAAAGTACTAGATCCAGAGACAGAGTTACTAGTGGCCATAACTAAACCATTCCAACTTTCTGGCAATGAGCACAGAAATAACAAAGCCATAACTTCATCACCAAAACTTACCCTATAGAACTTAACTGACTGGTAACTGTATTAAATTCATTAAAATGATCATCAACAGATCCACCTTCTGACATCTTCATATTAAATAAATGCTTCATAAGAAATACCTTATTTGAGGCCGAGGGCTTTTCATATAGTTTGGCCAATGCCGACATTAAACCCTCTATTGTTGTTTCCTTTGAAATATTAAAGGCTACCAACGCCGCTAGGCATAGTCGTATTGTTCCAAGTGCCTTTCTATCGAGAATATCCCATTCTATGTCTGTCATACTCGTCAGCTTCGTTGTCTTTCCGCTCAATGGTAGGTACAGATCTTTTTGATAAAGATAATCTTCCATCTGCATCTTCCATAGCTGGTAGTTTTGGCCGTTAAATTTTTCAACCCTAAACGTACCATCTTCCGCCATTGCTCCCACTTGAACCAGGAACCCTTCTCTCCTGCAAGTTTATCAGCCAAAAAGGCATTCAGCTTTGATACTAGTTGTTAGAGAATTATATATTACAGAGCAATGGAACATATAAAATATTGCAGAAATATAAACACAAAAATACATAAAACAAGAGAGACACAGATATACGTGGTTCACCCAATTTGGGTTATGTCCACAGAGAAACATTCATTCCTTCCTTTTATATTATCCAGCAAAATGAAGAGATACAACCTACAGTAGATCCGTTGTAATTCCCTCTTCGCTCTCACACAATCTCCTCTCTCTTTCTCGCTCAAAATACAGATCTACATAGATGCAATACATTTCCCTCATATATAGCGAGGGGTTGCCTTCTAGGGAAAAAAACCCTAAATTAAACATAACTTCTACCATCATATCTCTGCCTAATGAATGGACCAAATTGACTATGAAATTACAACATTTTACAAGGCAATTTTACATCTATTTTTAGCTTCGGGGTGCTGCCCCCAAGGCTCCAAATAATCATCGTCGCCCCCCTGGACTCTCCTAGCTGTGTACATAGATAGGCGGCATTTCCGCCCCATCTCAAACTGGGGTCTAATTGTAGGTTTTAACCATGTATAGAAATTACCTGCATACGAATTCTAAAACACAGAAAATAAACAATGTGAAAGCATAACACATAAAACACATATACACAGAGATTTCCCCCTAGATCCCAAAACCAGGACTACTAGCTTGATTTTTCATTATGTTCCTTTCAATGTTATAATACATATTTATACATGCTGAAGCATCCAATGCCATGGACCGAAAACCATCGCGTCCAATACCACGGAGCGAAAATCTTCGCGTCCAAAAAACATGTGCGAAAAAATATAACACAACCCAACATTCTCCCACTTGTTGTTTTCTTTCCACAGGGGGCCACAAGAGAGCTTAGTCATTTTTCCAGCCCTGAAATGCCCATTGTCTCTCTACACCAAGAGAAATCCTCAGAGCTCACAGATTTTGTCAAAGCATCTGCAGTATTCTTCAAAGTGTCCACCTTTACCAGCAACACCTTTTTGTCTTCTATCATATCCCTCACAAAGTGATACTGAACATCAATGTGCTTTGTCTTTGAATGATATGCGGGGTTCTTTGCCAAGAAAATTGCACTTTGGCTGTCACAGTCTATCCTTATAGCTTCATGTACTAACCCCATACTTAAACACAATCTCTGCAACCAAACTGCTTCCTTGCTTGCATGAGTGGCTGCCATGTATTATGCCTCTGTAATTGACAGTGCCACTACAAATTGTTTCTTACTCATCCAACTAACTGCTCCTCCAAATAGGTTAAACACATACCCACTTATAGATCTTCTCTGATCCAGATCTCCAGCCCAGTTTGCATCAACAAAGCCATGAATATCCAACACTTTGTCCAATCCTGGTCTTCCTTGGTAGCACAAACCATAATCACTAGTGCCACACAAATACCTGAAAAACCCGCTTCACTATTGTCCAGTGCTCCTTCCCTGATTTTGACATAAACCTGCTCAATACTCCCACTGCATGTGCAATGTTTGGTCTAGTACAGACCATTGCATACATCAGGCTACCGACTGCACTTGCATATGGAACACGGGACATGTCCTCTTCCTCTTCTTGTGTCTTGGGACACTGTTCAGTAGATAACCGCACACCTACAGGAATAGGAACCTTCATCAGTTTACTATCCTGCATATTAAACCTCTGCAGTATTATCTCGACATACTTCCTCTGGTTTAACCAGAGCTTCCTCTTTGTATGATCTCTTTTAATTTCCATGCCCAAAATATAGTTTGCAGCACCAAGATCTTTCATGTCGAATTTGGAGGAAAATTGGGTCTTCAAATCCTGGATAACTTCTTTGTCAAATCCAACCAACAACATATCATCGACATACAAGACCAGATAAATAACACGGTCACCAATTAATTTAAAATACACACAGTGATTCGCTTTGCTTCTGGTGAAGCCAAGTCCCCATATAAATGTATCAAATTTCTGATACCACATCCTTATTGACTGTTTAACCTATATAGAGACTTCTTTAAATTACATACCAGTTCTTTATTACCCTTCACCACAAAGCCTTGAGGTTGCTTCATGTAGATCTCCTCTTCCAAATCCTCGTGAAGAAATGTTGTCTTCACATCCATCTATTCTACCTCAAAATCAAAAGCAGCAACAACAGATAAAAGTAATCTAATAGAAGTTACCTTGGCAACAGGAGAAAAAATATCACCAAAATCAATTCCCGGCACCTGGGAATAACCTTTTGCTACCAACCGAGCTTTGTATTTCTCCACTTTTCCTTTTGCGTTTGTCTTCTTTTTGAACACCCATTTGCTACCAATGGGTTTCCTTCCAGCTGGTAACTCCACCAGATCCCAAGCCTCATTTTTGTGCAAAGATGCCATTTCATAAACCATGGCCTCTTTCCAGAGTTTTCCATCCTCTGAATCCACTGCTTCCTTCATAGTTTTGGGATCATCATCAATAACAGACAAAGCAAAATTTGAACAGAAAGCAGATGGCCTATACCTTTCTGGATGCCTTCTTTCTCGAACTAATCTTCTCACAGCCGGAGTTTGTGGCTCTTCATCTTCTGATTCCTCCTCTACTGTAGAGTCTAATTCTTCCTCCTTTAGCTCAAACTCTATCTTCTCAGGTTCCTTTGGTTGGACTTCATGTTTAATAACATCTTTCACCTCTCTGAACACCACATCTCAGCTGTACATAACCTTCCTTGTTACTGGGTTCCAAAGCTTATAACCCTTTAAACCATCCGTATACCTAATAAAGATGCACTTTTCAGATTTACTATCCAACTTTGTTCTTTTCTCCTTTGGAACATGTACATATGCATCACATCCAAATACCCTCAGATGTGAAAGAGAGGGTTTCTTACCAGTCCATACCTCTTGTGGAGTCTTATCCTCCAACACTTATGAAGGTGACCTGTTAACTAGGTAACATGCAGTATCCACCGCCTCTGCTCAGAATTCTTGTCCTAACCCAGCACCATTAAGCATGCTTCTTGCCCTTTCCATCAACGCCTTATTCATTCTTTCTGCAACTCCATTTTGCTGAGGTGTAAATGGAGTAGTCTTCTACCGTGCTATACCACACCTCTTACAGAATTCTTCAAATTCCTTACTGAAAAACTCTCCACCGTTATTTGTCCTCAGCACCTTTATCTTCTTCTTTGTCTGGTTTTCCACCAGAGCCTTAAATTCTTTAAACATGTCAAAGACTTCAGATTTCTTCTTAAGGAAATATATCCATGTATTTCTTGAGAAGTGATCTATGAATGATACATAGTACATAGACTTACCCAGTGATGGAACCTTCACAGGTCCAAACACATCACTGTGCACAAGCTCTAATATCTGTTTCGCCCTCTTACTACCAGAGGGGAAACTCACCCGATTCTGCTTCCCATATACACAATTTTCACAGAAATCAAAATCCAGAGAGCTATTACTCATACCTTCTACCATGCCTTTACCATGAAGTATTCGAAGGCCCTTCTCTCCAATATGTCCAAGCCTTTGATGCCACAACATGGTCTTTTCTCCAAAGACCACTAGATTTTCTGCTCCACTTTTAGGAACCACGGAACTGTTGCACCCATCAACAACAGTGCTACCTTGCAGCTTGTATAGAGTTCCAATCCGAACTCCCCGCATCAATACCAGTGCTCCTCGAACCATCTTGCAGGTATCCTTCTTGAACATTGTTTTTACACCTGCATCATCCAGCTTACTAACAGAAATCAGATTTCTGGCTAATGCAGGAATATGCAGAACCCCCGGAAGTGTTCTAACCCTTCCACCTTGTAGCTTCAAATTTACTTTTCCATGACCAATGATTCTAGCCTTCTTTTCATCCCCCAATAAGACATCACCACCATCATATTTCTTATACTCGCAGAACCACTCTCTATGGGGAGTGAAGTGAAAGGATGCACCTGAGTCAATCAACCATGCCTCATGATCTACATGTGTACTTGAAGAAGCCAAGTACACATCCCCACCTTCATCTGAGGTGGTTTTCGCCTCTGCAAAAGGAGCCTCATCAGATCCCTTTCCTTTGTCAGAAGCTTTAGATTTACAGTCCCTTTGAAGTGGTCTTCCTTTCCGCATTTCCAGCACACCACCTTTACAGGTTTTCCTGGAGATTTAGATCTCCCACTCGATGACTTATTTTTGTTTCTATTCTAGGACCGTCCTCATACAGACAAGGCATCACCATTTTGGCTCTCCATATTTTTCCGTCTCATCTCCTCCATCAGCAAGGCTGAGACTATTTCGTCAAACTGCAAGGCAATTGCATTGCTACCTATTGCAATAACCAAACTATCCCACGAATCTGGTAGAGAACACAAAAAACTGATGCTCTTATCTTCATATGAAATTTTAATATCAACATATGATAACTGACTTACAACAATATTAAAATAGTTCAGATGCTCTGTCACCGAGTCTCCATTTTTCATCCGTAGGTTATACAACTTTTTCCGCAGGAACAGTTTATTCACCAGAGACTTAGATTGGTATAAAGTCCCTAACTTGTCCCACAAAGCCTTCACCGTAGATTCCCCTGATACATTCAACAATACTGAATCTGAGACACACAATCGTATTGTGCTTTTTGCCTTCCGATCCAACTTCTTCCATTCTTCATCGGACATTCCCGTTGGTTTAGTACCCAGATCTACCGCGATCCACTGATCTTTATCCACCAACAGATCCTCCATCTTGAGTTTCCACAACTCAAAACTCTGACCATTAAATTTCTCGATCTCTATCTTTCCACTGCTTTCCATCTTCTTTCACCACCAGAATCGATCTCGCAGATCTCCCACTGAACAGGGTCTACCACAGGCTCGAGCAAGACCCCTCAGCAACAAAGGCGTCCCCTGAAGCCAAATCTACTCTGATACCAAATGTAGGTTTTAACCCCGTACAGAAATTACCTACATACGAATTTTAAAACACAGAAAATAAACAATGCGAGAGCGTAACACATAAAACACATATACACAAAGATTTCCCCTTGATCCCAAAACTGAGACTACCAGTTTGATTTTTCATTATGTTCCTTTCAATGTTATAATACATATTTATACATGCTGAAGCATCCAATACCATGGACCGAAAACCATCGTGTCCAATACCATGAACCGAAAACCATCACGTCCAAAAAACATGTGCGAAAATCATGCACAAAACCATAGGTGGGTCCGCCCAACCTAACATAGGGTCCAAAACCAAAATTTTCCGCGGCGCTGCCCCAGACCCCATAAAGTGGGGTTACGGGTGCCCCTCAAACCCCTTGTTAACTACATGGAAAGAATATAACACAACCTAACACTAATGCGATGATACCTTTGAATACAAAAGATAATCAGGATCCACACCCAACACATTCCTCCTAAGGATGTCTATTCAGGAAATAAGTTCGAAGAAGTTCCCCATTTGGCGGACTACGTGGATGCGAAAGAGTCTTCATTGGCTTCAAAAAATGAAGATGTTAATGGAGACGATGATGAGACAAGGTTTGGATTCTAGTTGGAAAAAAGATGAAAAGTATCTATCCAAGGTTAATTAGAAGTCAATCGAAGTTAAAAAGAAATTATGTTGAAAATGGGATGCAAGTATATTTGGATTTTAGGAGTATTTTGGAAAGTTTTTAGTTGGAGCAGGATCAATTTTTTTGTGTTGTGGGTTTCTCTAGAAAGGCTTTGGGATGATCCTACATGCTCCCTCCCAAACCTTAAATGAATCAAGGAAGCTCTTGTCTTCAGAGGAATTGTAACAGTTTGGGTCGGATGCCAACTTTATTAATACAGTATCAATACTCGTTTCCTTTATTAAAAAAAACGATGGTAACAAACCAACAATTCAAGAAAATGAAAATAAATTTGAAATTAAAGTAATGTTGTCAGTTGAGGCCCCAGAAAAGTATGTAGAAATAAGAAAAAATAAGGGGTGAAATTAAGTGATATTAATATAGTTAGTTCAAGTGATCCTATTTAGATGGAACCAAGTGAGCCTATCCATAGAATCTCAGATTGCACAGCCATGAGAGTCAAATGATGGTGAATGCTTCAAAGGAAATCCACAAGACTATAGAAATGGTTAATGCTTTAGAGTTTCTAGCTAAATATCAAGAGGAGGATAGTGATGAAGCATCCTTTATTCTTAAAGGGACATGTTAAGAAACTTGCATCTATAGTACCTCTAGTTATGGTAAGCTCAATCCTATCTACATGTCTCTGAAATTTATATCAAAAAGAATTTCGCCCAAACTTATATAATTAACCCAAAGAAATATTAACAAAGCTAATATAAATGTATTATCTTAGATGATTGAAGATAAAATTAAATCAATCTAATTTATCAAGCAATAGTATCCTCAACTCTTCCCAAAAGGGATAGTAGTCCCAAGATTTCAAACAACCGTCGATCATGAAAATAGATAGCTTAATATGGCTATCCTTTTAGCCAAGAGTAGTTAAAGTTGAATCTCATGTTAAATCTCATGAATATGATGTAATTATTATTCATGTTGCTTTAAACCACACACATTGTAAATAAGGAATCAATTTAGTTCATAATAGATATTAAAAAGCTTAAAATGATGGTGGAAACGCTTTTACCTAAACAATTAAAGAAAGAAAAAACTATTAATATTGATAGAATTACTAGGGTTTAGGTATTAAAGGATAAAATTATTATTGTTTGAAATAATCATAAAGGTGTTGATGTTGTTAGATCGTTAATGAAAGATATAAGTGTTGGTACCAAATCATCAAATGAAAAACTGAATATATGCATATTATGTGAAAACCAAGCATTTAGTTAGTACCTATAAGTAGAAGGAAATGTTGATCGATGATAATGCCATATTGAAGGAATAAAATTATCATTTTATTTATAATTTCAATACTTTGAGCATTGAGAAGAATACAACTAAAGTAAGTTATTTTTACATTTAGATATTGCAAAGAGAAATTTATGAAAATGTTCCTCCCATGAAATACCTTTCCACTCTCTTGCAATTTCCTAAAGTGCCTATTTATTCAAGATAATATAATATATTTATCAAATGGTGATGAGAATCTAGATTATTCATTGGAGCACATAACACCCTATTTTTTTAATCCCCAAATTTGTGACAGAGATTGCAGATATAATGAGTGAACATTAGCCAAGCAATGTAATATGTAAACATTGTAGAATGAAACTAATAAAAATAAAATGCATCATTCACTACAAATGGATAAGGATAGAGACATGGGGATTATGTTTCCATAAGTGTTGGGGTTAAAAGGGGGTCCAAGGGGAAATCCAATCATTGAATGCATGTGGAATTTTGGTGGGAAAAGTTATTTCACATAGTTATTAAGAGCATGGGGCTCAATAAAATCAACTTCGGGAAATATATGATTTAACATGCATAGAGAAAAGAAAATTCAAATGGAAAAAGAAGGAAGTTTATAAAGATTGGAAAAAATAGGGGAAGAGAGTTCTAGGTGTGGAAATTGAAGGTAGCCATAGGGAGTATTGAGGACAACATATTGAAGCTAGTAGGAGTGTGGAGAATTAGGTTATAGGCCTATGAGTGAGAGGAGATTTAAGTGTGGGTAGTAATAATTAACACCTAGTTGTTGGTGTGGGGACTGGAATCCCTGTCCTCTCACAGAATATTGAGTACAGGAAGCATTAATGCAATTTGTGTGAATTCCCTATCAACCTCGAGGAGAGTGAGAGGGGGTGATCGTCAAAGGTTTATGGAGGGTGTTGTGTTTCTTTGGCATGTAGTTTGGGAGTTGCGACAATTTGAAGGGCATAGTTTGAGCTCTGGGCACAGAAGTATAAAGTGCAGTGGAAACCTTGTTTGGGAAAGGTGGTGTTTCTATCGTCAACGTCCCCTCCACAGCTTCCAAGTTAGTAATTTGGTTGATTTCCTTTCTGGTGTATGGTCTATGGCTTTTTCAAGCAGGAGAGGAGTTGGGAATTTGGTTCTGAGTTCCATACAAAGGTCTTGTTGTGGGTGGGTGGGCTCTCCTTTGCATCCACGTGGAAGTCGGCTTTATTTCCTCAACAGTTCTTCCTTGGGGATTTGCATGGTTAAGTGGCTTATGTGGCGAAGGTGTGTTGGCTTTCGGGTTGTCTGGTCCGTGGCTATTCTGCAAAGGGTCGAGGACAGAGAAAATAAGTTTCAATGCCCCGTTGTCAGCTTGACATTGTGGCTCCCTGTTCTTCTCTTGGTCAGGTTGTTTGTGGTCTTACTGGTGTGGATGGGGCGACTCTCTACAGTTAAAGTTGTAGTCTGTGTTGAATTTCGTTGGCTCACTATGTCTCTTCTCAGCAATGTTTCTCATGTTATAATGTGTATGGTACCACACAATGCTCGCTTATTTTCCTCAATGAAGTGAAGTTCGATATGGCAGGGGTTCTAAGAGTCTTCTATGTAGGTGGCAATGGCAGCAGTGACGACCATTAGCTCTGGTCAGGGTGGTAGAATTATTGGTCATTCGGGTCATGCAGTTTCTGGGGCTCATAGTGGATGCGGTCATGGTGGCTCGGTGGTTGGTTGTGAAGGTAGCACCTCGCGGGCTAAGCAAAGGGGTGGAATGACGCCTCACAAGGGCATGGGTAGATAGGGGGAGGCGAGTTGGCTGAGGGCTAGGTTGATGAAGGAACATCATTGTTGTTTGGAAAATTTTCAAGATTTGATTCAATCGATACTGGACCTCATGGAAACCTCAGAGAGGGTGCAATAGGAAGAGCATGCAGAGCTCATTTCTACATTGAATAAGATGCATTACTTCCAATTTCATTTCTGAGAGTGGGTCATGGTGGTCTTGTGAGGCTAGAATCTGTTATTCGAGAAGGTGGAGAAGTTGGTGTCATGGATGGACCACTTCAAAGAGAATTTCCAATGTTCCATCCACCCTCCTCCTCCTCCAGGGGATACTCCGGACAACCCAACTTCTATTACTTCCGATGACTAGCATGGTTACAGGTATTTTACTTGTTTTATGTGTTTTTGGGTGCTCTTGGCCTCCAAGGTTATGGGTTGTGTCTTTAGTTGTATTTTTGTTTCTTTGTCATATGTTGATCTTGATAGTCAACAAACTTGGTTTGGGTGAGACTACCTACATTTTTATACTGATGTACCTCTTTTTTTATGAATGAATATAACTTTAATTTACAAAAAAAAAACCATGCAAGAAGTTTCCCAACTAAGTTGGTGAACTGTTGCTATGATAATTTCTATTATAGTCATAAATTCCTAGAGTCCTTAATAGATATATTTTCTGGCCAACCTATGCTAGAGCCCTGGAGGCAAGTGGGATAGCCTAAAGAACTACATGGAAGATATGAGGATCCCATTCTTGGTTTGTGCAGGTTGAGAGGGGGGGAGCTAATTGATTAGAATTTATATAGGGAATTAGCGTGTTTTGTGTTTTAATTGGGTTATGAATGTATAATAGTTAACCTTAGGAGCCACCCCAACATGTGTATTCATAGCACCATGGTAGGTCCCTATAATAATAGTGTATCCCCCTTATTGTTATTGTTGTGCCCATGTAGCCCCCATATTGTTATTGGTGTGCCCCATAGAAGCCCACTATTCTTATTGTTGTGCCCTTACATTATTATTGTTATGTAGGCTCTTATTATATTGTGACCCCTTAGTCCCCTATATATACAAAGGAGATCTTTTCATTTGTATCATCCAAGAATTATTCATTTATGTAATGTAAAGGAGGTTTCCCCCTCGAAGAGGATAATTTCTAAGTCGTTGATCTACCTATTTGTGAGCTGGTTGCATAACATTTGGTATCGGAGCTTTGGATTTTAGGGTTCGCTTCTTCAAACAAGTCATCTTGGAATTTTCACTATAACGTTTTTTCTACGAGGCTTCAGAAGCTGAAATTTTTACCACGTGGAGCTGAAATCTCATAGAACGTCTTGTAAAAATTCCATATCTTGGTTCGCTATATTTCGGAGATATGTTCTGAGGAAAGTAGGGTTTTTGCGAGCTCCAGAATTTTGTCTCAAATAGGTGACCTAGGGACAATCGTCATAACTTTCGTTTCAAGAATTGGATTTGAATTATGTAAAAATTGGTTGAAATTTCATGGATTGTAGTTTTTATTGTAGTAATTTTAGGGCTGAAGGTTGAAATAATCACATGTTGAATCTCATACAAATTCACGCTACTGAACCAGTCCATAATCAAGTCATTGTGGGAGATTTGTCATAACTCTTTCTTAAAGAATCCAAACTTGATAAGACTTGTGGGGTTGGAAATAGGACTCAGAGAGATACCACAAGAATAAATTTTAAAACTTGGAGATCCCAAATTACAGAGTACAATCGTTTCAAGATCGAGCTCCCAAAAGCAAGAAAAAGGTGTGTATTTAAAAAAAAAAAAATACATTACTTTTGTTTGAAAAATCAATTTGAAGTGATTCAAGGGGAATATTGAAGCATATATATCATTGTCTGATTCCAAAATGCCTCAAAAAAAAATGGACACACCTAGTAAGAAACCATAAATCTCTTCTATGACGCATGAAGAAGAGGAAGAAATGCAGCATGATATATCAAATTTACCAGACTAAGTGCAACAAATTTCGCTCTTGCAAAAAGTAACAAAAATGAATTGGAAGCCATGATGAATATTAAGATAGATGGTAGAAAAAGGGACATGGTAGTTTTGAATGATGGTTTTAAATGATACATGGAATCAATGATGAATGTCAAGACAGATGGGTTGAAGGAAGGTTTGGCAAAGTTGCTAGAAGAAAGGCATCCCAAAGGTGACAAGGAAATCCATGAAAATAATGATGAGGACAAAAGGAATATCAATTATGATTTTATAGGCTCCAATGTGGGGTTTAAGAACCACCACATTCCAAATATATAAATGAGGAAGTTTGATGGCAAGGATCTAGTAACTTGGATACTACAGATGGAGCAATATTTTGATTTACATTATGTGTAACCCTTACAAAAGGTGTGTATCGCATATTAATATTTAGAAGTCAATCAGTTTGTATGGTATAGATGGACTTGTTATTGTAAACCACTTGTCACCTGGTCAATTTTTATGGAGGAAATGATAGCACATTATGATGATACAAAGAGAAACACCTTCTTTAGCCAATTGATAGATCTCAAACAAAAGGGTTTAATGGAAGAGCACATTGAAGACTTCCAAAAATTGAATAATAGGGTAATCAATATTCCAGAGGAGCATAGGATTGATGTCTTCATAGGGAATTTAAAATATAACATCCAAGATGAGGTTCACCTTTAGGAACCTGATTCATTGGAGAAGGCATTTAGGGTGGAAAGAAAAGTTGAAAGCAAAATTATGGAAACAAGGAAGTCTACCACTCACAACTATAAAGATGGAAGTGTTGTACTCTTAGTCTTCCACAACCTGCAAGGTTGACACCACAACAATTGGAGGAAAAAAGAGCAAAAGGGCTTTGTTACAGTTGTGATAGAAAATACACTAAAGGTCATAAGTGTGTTGAGAAGAAATTATTCTACGTAGATTGTGAAGAGGAGGAATAAAAGGAACAATAAACATCAAAAGAGGAGGATATACACCAAGAACCAACCCCAAATAAGGAGAAATGAATCTCACCATATCTTGTAATGCATTGGCAGGAATTACCACTCCTCAAACCCTCAAGATAGAAGGATATATCAAGAAGAAAAAGGAAATAGTGTTGATTGATTCGGGTAGTACCCATAATTTTATGCATTGTAAGATAGGCAAGGAATTGAATTTCTTCCTATATCCAGCACCAAAGTGTCAAGTGATGGTTGCAAATGGAGGAACTATAAATTTCTCTGGAAAGTGACATAATATCAAGCTAACCATGGGGGAATATGTATTGAATAGTCTAATTCTTTCCATTCTGATGGATGGTGTTGATGTTGTACTAGGACTCCAATGGTTACAATATTTGGGGACGATAGCTTTCAATTTTCAAGAACTTTTCTTGAATTTTTTTTGGGAAGGAAAGGAAGTTGAATTAAGGGGTATCATAAGGAAACTAGGAAAGATAACCAGCTCTAATGGCATGACAAATATTCTAAAGAAAGAAACATGAGGTGTGATTGCACAATTGTGCTCACTAGGGGTTCAAACATAGAAATCACCTATTTTTCCATATATCCAAAAATTCAGACAATCATTCCAAGGTGTTTGAGACTCCCAAAGGCCTCCCACTATTCATGATCATGATCATGCGATTCACTTAACTCCAGGAATTGTTCCTCCAAACATCAGACCTTACAGATGTCCTTATGCCCAAAAGAGCGAAATTCATTGTATGGTAGAAAAAATGTTAGAGGTTGGTATAATTCATCCAAGTCAAAATTATTTCTCTGCTCCAGTAGTATTGGTGCACAAGAAGGATGGATCATGATGTATGTGCCCAGATTATAGGGAGATCAACAAGCTCTCTATTAAAGATAAATTTCCCATTCTTGTCATTGATGAATTGTTGGATGAATTACATGGATAAATTTTACTTCACCAAGTTGGATATTCATTTAGGATATCATCAAATTAGAATTAAGAGTGAAGACATTCTGAAAAAAAAAAAAAAAAAAAAAAAAAAAAAAAAAAAAAAAATCATGTGGGTCATTATGAATTTTTGGTCATTCCTTTGGCCTTACTAATGCACCTTCCAAATTTCAAGGTTTGATGAATTCCATTTTCAAACCCTTCCTTAGAAAATTTGTGTTAGTATTTTTTTATGATATACTAATCTACAACAAGTCTTGGAAGGATCATGTTTAACATGTTGACAGGTGCTCAAACTATTGGTGGAGAAAAATTATATGCAAAAACCTCCAAATTTTTCTATGGAGTATAGGAGGTGGAATATTTGGGTCATATTGTATCTCATGAGGGTGTTAAGGTAGACCCTAACAAAATTGCAGCCATTAAGGAATGGAAAATCCCCACAACCATACAGCATCTTTGAGTATTTCTCGGGTTGACATGATATTATCACAATTTTGTTGAGAATTGTGGGAGAATAGTGGCACCTCTAACACCATTACTGAAGAAAGATGAATTTTCTTGGACTCCATAAGCAACGAAGGCCTTTGAACATCTTAAAGAGGCAATGTGCCAAGCACTAGTCTTAGTTACGCTAGAATTCACAAAAACTTTTATTGTGGAATGTGATGCTTCAGGAAATGGAATTGATGTTGTTTTAATGCAAGAAGGAAGACCCATTGCTTTTGAAAGTCATTCAATCAAAGGAAAGTATTTACACAAACCCATTTATGAGAAGGAAATGTTGGCAATACTACATGCACTAAAGCAATGGCGACCTTACTTAATGGCAAGACACTTCAAGGTAAACACAGATAATGGTAGTCTTAAATACTTTTTGGAACAAATATTATCTTCAGAAGAGAAGCAAAAATGGGTGACAAAGATGTTGTGTTATGAATTTGAAATCATCTACAAGAAAAGGGAAGCAAAATGTTGTTGCAGATGCACTCTCAAGAAAGGATGAGGATGTGGAAGCATTGCTTTGTGCCATTTCTATTATCCAACCTGAGTGGATAACCAAAGCAAGGGATGAATGGAAGAATGATGAAGAGGTGTGGTCACTCATTCAAAAGTTGCAACAAGATCCGAGTACATCTTATACATTTAGCTGGAAAAACGATTCATTATGGTACACAGATCGCTTATATCTTTGTAATAATTCCCAACTCAAACAAAATATTCTTTTGGAATTGCACACCTCTCCCTTAGGAGGGCACATAGAATTTTTAAAAACTTACCATAGGGTCAAGAAGGAATTTTTTGGGGGTGACCTTAAATCTGATATTCAGAAATTTGTGGCATGATGTATGGTTTTCCAACAAAATAAAGTTGAGACAGTTAAGACCCTGGGTCTGCTACAACCTTTTGCCAATTCAAGTCAGCGTGGGGAGGAGGTATCAATGGATTTTATCATATGTTTACCCAAGTCTAAAGGAAAGAGTGTCATCATGGTGGTAGTTGATAGACTTACCAAGTATGCACACTTTTGTGCATTATCTCATCCTTTTAAAGCTAACACAGTGGCTACTGCATTTATGGAAACAATTTAAAAGCTTCATAGAAATCCAAAGATTATAGTAAGTGACCAAGATCCCTTTTTCACTGGAAATTTTTGGACAGAATTATTTTCTTGTCTTGGTACTCAATTAGCCCATAGTTCATCTTATCATCCTCAATCTGATGGGAAAACTGAGATAATGAACAAATGTTTGGAAGGATATATTCCTTGCTTTGTATCTGACAAACAAACACAATGGGTAAAGTGGTTACCTCTAACTGAATGGTGATATAACACTTCCTTACATACTGCAGCAAAACTAACCCCATCTATGGCACTTTATGGATATCATCCACCATCCATCACATCATCTTTAAGAGATAATTCTAAGGTTCAAGCAATGGAATATCACATTGAGCATCAACAGCGAGTTCTCCAACTCATAAAGGATAACCTCACTCTGTCGCAAAATCGAATGAAACAACAGGCAGATCTGCATCGCAGTGAAAGAATTTTTGATGTAGGTGACTGGGTATTTTTACGGCTACAACCATACAAACAAATGTTTCTCAAGAAAGCTAAGAAGGATAATAAATTATCACCCAAGTACTACAGTCCTTACAATGTGTTGCAAAAAGATTGGTACTATGGCATACAAATTGGAGTTGCATGCATCTTCCCGAGTACACCTAGTTTTCCATGTTTCACGCTTACAGAAGGTTATAGGTGACAAGCTTCCAATTCAAACAGTGTTTCCAGAACTTGATGAATAAGGAAAAATCATATTTGAGCCTAAAGCAGTCACAGAAACAAGAACCCGACAGCTACGGAATCGATCAATTTTAGAGTATCTCATTAAATGGAAGAACTTACCCGCTAAAGATTCTACATGGGAGGATGATAATTTTATATACAAGCATCCATAACTACTCAATCATTGAGGAAAGCAATTTTTTTAAGGAGAGGGGCATGTTAGGTCCCTATAATACTAGTATATCCCCCTTATTGTTATTGGTGTGCTCATGTAGCCCCCATATTGTTATTGTTGTGCCCCATAGAAGCCCACTATTCTTATTGTTGTGCCCTTACATTATTATTGTTGTGTAGGCTCTGATTATAATGTGACCCCTTAGTCCCCTATATATAAAAAGGAGTTCATGTCATTTGTATCATCCAAGAATTGTTCATTTAGTAATGTAAAGGAGGTTTCCCCCTCAAAGAGGATAATTTCTAAGTCGTTGATCTATATATTTGTGAGTTGGTTGCATAACACCTCAACTCATAGGTGACATGTTGTGAGAGAACTATCATATCAGGTCTATGTTTGGGTGAAACATCCTCCATCTACAACTATTTGTGGATTTGTTCACAAAGATAAGTGTCTTATTCACTATTTTTATTTCACATTGAGAATTTTAGTTGATGTGCATTTTACTCTATTATTTGAATGTTTTACATGCTATTGTGGGTATTAAAATGGTTTGCATTCATGTTTTTTTTTTATATATTAAATGGATGAACATTTTTTCACACTACATGAATTTAGCTCAATTGGTATCAGAGTTTTCTTTTGGGTTTAATAGCATGGATACTACAATGTGGTATTGGTACAATATAACATACTTTTTCCTTTGCGTTAAGTTGGATAAAATCCCCCAATTTTGGATTTTTTATTAGGTTTGTTTCTACAGGGGTTAATTGGTGTTTGAATGGTTGAAATGGATCATAATGTTTTTTTATAAGACTACAAGTCACTGGTGTCATGGCCATTAGAACTATGGAGGGGATGGGAATTCCTTTCCATATAGGAAGATTGATAAATGAATTTTCCATAGAGCTTCATCCATTTTAATGTAGATTGTGTGTGCATTTAATGTCCAATATTGGTTCGGGTTTTAATGTGTGTTTGCTAAATATTTAATTTTCATGGCATATATGATAATAATTTGTTGTTGTTGTGAGTTGATGATAAACTTGAATATGTGCTCTTCTTCTACTATATAATATAAACTCAAGTCTACAAAGGAGGGTCATTTGGTTGATGCCAATAAAGGTTTACTCAATGCCAATGTATTATTTAGGATCAATTTATATAATACTATAAAAATATTCCTTTCATAGAATCTGACCTCAATTTTGCAATTCCAGCTATGACTTGATCCAAGCTAGATCAGCGTTAAAGTTTCATCCATTTTAATGCAAATGGTGTGTATAGTTAATAGATGACGGTTGTTTAGGTCTAGCATATGTTTGGTTAATATTTCATTTGCATGCCATATTTTATGATAATTTCCTTCTATTATGAATTGATGATCAATTTTAATATGTTCTCTTCTTCTGGTGTGTAAGATAAACTTGAGTCTCAAAAAGAAAGTCATTTGGTTGATGCCACCAAGGGTTTGATTAGTGCCATTGTATTATTTAGATTCACTAGAGAATAATGCTACAAAAATTACCCTTTCATATAATCTAACCTTAAGTTTTTTATTCCAGACATGACTTGATCCATTTCATGAGCTTGTCCGTTGAGGGCCATATATCATTCAACCTACAAATCAAGGGTCATATTATACTAACAATTCATCAAGTATTTTATTATGGGTGGGAAGAGCTTGATCATGGGATTCATTGCAACTTTCTTGAATATAAATTCCAAAAATGCCACCCTCTAGAAGTTGGGTCATGATATTATCACATCAAGATCCTTGACTCTAATTGTGTATTGGTGGCTAATACCACATATTATTTGCAGGAAGGACCTAACCTCAATTCCAATAACAATAGAAGATAAATTTGGCACACCTGTGGAGAAAGATTTGTGTATGTTTTAACCATATACAATTAATCATTGCAAACATATTCTTAAAAAAATACAAAAGATGCAATAGTAAAAGCAAATTAACATGGATATTTGAAAATGGAAACCTAAACCAGGAAAACCAAGAATATTTTTCAATATATTCTTCAATACATTATTAATACAATACATATATCCTACATAATCCATAAATTTCCAATTCATTTACCATTGATTACTATACAATTGTAGTTCCTTCACCAAAACTACAAAACCATGGGAAAAATCACCATGCACAAAAAAACCACTAAAGATGAAACCATGAGTTGAAAACCACCAAAAATGGATGCAAAAAACCAACCAATTTTTTTCATGGATGTTGCCTCTAAACCTCTGCACGAGGGGGCTTCCACACCCTGATACACTTGACATAATGTACAATGTGTGTAGGTAGTTGTGCAAAGAATATAACACATACCCAGCATTTTCCACTTATTTTCTCTGCACACAAGGGGTCACAAGAGTACATGATCAAGAAACCAGGGCAATAATGCCCATTATTTCTCTACACCAAGAGAACTTATCAGTGATAATATATTTTTTTAATGAATATGCAACATTCTTCAACCATATCTCTCACTAGTAACACCTTCTATTCTTCACTAGTAACACCTTCTATTCTTCAACCATATCTCTCACAAAGTGACATTGAACATTAATATGCTTTGTCTTAGAATGATAAGTTGGGTTCTTCACTAGGAAGATTGTACTCTGACTATCAAAGTATATTGTCACAACTCGATGTACTAACCCAATACCTGAACATAATCTCTGAAAGCCATATTTATTCCTCTCTTGCATGAGTGGTTTCCATGTATTCAATTTATGTAGTTGAGAGTGCCACTACAAGCTACCTCTCGCTCCTCAAAATAGGTTAAACTCATAACTACTTGTAGGTATTTTACAATCCAAATCTCCAACCCAGATTGCATCAACAAAGCCATGTATGTCCAACACTCTTTCTAATCCTAGTCTTCCTTAGCAACACAATCTATAACCAGTAGTGCCACGAAAATACCTAAAAACCCTCTTTATTATTGTCCAATGCACCTTTCCTAGTTTTGAAATATACCTGCTCAATACTCCCATTACATGTGAAATGTTCAGTCTCGTACAGACCATTGCATACATCAAACTTCCAACCACATTGGCATATGGAACATGGGACATGTCCTCTTCCTCTTCCTATGTCTTGGGACTTAAAAGTAAAAACAAAATTGTGAACTTCTTTAAATAAAGCTATTAACAACTTTCAATGTGATCAGGCAAGTCGAACAAGTGAATTCTTAGAAACACTTAAGACCTTCAATGAACCAATAAAAAACCAACATTATTAGAACACTTGGGATATTGTTATAAGCATCAGATAAGTGAAGCCCTCTGAAGGACCTTACCCTTAAAAAACATTTTTGGCGTATTTAAAATCTACTAAATTTTAAATTTATATTTTTTTAATAAAAAGACATTTATACATATATATTTCTTAAAAGGGTAAATGGGAATGTCAAAATAATTTAAGGGAAGTTTTCATATTAATATTATTAAAAAAAAATTGTGTACGCTTGGCAGTACTTCATTTTTCTATTAATTATATATAGGCAGGTAACAAAAAATATGTCTGGTGGCCTCAACCTGCCTGAGGGAAACCAGGTCTGTTGGCCACCGATCAGCATCATATGTCGTCCAAAATTTAAACAGTTTGAGAATATCCATCCATGCTAAATATACTATTGTATCTATTGTATGCTTAATCCTTCAACTTTCAAAGTAAATGTTATCCAACCAAATCAACATAAAACCAAAAAATTGTTTTTTCTACTCTACTTCAGTCATCAGATGACTCAATAGGGGTCGGGTCCTTTGCACTCGACCCGGGCACTTCATTTTGCAGCAAGGTTTGAATTTGTTTTTCAATTTAGCCAAAACAGACATTCTGATGATATTGCTATACCTACACTGCCTGAATATCCTTTCGGATGTCCTTTAGGCTTGGATCCTCTTGATGAGATTGCATTGGTTCTTCCAGGTCCCTATGTGTTATCATGGCCCTTGCCAATAGGTTCTTCATTGCGTAGTACAGCTGGACTATCTATCTAAACGGCATTTTCCAACCTTTGGTGTGCCCCGGATCTATGAGCAAAGGATCCCATTCCTTCGTTGGAATAGATTTTGTCACAACCTTGGTGTTTAGGTATGTCTCCCATGTTGAAATTGTGGCTTTAACCTGAGCTAGAATTCCTCCATGGTATGCATGCATTAGGTTCTGCATGCTTTCCTCTCCTATTTTCCTACCCCTCTTTTGTTGGGTCTTACTCGTCGAAGCCACCGGCACCTTCATTTTATTTTATGTCTATTTGTCGGCCCGACAACCCCCTTTTCTTCTCGGCCTCGCTTCCGCCTTCACCATTTTGTTTTCCTTCTGATATTCTTCCAGCCTCCACCCCTCTCTAGTTCTTTCCTGCTCCTGGTATCGAAGTGCCGGAGTCAGAGTGGCAGTAGAGTTAGATAAACCTATAAGAGTAGCATAAGTACAAGCATTATAACCAGTCCATATTTCATTCATGGCCTTCCGCCTTTCCATGTAAAACACCTTTACAATATGGTGAATTCGAATTTGCAGGAGATGACCCAAGTACCCCCCAATCCCTTCCAATCTTTCCTTCATCCTCACTGTGCGCAATGGTAAGAGATACTCTTCCCTCCACCACTTGATTAGGGAAGTCGGCCAACTGGGATCCAAGTTGAGGTCCAATGACACTCGATTTTGCTAACAGACAAGGTTTGGGATAACCACAACAAGAAATGTAGGAGTTTGGCTCAGTTCTAGCTAAAATTGCAAGCCCACTAGAATCTGGAGGCCCCAACTCCTCCCTCCTACCCTTGAGGATATTGATGCTACCCTGCAATCCGAATTGAACCAAAATGACTAAGAGAGATGTTAAGAGCATACCCAGATCTCCCCCCCTGGTCGGTCTTATGGGCCTCTACCCAGCCATAACGCCACTTCCCCCATATTGTATTTGTCATGGTGAAATTACCAGCCGCACTGGGGTTCCAGTCCCCCACCTCCCTTTTGTTGCCCTGCTGCTTCTCCGAATTACCCAGGAGCCACGTTGAGACCAATTGGTCAAGCTTTCCAAAATTAAGGTACCCCAACACCCCTTTCTTGCGCCCTTGGGTTTGCATGTCTCCCACTAACCAGACTAACTAGACTATGCATGTCTTCCACTTCCCATACCCCCCTCTCACCCCTCGCTGGTTTTGGAAACTACCAGACCACCGTAGTCTCTCAGGGGAGCCTTGGCCCCTTCTATATCCCAATCTGTGGGTTTTCTTGATGGTCATTGCCAGTTTCATTACCCAGGAGCCGAGAATCACTCTTGACCCTCCATGAATCCCCTTATTCCCTTGCATCCTTCCATATATTGGAGAAAATAAAAAACCAGAGATCAACAGCAGAATACTGAACCAAAATTCTCTTGAAACATTCGAAACCTCCATCATTTGATGCCAGACCAACCTTTATTCATGCAGCATTGATTCAATATCTAGACTTAGGTAGGATTTAATTACATACCAATCCTTTTCCATGTTGTTGAAGGTGATTTCCAGGTGCAGACAACAGTCCCTTCTCCGACAGGCCTGGTTCTATTCTCAGCTTCCAGTCTCGTTGTCGGTTGCATGTTTCCTCCTCCAGCCTTACAAGCATGCACTGACTGTCTTCACCGCCTTTCTACCTTGATAACTTGTCAACCTACCCTTTTCTTTTCCCGAGGCAGCCTCCACCTGCCTACCTCTCTCGGCACCTCCTACCGTGCTCGTGTGGGGTCCTTGGGTAGGCCACCCACGTACCCTCTCCAGTTGTCCTTCTCTCATGTCAACGATCCAATTCTATATCCCCCGCCATCACACCCCGATCAGGGGCTATTAATATTATTAATTGGAAGCAAAAAAATATTGAAATTAAAATGATTTTATTGGATGTTTTTTCCATTATTTTTCCATATATTTCGGTCCACTATTTCGATGATGACCTCTTATAATAGGTAAAATGATTGTTTAATTTGAAAAGAGATAGTGTTAACCCTCAAAGACTTTTTGACATATGTTTCTCTAAAAGTGGAAATGAGATCACTGAAAATATGAAAGGAATAATAATATAAGCATTTAGATAATACTTTCTACAAGTCTTGGTTCTTTTCATTTATAGGAATAAAGTAAAATAATACAAAAAATCCTAACATACCTCTCTCCATTTTCCTAAAACTAAGGGGAGAGAAGAATTTTAGAAGTTGGAAGAATGCACTTACCCTTGAAAGTTGGGCACAACCACATTTCAATCTCTCCTTTTACGTTATTGTGAACATGGAATAAAGAGGTGGGGAGCTTTAAGAATGTGGCCTTGTAACATGTTATAGAAAGTGCTTCCAAAGTTGTGCTTACACTCATTATTTTGCTCATTAAAGTGAGTAGTAGAAAATTCCTTCAACAAAATAAGCTATTTTTAGGTAAATTTGACGTGGTGAAGGAGTCAAGGTTGTTAGCTCAAAAATGGTTATTTTAAGAATGTAGTAGTAGTGACCTGTGGTATTAAGCCAAATGCATTACATGTAGTTAAAACCTTAAAAAGGCTTGGGGATTCTCCCTTGTAATGTGAAAAAGTTGAGAAAAATGCTCACTTGGTTGGGGCAAGCATGTTGGCCAGCTTAGTTGTATTGAAGTCAAGGATAGTGACTACTTTTAAGCCATAATATAATAGATATATTGTTGGTTGGATTTTCCCTAGTTGGGGTTTTCCACAATAAACAATGTATGTTGTTGTTATCTATGTAATTTATTTCTAATTATTTTATTCTTGCATCAATTTAATTATTAACAAGTGGTATTGAAGCCAAATAAAGGTCGAAGAGGAGAAGATATTATTTGGTAGAAATAATTGTAATTTTTTTTCAAGTTGCTAAGGGGTTGAGGGTAATGCATGGATGACCTTGTTGGAGATGACATGAGATGGTCGCTTCAACAAGCATATGCAAATACAAAGAAAAAAGTCAATGTAGACAAAAACTAGATTAGGATGTTGGTTGTGAAGAAGCGGCATGAGGAGAGAACCTGGTGTGAGCAAGTGTGTGGAAGGGAGAGAATGGAAGCATAAGTGCCAAGACAATAACAATCAAAATAAATAAATAAAATTAAAAAAAATAACTTTGGAGATGGAAATTTGTAAACTACATATAAATGGGCATATGAATGTCAGACCTAGTTAGGCATGCTTACCCCTACCAATAAATTATTGACATGGAGTTAAGTGACAGAGAAGAGGAGCATGTAGGTTTCTAGATTTGATCCAAATTAGTTCCTTAGTGAATTTTAAAGGGGATATTGTTAAGTAAACTTGACCCAATGAAAGAGCCAAGGTTATTATGTCAAAAATGGTGGTTTCAAGAACATGGTATTTCTAGCTCATGGTATTAATCCTGTGGTATTACATGTAGTTAAAGTCTTTAAAAGGTTTCAAGACTCTCCATTATAATATGCTAGATTTGAGAAAAAGGCTTGCTTGGACAAGGCTAGCGTGTTGGCTAGCTTAACTGCATTTAATGTTGAAAATGCAGCAAGAAATTCCTAACTTAATTTTCCCTTGATTAAATTAGATGAAATTTGAATTTCAAATTTCAACAGAATACTTGGAGGTAGTTAACTAATATGACATGGCTCTTGTCACTCAATTAAATCAGTAAATTCCATTTGGAGACACTTCAGTTCAATTCTACATGATTGATTACTAATTTGTAGCGATCTATTTCAGTTAATTTGAGTTATTGTGAGTGTAACTAGTTCCCACTATTAGTAGAACTAGTGGAGGTTCAATCAAGGGTGTGTAACTTTTTTCACACTAGGTGATCATCCAATTAACTAATCAATAAACCCAAAATATTTTTTGAATGTAGAGAATTCAAGTTTCCTAATTGAGATTGGAGTTCAAGGGCAGTGTACTATCAGTTGTAAACTATTCTAATTTGTACAGGTCATGCATGCAGTCAGAGAAGGACCTATAGGAAATGCACATTCCAAATCGAGGAATTTCCTAATTAATAGGGGGCTAATTCCTTGAGGAACAACACAAGGAAATAGGATCTTGGAGGCTTGGAAAATTGGCCAAGTCAGACAGTAAGGCAGAGGATAGAAGATACAAGTGCAGGTTGAGCTCAAGCTTGAGCAAAGCATATTGTATTCATCCACATTCTTTGATTGATGCAATACAGATAATAAGGGGTTTTGAGCAGTTTCTTTCCCCTAGATAAATATCTATGTATGTGTATTAAATATTGATGCATGTTAATGATTTGTGTTCTTGATCGTGAATCTGCTTCCGCGGATGAGTAGAGTAGCTTCTAGTCTTGTGATTTAGTAAATTTCATGAGCAGTTTAGAATCTACACATTAATTTATACATAGTATCAAAGCTAGATTCACAATAGAGAAGAGAATTCGAAGTTGTCATTGCAGGAGATTCAAATTTGAATATCAATGTTACAAGCTTTCTCTGGGACTAAGAAGATGGATTTCAATGGACTCAGGATCAAGTATACTTTGGAAGGAACCACAATTTTTTGGGCATGAAATATCTAAATGGAGGCAAGATTGGATGATAATGGGATGCTAGAATACATCAAGACAGATGTAGCGAAACCCCTAGCATCTGATGCCTAGGATCTTTCTCAGTGGAAGAAGGATGTAGCTAAAGCGAGGAGGATCATATTGGAGGTATTTCAGGATCATATTGTCTTGAATCTCCATGGGAAAGAGACTTTGTTCGCGATGTTGAAAACATTAACAAATTTTTTTTACAACAATAGTGACCACAGGAAGTTGGCACTCAAGGACAAGCTTCAAAGTATTAAGATGCAAAATAATGAAACAATTTTGCAGTACCTGAGCAGGTTTACACAGTGTCGTGATGAGCTTGGTAGGGTTGGTATTACTGTCCCTAAAGAAGATCTGGTAGCTCTAGTCCTCTTGGGACTTCCCAAGAGCTAGCATAGTTATCAATATTCAGTAAATGGTAGAGAGAAACTACCAAGTTGGGAGCGGTTATGGTTCGATCTAGTGTAGGAATAAATAAGGCAGAGAAACGGAGATGAGAATTCATCCAAGGTTGAGGATGAGGATTTGTGCCTTGGACTGAAAGATAAATAAATGGAAGGGGAAGAAAACCCAATCCAAAGCAGAATCTGGTCAAGGGGAGAAGAAGAAATACTTGTCCAAAATCAAGTGCTTTCGATATCATGAACTAGGACACTATGCCATGAAATGTTCACACAATAAGGTAAGCAAGAAGACCGTAAGAGGAGTAGTGGTTGAAGCCTTGGATTCATAGTTAGAACTTTATTTTACCCTCATTACATGCATGGAAAGCACAGTGATGGGTAGCGTGTGGTATCTTGATAGTGGTGCCTCACTCCACATGATGGGAAACAAATAATTTTTTAGTGACTTGTAGGTGAAGGATCTCCAGATACACATCGAGATGGGAGATGATGGAAGGTATGGGGTGACTGACATTGGTATTGTTACTTTTTAGAGTGATTTTGGCTCCCCTCTCAGGCTCAAGGATGCGATGTATGTACTGGGTCTGAAGAAGAATCTAGTTTCCATCGCGGTGTTGGAAGACCATGGATATGATGTGATATTCAGCAAAAGTAAGGATTTATTGAGACACATAGCCACGGGACAAGTGAAGCAGATCGGAATTCGAGTGAAGAACCTCTACAAATTATATGTGGAATATTTTGTAGCATTGAGCACAAAAACAGATAAGGTGCATAGCCGAGATGTTGGTGAATTATGGCATAGAAGACTTGGAATTTTTCATCATGGCACTTTGAAGATTATGCAACAAATTTCTATAGGCCTTCCCAATGGAGCACTAAAGTAGCGAGATACATGAAAAAGGTGTACATTGGGGAAGTACACCAAATCCACCTTCAATGATCGAGACAGTAGGGCGCATTCAATCCTTGAAAGGATCCACTTTGATATATGTGGACCTTTCTCGACAACCGTCACTTCCAAGCATAGGTATTATGTTATATTTGTGGATGATTTCTCATGAAAGTGTTCGATCTAGTTCATGTAGAAGAAAGACCAGACATTATCCAAATTTTTTGAGTTTAAATCACTTATTGAGAAAGAGAATGGAATGAAAGTGAAGGCTCTCAGAATCGGTAATGGTGGTGATGCGTGTTGAATGAGTTTAAAAATTTATGTGCAAAGGAAGGCATTCGATGGGAGTTGAAAGCACCTCATAACCCACAACAGAATATGGTTGTTGAGAGGAAGAACATAAGTATTATGGGAGCATCTCGGGCGATGTTGCATGACCAAATCCTACCTCTACACTTGCGAGCTTAAGACTGCAACACATCAGTATATTTGCAGAATAGGAGTCCTCACAGGATTCTTGGCATGAGTACACCAGAGGAAGCTTTTTCAAGGAAGAAACTAGATGTGTCACACTTCAGGATCTTTAGATCATTAGTTTACTATCATGTATCCAAGGAAGCAAGGAAAAATATAGAGATGACATCAGAGTTGGGCATATTTGTGGGGTACACTGATACACCTCACAACTATCATGTGTACTTTCCATCTCTCGGGATGATAATGGTCAGAAGAGATGTGAAATTTGATGAAGAAAAGGCAATGAGGTGTGCTCTTAAGAGGGAGATTTAGTTGTAGCATGATTAGGAGATTTTGGATCTAAAGGAAGAACCTCAGGAAGTTGTGGAGAAGCCACAAGCAGAGGAGGAGAGAGTGGATACATCCACTTAAGCAGATACATCCATAGAAGGAAGGAAGTGGACCAGGGAAGATGAACGATTATTGCAGGATGTTAGGGAGAATGTGGGAGTACCCACATCACAACGCAGGAAGAGGAGGTCATTGCATCAGTACACTAGCTATATGGATCTAATGAGTGAGGTATTAGAGACAGAGTCATCCTCATTCGAGGAAGTTGTAGATCAACTAGTATGGGTTGATGCTATGGTAGAGGAATATGATTCCATTTTCATAAACAGTGTTTGGGAAGTGGTCCCAAGACCAGCAGAGAAATCAGTGGTTGGCTCGATATGGATTTACAAGGTAAATCATACAGCATATGGGAGCATAGAGAAACACAAGGCCAGATTTGTGGCCAAGGGGTTCTCTCAGATGGAGGGAATTGACTATGAGGAGACCTTTGCTCCAATAGCAAGGTACTCATCCATCAGGTCAATTCTAGCATTGTCAACACAAATGGGGTGGAAGATCCACCAGATGGATGTGAAGACAACATTCCTCAATGGAGTTATTGAGGAGGAGGTGTATATTGAACAGCTATATGGGTTTGATACTTTCGACAGAGAGTCGCATGTGTGCATACTCAAGCAAGCATTGTATGGACTCAAACAAGTGCCTCACGCTTGCTATACCAGGATCAATAACTATCTCACCGGTTTGGGCTTCACAAAAAGTGAAGCAGGTGCAAACCTTTATCACATTGTGGTAGAAGATAAATTATTTATTATTATTTTATATGTCAATGACTTGATCCTTACTGGTGTTGAGAAGTTGATCAAATCTTGCAAGGAGGGTCTTGTAAGAGAGTTCGAGATGAAGGACATGGGACTCATGCATTATTTTCTCAGTTTGGAAGTATGGAAAGGAGATGGGGAACTATTTTTCTGTCAAGGAAAGTATGCCAACGAGATATTGAATAAGTTATGCATGGAGAGTAGCGAACCCATGGATACTCCTCTAGCAGGTAACTAGAGGAAATAGGATGCCACCTCAGGTGAGGAAGTGGAGGCTACCATTTACAGGCATCTTGTGGGTTCACACATGTATTTCATGAACACGTGACCAAACATGTGTTATGCAGTTAAACAACTTAGTTAAGCCATGGTTAATCCAACCAAACTATATTGGAAGGAAGCAAAGCATGTGTTGATATACCTAAGAGGCACTACTCAGTTTGGTCTTTGGTATAAATGAACAAAGGTAGTGAAGTTGCAAGGCTTCAAAGATGCAGATTAGGTAGGGAGTCCATCAGATAGGAAGAGAACTTTAGGAGGATTTTTTAGTGTTGAGTTAGCGGAATTTTCTTGGTACAAAAAGAAGTAGAGATCTATGGCACTCAACTCAGTAGAAGCAGAGTACATGGTTTCAAGTCAAGCAGCATGTGAGGCTATCTGGATGAGAAATATTATTGTTGGGTTATTTGGTGAGAATATGGATTCTACAGTGATTTACTCTGACAACCAGAGTTGTATAAAACTGTCTGAGAATACATTATTTCATGATCGTTCCAAGCATATCGACATTTGGTATCACCATCTACAATATTGTGTGCAGAGGCGGTTTATATTCTTGCAATACATTCCGACAGAGGAACAAGATGCAATATTTTTACAAAGGCTTTGTCAAGAGGAAAATTTGAGTTCCATAGAAGCAGGATTGGGGTATATGATAATCCCTTTCTTGCTGAGAGGGAGTGTTGAAAATGCAGCAAGAAATTCCTAATTTAATTTTCCCTTAATTAAATTAGGAGAAATTCGAATTTTAATTTCAACAGAATACTTGGAGGTAGTTAACTGAGGTGACATGGCTCTTGTCACTCAGTTAACTCAGTAAATTCAAGTTGGATACACTTGAGTTCATTTCTACATGATTGATTTCTAATTTGTAGAAATCTATTTCAGTTAATTTGAGTTATTGTCAGTGTAACTAGTTCTCACTGACAGTAGAACTAGTGCATGTTCAGTCAAGGGCGTGTAACTTTTTTCACACTAAGTGATCATCCAGTTAACTGATAAATCAGCCTAAAATAATGGTTGCATGCAAAGAATTTGATTTACCTAGTTGATATTGGAGTCCAAGGGCATTGTACTATCAGTTGTAAACTATTCCAAGTTGTACAGGTCATGCATGCAATAAGAGAAGGACCTATAGGAATTGCGCAATCCAGACTGAGGAATTTCCTGATTAATAGGGGGCTAATTCCTTGAGGAACAACACAAGGAAATAGGAGCTTGGAGGCTTGGAAAATTGGCTAACTATTGGCCAAGGTCATTCAGTTAGGCAGAGGATAGAAGATACAGGTGTAGGTTGAGCTCAAGCTTGAGCAGAGCATATTGTATTCATCCATATTGTTTGATTAATGAAATATAGATAGTAATGGGTTTTGAATAGTTGCTTTCCCCTAGATAAATATCTTTGTATGTGTGTTAAATATTGATGCATGTTAATGTTTTGTGTTCTTGATCGTGAATTTTCTTCCACGAATGAGTAGAGTAGCTTCTAGTCTTGTGATTTAGTAAATTTCATGAGCATTTTAGAATCTACACATTAATTTCTACATTTAAATCGAGGATATTGGCTACTTTTAAGCCATAAGATAATAGTTTGATTGTTGATTGGTTTTTCCTTTGTTGTAGTTTTCAAGGAAAATCATGTGCATTGTTACTATTTGTGTAATTGACTTTTAATTATTTTCTTCTCATGTCAATTTAATTATTAACATGTATTTCGTCTTTGTGATGAACATAGTTTTCATTTCACCCATAGTCCATGTATAAGCATCATAGAATAATGGAAAATTCCTTGTAACGTATTCGCCAATAGTAGGTCAATAAAATTCCTTAAGAAATTTCCACATTTTCCCCATCCAAATAGCATAAATAACTTAAGATCTTGCCTATATATGTGTAATCTACAATGACATACATTATTGAGCACCAAAGACATAGTCTCAACTTACTTTCTTTGTTGGAAAGTTGACTATACTGAGGGGGGGGGTGTGGGGGGTGAAGTAGTATAGTACATTCATGGTCATCAAATTTATGTTTTTAATTTGTTTTCTTATAGTTATTTGAACTATTAAATTAGCAACATTACATTATATGAAAATCATATTTAAAATGTAAACAGAATTCAATTATAACATAAGAATCATCACACAAAAGAAACACATGTGGACACCAGATATAAGTGGAAACCCATAAAGGGGAAAACCACGAATGTGTTGTCATTGTGATGTAAAGGCAAGCTCCTATTTCCTTTATTACATCAGATTTTGGAGGTTCCAACCTCTCCGCTATTTTGTGAGATACAATTTGTTGGGAAGCTCCTATTACCTCTTTTACATTAATTTTCTATAGGTTTCTACCTATAGGAGGCTTCTACCTCAATTTACTTCTCAAAGCTACTACTTGGTAGGAAGCTCCTACTCCCTTTTCTACAGGCTCCAAACTGCTCTTTTTCAGGCTACTACCTGAAAGGATAAAAAAATCCCCTGATACATAAAAGTTTTAGTATGTTGGTTTACCTAGTATTTAATTTTGCATACCTCTGTATCTTTGTCGATGCCTTCCCTTCCTCAAATTTTCTTCACATATTCTCTTCTTCTTTCTCTCTTTACTAGGAAATGCACAAACAAGGTCTCGTAACAAGTCTTTCAATTCACAAAATAACCAACCACTTTTCCATCCAAAAGTGTGTCTTTTTATAAACAAAAATTTTTGATTGTTAGTATTCCATGCAGGAATATGAAGTGAAAAAATTTCCTCTTTGTATTCCACATGTTCATATCACATTTTTTCATATTTTGAATATCAAAAAAAATCAAATTAACTTCAAATTATTCAAACATAGATTATCATAAACCAACTTTAATGATTAAAAAATTCCAAAACCTAAAGTTTTCTTTATACATGCTACAATACATGGACATTGGTTACCTACTGTCAATCTGGGCTGTAGACATTTATAATAAATTGTCAATATAAGTTACGGACATTGATAGCTAAGCTTAAACTTGCATTTGTTCTCTGAATTAGGAAAAAAATAAAAATTCTTCGCCTGATTAGAAACCATTTGCATCACAACTTCTTAAAGCACCTCTGCAACTTTGACCTCTACAACGTACTCTGTCAACATCATCAACTCAACGACTTCACATTTTTTAACAAAACATATGCAAGCATTTACATCAAAACACCATAGTATTTGCACTTGAGGCAAGCATACCTCTGACAATCAATCAACAACTTCATATGAGAAATTCATACATACTTGTTCATCAACATACCCATTATAGCATAGTAGACATAACAAGCATACCATAAATTGATGCCATTTTCCATCAATGAAAACTTTGCTAACAACCTTTCCCAAAGGCAATCTTGCCTTTAGAAAGATTCAAACTAGACCACCATAAACAACAAAAAAGATGAGAATTTAGTATGTGGAACTTATAGATGAATGCATTAGTGACTTAGCTTCCTTTCTTGTAGCCTCTTAACCATAATAGTTCTACAATTACAAGGAAAATATAACAAAGAATTTGAAAATTAATGGAAACTTTGTGTAGTCTTCTCACTAAAAAAATTTGACATATCTCCATTGTATGTAATTATACATTTGTTCAAATTTATTATAAGACAACAAAAGTGATCTAGTTAAACCCAAAATAAATAGACTTAAATTAGTATACACACGCACACAATAAAATCAACTTATCATCATATATGACATCAAAATGAAATATTTACCAAACATTTTCTAGAACCTAAACAACAATAGGTCGTTAAATACACAAACAATCTACATTAAAATGGATGAAGCTTTATTGTTGGTTCAGTGATGGACCGCGTCATGGTTAAAACTGCAGAATTGGTTAGAGTCAAAGGGGATTGTTTTTGTAGCATTATTCTCAAGTGATTCTAAACAATATAATGGCATTGATTAAACATTTAGTGGCATCAACCAAAAGGCCATCCTCTAAAGACTCAAGTTTAACTTAAAGACATGAAGAAGAGTACATATTCAAATTTACCATCAATTCACAATATAAGAAAATTATCATCAATATATGATAAGGAAATATAATATCTACCAAACACACACGAAAACCTAAACCACTTTTTCTTGTTAACAGCAAGCACAATTCGTAATAAAATAGAATAATTTTTATGGCCAATCTAGTTACCATTCTTCTGAGATCGAAGAAAATGACCAAACCTCCTATAGTTTCAATGGCCACAACACCAATGAGGTGCACTCTGATAATAAAGACAGTCTGAGTGCTGGAGGAATCACCTAGTGGCGGAAATATTGTGGGGGGGGGGGGGGGGGCGGAGGGAGGTGGGGTGAATCAGTATTTCTTTCAATTTTTATATTATACTAGTTAATATCTCTATCACAAGTTAAACCATAACACAAGAATTAGAATGAAAGATAATTTTATTAATGAACATGGTGAGGACTCCAATCCTCTTTTACAAAAATTCAGGCTCCAACATGTACAACAAAATATCTAACTTCTTCAAGGATCCAACCTTGAATGAAGGCTCCAATCCTCTCAACAAATCCAAGCACCAACTTGGTCAAAATGAGGACTCCAATCCTCCTAGGCTGAAACCTTTCCAAATGCCTCAAATCAACTTCTTCAAGATGTCTTCAAAAAGGATTTCCAAAGTTGGCTCCAAATGCACTTCAAAAGAGGTCTCCAATATATTCTCCAAGTCTACTCCAAGAATGCTTCAATCCCGCTTCAATAAAGGATTCCAATGCTACTACAAATGGTCTCCAAGAAAAGGAATTCTTCAAAATATGGTTCAAATCTTTCTCCAAAATTTTACTTTAGAAAGTCTTCAAGAATGCTTCAAAATGTGCTTTAAAAAGGTCTTTAAAAATGCACAACGATGCCTCCAAAGTATGAGCTTAATTTTTTACCAAAGTATGCCTGAAATCTAAGTCACAAGTGGGATGAAACCAAAGATAAAGAAGAGCTAATTCTTCTTCTTATTACATGACAAAAATTCTGCCACATGGTATGACTTATTCTTCTAGTTGCAGGGCCGAAATACCACAAGTCAAGTTACAGGTATAAGGTCTACAATAGGGTCAAGGTATGCTACAAGGTCGAGGTCTATTACATGCTTAATTCATTATGTCAGGGCTGAACAACAAGTTGAATTTCATATTGTCAAGAGGGAGAAATATGTGCCTTGCCACAAGTCTGAAATAGGTTGAGTTTTAGGCTAAATTTTGTGCCACGGGGAAGCCAAAGTAGTATACCAAGGATAATTTCAATTTTTCTCCAAAATATGTCACGAAAGAGGTCAAATTACAACAAAACATAGCTTCAAAAATTGATTAGAAAAAAACCACTAAGATTCCTTAATGAAAACAAAGATAGAAAACCAAGTTTTGCTCCTTCAAACAGCTCGTAGGTTCATGAGATATGAACCTTTTTACTTATCCTTTAGGTTTGAATCCTTCTTGCCTTGTCTTCATCAAGCTAATGTGACTGAATTAGGGAGAATCATGGCATTTATTTATACTAATTCAATCACACACTGAACCGACATGTATTTTGGGGAGGGGGCTGACTTGTTCTTGAGTATGCAAACTTAGCAGAGGTCAAAAACAAGTTTTTGACTTGAAAAAATAATTTATCCTCAGTGGAGAGAAGTTAGGAGTCTTGAAAATGCTCGTTGGAAAGGGCTTAAAGTTCTCTTCAATCCTATGCAATTATTTTATTCAGTTAATCATCCTTTGACATCAATAACAATTTATTTCTCCAACAATCTCCTACTTTGTTATTGATGGCAACACTCCTTCGTGCTACTCCCCCTATCATTGTGCTACTCCCCTTATCATGGTACTTCTACCCTTGAAATCAACATGTTACTCCCCTATCATTTTCTCCCCCTTTGACATCAATAACAAAGGTATTCTCTAATGGGATGCAAGAGAGACGATCCCCATCTTTTGATGAAGATATTCAAATGCTTCTTTGGGTAGGGGTTTTGTGAAGATGTCTGCAATTTTCGCCTTAGTGTTGGAATATTCCATCTTGATGTTCTGCTCTACAACTTTTTCTTGAAGGAAGTGGTACTTGATTGTAATATGTTTTGTCTTTGAATACATGAAAATATTTTTTGAGATATTGATTGCACTAGTATTGTCACAATAGATGGTGATAGGCTAACTTGTTTCTATTTTGACATCATTCAAGGCTTCCTGCATCCATAGGATTGTTGTGCAACAGTCCGCAACTTCTATATACTCTGCTTCAGTTGTGGATAGATACATAAATGGTTGTTTCTTACTTAACCATGATACAATACAATCTCCTAGGAAAAATGCATTATCACAAGTGTTCTTTTGATCATCAATTCTTCTTGCACATTCTGCTTCGGTATATGTTGTCAAAGTAAGTTTTGTGCTCTTACAATACCATTATCCAAAATCAAGAGTCCCCTTTAGATATTTGATTATTCTTTTCACTGCTTGTGTGTGTGATTCCTTAGGTGATGAGTGGAATATTTCCACCATTCCTACTGTTTGCATGATGTATGGTCGTGAAGTTTTCAGATATATAAGCCCTCCAATCATTGATATGTATAGAGTTGCATCTACTGTAGGGGATTCATCATCCTTACTCAACTTGCAACCTATAATCATAGGTATGTTTACAGCAGCACATTCTTCCATCCCAAATCATTTAAGCATCTCCTTGAGGTACTTTGTTTGCGTTATGAACATTCCAACATCGATTTAAGTTACTTAAAGTCTAAGAAAGTAAGATAGCTCTCCAATCATCAACATTTCAAATTCTTTTGACATATCTTGCGCAAATTTTTGACCCATTTCATCGTTGTTGTTGCCAAAAAATAGATCATCCACGTATACTAGTGTGATTAGCAAAATATCTTCATCCATCCTCATGTAAATATTGTTTCCTGCAACTTCTATTTTTAATCCTTGTTGTTGAAGATAATGATAAGTGTAGTGCCCACTCTAGTTTCCTTACCTTAATACGACATTATCTTTTTATTCTTCGAGGACCTCAGATTGAGGATCTGGACCCATGACACTATTATTAGCGATTGAGATATTCATGGTTGTGATGTTTATGAATGCTTTCCATTGATATTATGATAGCATGAATGGTTATGTAGCTTATCTATCAGTATTCTGATGATTGCAATATTAAATAGTTAAGTTGGTCCCTATTTGAATTTATGATGAGGGTAGTAAAGAATATGTATTCGCTCTACTAAAAGCATAATGAGGATAAATTTGATGGATAGCTATATTTCTACGATGCTACAATGTTGATAGCTTAATGAATATGTATGTTTCCATTGATGATTATTGATGATAGCCATGAGGGATGTGTCCCCTATGTTACCTACTTCCTTTAGTTCAGACTTACAATGGACAATGATGTGAATGACCAGGAATTGATAATGATGCTATTATGATAATTGACTAACATTGAGAAACCTTGTTACTGATGATTATTGAGTATGGCAGGAAACCATCAGAGGCACTCGCATATGACATGTCGATGACACCTGGTTTGATGAAAATTCATATTATTTTATCTTTTAAAGTCTAAGTCGATCTTGAAATCTGCCATATATGTTTAACTATATTCTGATGATATGTTAATGGTTGCAGACACAGATTAGTTGCTTGACCGAATGACCCACATATGGGTGATGGGGTTGTACAGGTGGATGGAACTACATGGGAGGGGTGGGACAGAGTCCCTGATCTCACCCACTAGCACTCCCGCCGTGACTTGGGCTGGAAGGGTTGAGACACCTTCGCCTTGAAGATCACGATGCCATGAGGGCAGGTCCCAAAGTTGGGTCGCTCATGAGGAGATTACTGGGGGGCGCGCATCAAGGCGGATTCCTTGATCCCCAACACCATTAGTCTCACTATAGCAGGCAACATAAGAGATGATAGTGGTCTATGACGTTGCACTATACTTTCCCCTCGTAGTCACTGGATGCTTGAAGGGCAAGTGGTGTGGCACCCTTGGAACTTCAGGGGAATTTCTTGAAGGGCACGACCAACTTGGCACCCTTGGCATCACAAATAAACTATTAGGTGTGGCACCCTTGGAACTTCTAGGGAAGTTCTTGAAGGGCACAACCAAACTGGCACCCTTGACATCACAAATAAACTATTAGGTGTGGCACCCTTGGAACTTCTAGGGAAGTTCTTGAAGGGCACAACCAAACTGGCACCCTTGACATCACAAATAAACTATTAGGTGTGGCACCCTTGGAACTTCTAGGGAAGTTATTGAAGGGCACAACCAAACTTGGCAACCTTGGAATCTTTAAAAATAAATAATAATAAATAAATATAAGCAAGGAATGAAAACTAGGTAAATTTACATCAAGGGTAAATGATGATTAGAAACCAATGTAATTAAATCAAAAATAAAACTTGGAATAAGGAGGATCATAGGAAGAATTAAAATAGAGTACCTTAAAAACTCTACCCTTCCCATGTTGGAAAGTACTAGGAAGATTATGCGGTTTAATTAAGAAAAAGGGGAAAGACAAACATAATGGTAAGGATAAAGATTAATCCTAAACTAATTAACCTAATTAAGAAAAGAGGAAGGTGAATTAAAATGAGAATAATAAATTAAATTTAGAGAAATGTAGAGAAGCTCCATGTGTCAACAACCAACATAAGAATATCCATCTAGGAGATAACCTGAGTTAAATTAGGGAGTAGATTGGGGATAAAATCTTGACTCATTAATTGACTTCAAGTAATGAACACAAATTAAGGAATAAAAGGGGGGAATAAAGAGACAACTAGGAGAAGAAATAGGAATCTTGTTGAGGTGAGGAAAATATTAGTTTTAAATAAAAATTTAAGTAAATAATTTTGGGAGACCCTTGATGTGAGAATGACACATGGGTGGGTGAATAATCAAGCTATTGAATTATAAAAAAATAATTAATTATGCATGACATGACAAGTGTCACCTATGAGGACTCCTATAAAAGAAGGGGCAAGCCATGGGAGAAGGGACTTTTTGGGGAACCCTATTGTTGGATGGATGAGATGATGTCAGAGCAGTGATTACGAAGCTATAGTGAGTTTGGTGAGGTAGAGGATTTTAGAGAGGGGACTCTTGAGCCAAGGTGTTCTCTCCTCTACCAGCTAGTGCTTTCCTCCATTGTACAACCCCATTGCAGCTCGGGGGTCCGCGGGGAAGAAGAGTACCCAAGGAGTAGGCTGGGAGGTTAACCGGTGGGTCTTCACATTCGGATCAAGTGCGTAATCATTCACTCGCGGAGGTGACCGGCTACAAGGGAATACCAGTAACAGCAGAGCAAGCGGAGTCTCACCTTCTGGTGAACGGTACACATGTATTTCATTACTATTGATCTTAGTTAAACATATGTAAATGTTATGATATGTTTCCCTGAAATGAGTGTCAGGAATGTGTGTGCTAAATAAATTTAAAATTTCAATGCGTTTCTTTTCTGGTTGTATTTGTTGTTAACTAAAAAAAAAAAAACAAAAAAATGTAATTAGTCTGAATCGTGGTCCTTACAATAAGTCTATCATACGAAGCCCTTGGATGTTGTTTTAATCCGTTCAAGGTTGTTTTTAATTTGCAAGTGAAGTCTTCATTTTCTGACAATTCAAACCCTCCAGTTTGTTCCATGTGTACTTCTTCTTTCAAAACTCCATTTAGAAAGGTTGACTTCACATCCATATAACATATTTTGAAGCCTTTTGAGAAAGAAAATGCTAAAATATTTGTATAGCCTCTAGTCTAGCAACGATATCAAAAGTTTATTCAAATTCAATTCCTTCAAATTTGAGTATATCCCATGCACACCAATATTGCCTTGTTTCTGATTATTTTTCCTTCTTCATTCATTTTTTATTAAACACCCACTTGGTTCCTATGGCATTATTATCCTTTAGATGAGGTACTAGTTCCCATGTTCCATTCTTTTCAATTTGGTTCATCACCCTTTCCATTGCTTTTATCTAGTGTGTATCCCTACCTGCTTGAGTGAAATTATTTGGTTCTATTATGGATAGCAAGGAAACATCATTCCTGTTTGGTGTGTTTATCAACGTTCTTCTTTTTTTATACGCGCGTCCATATCTTTGATAACCTGGTCTTTTGGATGGTGCTTTTGGAAAAACTTGAAGGTTGTCTTGGATGGTGTTTGAGTTTGTTCTTTTGATTCCTAATCTTCTTTTGCAAAACCTTCCTCTTGATCTACAAAGTTAGGATATTCTTGATTTGATGGTTCTACTTCTCTTTCGGGAAGAGTCTCATCTATCTTTACAGCAATGCTTTCTACCACCTTCTGTAGACAATTGTTGTAGCATTTGTAGGCCTTGCTTCTTAAAGAGTATCCAAGAAAAATTCCTTCATCAACACGAGAATCAAACTTGCCTAGTGAATTGTCATTAATCCTCATAAATAATTTTCTTCCAAATATTCTGAAGTGATTCACCGTAGCATGCCTTCCTTTCCATAATTTGTGTGGAGTTTTGTCACTATTTACCCATAGTTGTCCCTTGTGTATGTTGTATATTGTTGCCCCAACTACCTCCCTCCAAAATTTATCATGTAAGTCAACTTCCAATAACATTGTTCTTGCAGTCTCTTGTACATAAATGTTCTTTCTTTCTACCATTGCATTTTTTTGTGGAGTCCAAGCAACAAAAATTTGCCTCTTGATTCCATGTTTTTCATAGTGAATTATCCTTAGGTAAATTCTCCACCTCTATATCTTCTTAAGCATTTGATCTTCAAATCACTTTCATTTTCAATTATTGCTTTAAAATGTTTAAAACAATATAGTTCTTCTAACTTATATCTTATGAAAGACACCCACATCATTCTAGTGTAATTATCAATATATAATAAAAGGTACTTTTCTCCTTGTAGAGTTGGAGTTATGATTGGATCACAGAGATCTACATGAATGATTTCCAGATGCGTCGATGTCAAACATTCCTTTGATTTGAAGTTGGTCCTGGTTTGATTTCCATGTTGACATGGTACACAAATAGCATTTTCTAGTTTTGAGATTCTGGGGATATCTCTTACTACTTGAGTTTTACTAATATTCACCAAGTTATCAAAGCTTAAATGTCCCAAACATCGGCACCATAGCCAAATTTCACTTGATTAAATCATGTAACATTTTTCTTATTGAATGTCACTCAGGATGTATACATTATGTGTTGTTCTTACACCTATTCCTATCAGTTTTCCTATAGATTATACCCATATCTCACAGTCCTTGGAACGAAAGATGAAATCACGTCCTTCATCACATATTTGGCTAACACTCAGAAGATTATACTTGAGCCCTTCAACATATAGTGCATTTTATTTATTTCCCCTTGTCATTGATTAGACTCATTGTGCCTTTTCCAACAATTTTAGCAGATCCATTATCTCCAAAGCTCACATTTCTATCCATTTATTTTCTTAAAGAGATGAAATTTTTCTAGTGACATTTCATGTGTCTAAAACATCCACTATCCACGTACCATATATTTTCCTTTTTCTAAGCAGGCGAGGCTAGGTCGCACTTCTCAGTGGTAGATTTGTCAGTCTTCTTTCTCCATATTATTTGTTTTGGATTTAATGGGAAATTTTTTTCTTCATAATCTAGATTGTTACATTTACTACATTCTAAACTCTACTTTAAAAGAGGGGCAAAAAAAAATATAAGTCTTTACTTGATTTTGCCTCCTGATCTCAACAATCTTGTTTTGATGATTAGCCCTATATGCCTTTAAATGTTTTTCCTGATGACCAAAATTTTTGCAATAGAAACATTTGCCAAGAAAAAAAACTTGATACATGTTAGTGGGATTCTCATTTCTTGAATGAAATTTTTTTTCTAAATATTTAGTGAGATGAGGTCCTTTAACGATGTCAACAAAACTTCTAGGCTTTTCTTCATGATGACATTTGGTGTCTCCTTGAGGATTGGAGGATTCTCTTGTATGGCCAAGTCTAGATTTATCATGTGGTGGCCTTTCGAAGCTAAGTATGTTTTCCAAGGTTTTGTAACTCTTCAAATTCTTGTTGGACTTGTCCAACTCTCTTCTTAAAGATACCACATATGCCTCCAATTTTCAACAAATCTCTTCCTTTTCCTTTAGTTTATCTCTCAACATTTCTTCTATTCTTTTGGCTTCTTCCTTCTCAGTTTTGAGGGAGACAACTTCCTGAGATAGATTTCCATTATTTTCCTAAGTTTATAATTTTTTACTAAGGCACTGATCAAGAGTTCATCCATACTTGCTTCTTCTTCTTCTATTTTTTCTGTTTCATTAAGGAGGGTAGCCATTGTGATTCAAAATATCCTTCTTCCAGTTGTTAGGTTGATCTTAAAGAAGTTGGATCTGATACCAATTGTTGGAAATACTAAGAGGGGGGTGAATTAATATTAGATAATTTTATTAATGATGAGAGTGAGGAATCCAATCCTCTTTTACAAAAATTTAGGCTCCAACCTCTACAAAAAAATCTCTAGCTTCTTCAAGGCTCTAAACTTCAATGAGGACTCCAATCCTCCTATACTCCAACCTTTCCAAATACTTCAAAATCAACTTCTTCAAGATGTCTTCAAAAAGGATTTGCAAAGTAAATTCCAAATACACTTCAAAAGAGGTCTTCAAGATATTATTGAAGTATGCTTCAAGTTTGCTTCAACAAGGGCTTCCAAGGCTACTACAAATGGTCTCCGAGACACTCCAAGGAATTCTTCAAAATTTGGTTCAATTCTTTCTCCAAACGTTTACTCTAGCAAGTCTTCAAGAATTCTTCAAAAGTTGCTTCAAAAAAGTCTTCAAAAATTCTCAAAGTTGCCTCCAAAGTATGAACTAAAATTATTACCAAAGTATGCTTGAAATATGAGTCACAAGTGGGTTGAAAATAGAGATAAAGAAGGGACGATTCTGCTCCTTATTACATGAAAAAAATTACGCCACAGGGTATGAGTTTTGCTTATGGTTGCAAGGTCGAAATACCATAGGTCGGCTTACAGGTGTGAGGTCTGCAATAGTGCCAAGGTTTTCTATAAAGTTGAGGTTTGTTATAGGCATGCCATAGGACCAAACCACGGGTCAAATTTTAGACTATCAAGAGGGCTAAATATGTTCCTTTCCACAAGTCTGAAATAGGTTGAGTTTTAGGCCAAATTTTGTGCAATAAGCAGGTCAAAGTAGTACTCCAACACCAGTACAAATAGGGAAAAATATGACATATATTCATCAATTATTTGAATCATAGTCGTCGTTTATCCAACACATTTGAGATTTAATTTATGTCGGTGGGATTGTGTCGAATAGGCACCACTTTTTTTAGCGTTGGATATTCAACGAGAAAGAGGTCGAATATCTGATGCCAAAGTAGGCCAAAAATGTCTTTGATCGTCTAACGTTTTGCAGTTTATTATGCAACCAGCCCACAAAATATAAGAAAAGATATATAAACGACTTAAAAAATAGCCTCTTCAAGGGGGAAACCTCTTTTACATTACATAAATGAACAATTCTTGGATGATACAAATGATAAGACCTCCTTGGTATATATAGGAGTCTAAGGGGTCACAATATAATTAGAGCCTACATAACAATAATAATATAAGGGCACAATAATAACAATAGTGGGCTTCTATGGGGCACAACAATAACAACATGGGAAATACATGGGCACAAAAATAACAATATGGGGCCACACTAGCAATAACAATAAGGGGGATACACTAGTATTATACGGACCTAACATTCCCCTCTCCTTAAAAAAAAGTGTTGTCCTCAATGCTTGAGTAGTTTCAAATGATTTTTTATAAAATTATTGTCCTCCCATGTGGAATCTTCAACCGGTAAGTTCTTCCACTTAATGAGATACTCTAAAATTAATTGATTTTGTAACTATCAGGTTCTTATTTTCGTGACTGCTTAAGGCTCAAATATGATTTTTCCTTCTTCATTGAGTTCTGGAAACATTGTTTGAACTGGGAGCTTGTCACCGATAACCTTATTCAAGCATGAAACATGGAAAATTGGGTGCACTCGGGAAGATGCAGGTAGCTCCAATTTGTATGTCATAGTACCAATATTTTGCAACACCTTGTAAGGACCATAGTACATGGGTGATAATTTATTATCCTTCTTAGCTTGCTTGAGGGACATTTGTTTGTATCGTTGCAGTCATAAAAGTACCCAGACTCCTACATCAAAACTTGTTTCACTGTGATGCAGATCTTCCTCTTGTTTCATTCGATTTTGCGGCAGAGTGAGGTTATCCTTTAAGAGTTGGAGAACTTCTTATTGATGTTTGATGTGATCTTCCACAGCTTGAACCTTATAATTTTTTTCTTAAAGATGATGTGATGGATGGTGGATGATATCCATAAAGTGCCACAAATGGGGTATTTTTTGTTGCAGTGAGGAAGGAAGTCTTACACCACCTTTTAGCTAGAGGTAACCCCTTGACCCATTGTTTTTGTTTATCAGATACAAAGCAACAAAGATATCCTTCGAAACATTTGTTCACTATCTCAGTTTTCTCGTCAGATTGAGGCTGATAAGATGAGTTATGAACTAATTGATTACCAAGATAAGAAAATAATTTCTTCCAAAAATTTCCAGTGAAAATGGGATCTTTGTCACTTACAATAATCTTTGGGTTTCCATGTATCTTTTGAATTGTTTCCATAAATGCAGTAGAAGTTGTACAGGCTTTAAAAGGATGATATAATGCACAAAAGTGTGCATACTTGGTAAGTCTATCAACTACCACCATGATGATACTCTTTCCTTCAGACTTGGTTAAACCTATGATAAAATCCATTGAGACCTCTTCCCAACACTGACTTGGAATGGCTCAAGGTTGTAACAAACCTGGGGTCTTAATTATCTCAACTTTATTTTATTGGAAAACCAAACATTCTTCCACACACTTTTGAATATCATATTTAAGGCCATCCCAAAAAAATTCCTTCTTGACCCTCTGGTAAGTTTTTTAAAATACTGAGTGCCCTCCTAAGCGAGAGGTTTGCAATTCCAAAATAATATTTTGTTTGATTTGGGAAATCTTACAAAGATATAAGCGAGCTTTGTACCAATTAATCATTTTCTAGCTAAATGTATCAGATGTATTAGGATCTTTCTGCAACTTTTGAATGAGTGTCCACACCTCTTCGTCATTCTATCCATTCATCCTTTACTTCAATTACCCAATAAGGTTGGATAATAGAAATGGCACAAAGAAATTCTTTTACCTACTCATATTTTCTTGAGAGTGGCATTGCAACAACATTTTTGCTTCCATTTTTTGTATATGATTTCAAATTCATAACCCAACATATTTGTGACCTATTTTTGTTTCTCTTCTGAAGATAATATTTGTTCCAAAAATTATTTAAGACTATCATGATATTTTTTTACCTTGAATTGTCTTCCCATTAGGAAAGGTCATTGTTACTTTAGTGCATGTAGTATTGCCAGCATTTCCTTCTCGTGAATAGGTTTGTGTAAATACTTTCCTTTGATTGGACGACTTTCAAAAGCAATGGGTCTTCCTTATTGCAGTAAAACAACACCAATTCGATTTCCTGAGGCATCACATTCCATAATAAAGGTTTTTTTGAAGTCTGGAGTAGCTAAGACTCGTGCTTGACACATTTCCTCTTTAATATGTTCAAAGGCCTTAGGTTCTTGTGGAGTCCTAGAAAATGCATCTTTCTTTAGTAATTTTGCTAGAGGTGTTACTATTCTCCCATAATTCTTAACAAACTTGCAGTAATACCCTCTCAACCTAAAAAATCCTCGAAGATGCTTTATGGTTGTGGGGATTTTCCATTCCTTAATGGCTTTAATTTTGTTAGGGTCTACCTGTTATGAAACCAGCTCAAGAAAAGATAGAAAAGATAGATCAACGCCTTAGAATTTAGCCTCTTCGAGGGGGCAACCTCCTTTACATTACATAAATGAACAATTCTTGGATGATTCAAATGACAAAACCTCCTTTCTATATATAGGAGTCTAAGGAGTCACAATATAATCCAGCCGACCTAACAATAATAATATAAAGCCACAAAAATAACAATAGAGGGATTCTATGGGGCACAGTAATAAAAATATGGGGGCAATAGGGGCACAACAATATTAATAAGGGGTATAACTACAATAGTAATGGGGTAATCACTAGTATTATAGGGACCCAACATGCCCCTCTCCTTCAAAAAAGTGTTGTCCTCAACGCTTGAGTAGTTTTGGATACTTCTGCATAAAATTCTCATCCTCCCATGTGGAATCTTCAGCGGATAAGTTCCTCCACTTGATAAGATACTCTGAAATTGAACGATTTCGTAGCTGTCAAGTTCTTGTTTCTGTGACTGCTTCCAGTTCCAATATAATTTTTCCTTCCTCGTCAAGTTTTCGCAATATTGTTTGAACTGGAAGCTTGTCGCCTATAACCTTCTTTAAACATGAAACATGGAAAACTGGGTGCAATCGAGAAGCTGCAGGAAGCTCCAATTTGTATGCCATAGTACCAATCTTTTGCAACACCTTGTACGGACCATAATACTTTGGTGATAATTTATTATCCTTCTTAGCTTGCTTGAGGGACATTTGCTTATATGGTTGTAGTTGTAGGAATACCCAATCACCTACATCAAAACTTCTTTCACTGCGATGTTGATCTGCCTATTGTTTCATTCTATTCTGTGCCAACACGAGGTTATCCTTTAAGAGTTGGAGGACTTGTTGTTGATGTTCGATGTGATGTTCCACTGCCTGAACTTTAGAATTTTCTCTTAAATATGATGTGATGGATGGTGGTTGATACCCATAAAGTGCCATAAATGGGGTCATTTTTGTTGTTGTATGGAAGGAAGTGTTATACCACCATTCAGCCAGAGGCAACCATTTGACCCATTGTGTCTGTTTATCAGATACAAAGCAACGAAGATATCCTTCCAAACATTTGTTTACTATCTCAGTTTTCCCATCAGATTGAGGATGATGATGAGCTATGAGCTAACTGAGTACCAAGACAAGAAAATAATTCTGTCCAAAAATTTCCAGTGAAAATGGGATCTCTGTCACTTACAATAATCTTTGGGTTTCCATGTAGCTTTTGAATTGTTTCCATAAATGCAGTAGAAATTGTACTGGCTTTAAATGGATGTGATAATGCACAAAAGTGTGCATACTTGGTAAGTCTGTCAACTACCACCATGATGACACTCTTTCCCTCAGACTTGGGTAAACCTGTGATAAAATCCATTGAAACCTCCTCCCAACGTTGGCTTGGAATGGATAAAGGTTGTAATAGACCCAGTGTCTTAATTGTTTCAACTTTATTTTGTTGGAAAACCAAACATTCAGCCACAAACTTTTGAATATCTGATTTAAGGCCATCCCAAAAAAATTCCTTCTTAACCCTGTGGTAAGTTTTTAAAAATCCTGAGTGCCCTCCTAAGGGAGAAGTGTGCAATTCCATAAGAATCTTTTGTTTTAGCTGGGAATTCTTACAGAGGTATAAGCGATCTTTGTACCATAACGAATCATTTTGCCAGCTAAATGTATCAGATGTACTGGAATCTTGTTGTAACTTTCGAATAAGTGCCCACACTTCTTCGTCATTCTTCCATTCCTCCCTTGCTTCGTTTATCCAATCTGGTTGGATAATAGAAATGGCGCACAACAATGCTTCCACATCCTCATCATTTCTTGAGAGTGCATCTGCCACCACATTTTGCTTCCCTTTTTTGTAGATGATTTCAAAGTCATAACCCAACATCTTTGTGACCCACTTTTGTTGCTCTTCAGAGGATAATCTTTGTTGTAAAAAGTATTTAAGGCTATCATGATCCGTTTTTACCTTGAAGTGTCTACCCATTAGGTAGGGTCGCCATTTCTTAAGTGCATGGAGTATTGCCAACATTTCCTTCTCATAAATAGCTTTGCTTAAAAACTTTCCCTTGATTGGACGACTTTCAAAAGCAATGGGTCTTTCATCTTGCATTAGAACAGCACCAATTCCATTTCCTAAAGCATCACATTCCACAATAAAGGTTTTTGTGAAGTCTGGTGTAGCTAAGACCGGTGCTTGGCACATTGCCTCTTTAAGATGTTCAAAGGCCTTTGTTGCTTCCGGAGTCCATGAAAATGCATCTTTCTTCAATAATGTTGTTAGAGGTGCTGCTATTCTCCCATAATTCTTAACAAACTTGCGATAATACCCTGTCAACACGAGAAATCCTCGCATATGCTTTATGGATGTCGGGATTTTCCATTCCTTAATGGCTTTAATTTTTCTAGGGTCTACCTTAACTCCTTCATGAGATACAATATGACCCAAATATTCCACCTCCTGGACTCCAAAGAAACATTTGGATCTTTTTGCATATAATTGTTTCTCCTTCAATAGTTGTAGCACCTTGTCAACATGTTCAACATGATCCTTCCAAGACTTGCTGTAGATTAGTATATCATCAAAAAATACTAACACAAATTTCCTAAGGAATGGTTTGAAAATTGAATTCATCAAACCTTGAAATGTTGAAGGTGCATTGGTAAGGCCAAAAGGCATGACCAAAAATTCATAATGACCCTCATGAGTTCTAAATGTTGTTTTCAGAATGTCTTCAGTCTTCATTCTGATTTGATGATATCCTGAACGAAGATCCAACTTGGTGAAGTAAATTGATCCATGCAATTCATCCAGTAAGTCATCAGTGACTGGAATGGGGAACTTATCTTTAATAGTGAGCTTGTTGAGCTCCATATAATCCGGACACATGCGCCATGATCCATCCTTCTTGTGCACCAATACTACTGGAGCAAAGAAAGAACTTTGACTTGGTTGGATTATACCAGCCTCTAGCATTTCTGCAACCATACGGTCAATTTTACTCTTTTGGACATAGGGATATCTGTACGGCCTGATGTTTGGAGGAACACTTCCTGGAATCAGATGAATAGCATGATCATGATCACGCATAGGTGGGAGACCTTTGGGAGTCTCAAATACCTTGGAATGATTGTCCGGGACTGTTAAAATTGGAAACCATGGCAAAACTTCATGTGGGTCATCTTATTCATGGCTGATAATATTTTTATTAGATTCCTCTCGTCGAGAGGTGTAGGATTGATATAAAGATCATCCAATTCCGATAAGTATTCATGGAGATATGAATTTATTTTGATTATGGAAATATTATCAAGCCGACCTACAACTCATGTAGGCTCAGAAGCCCAACAGTCGCATCTATTCACCCACCAACGTTGAGTATAAATATAAGAGGAATTTTCCTCATTTGGACTCACTCATCTCATCACATCTCTCTCTCTCTCTACTGCGCAGATATGAGTCTCTTCTCTACTGCGCTGAAATGGGTCTCTCTCTCTCACACATGTGAAGCCAGAAGCTGTTGAATTTGAAGCTGCAACTGCAGAAGTAAAGATTGACTTGCGTGGCCTAGAAGATATCCTCTTTGGAACTGCGCTGTAGGTTCATATGAACCTCCTTTGAAAGCCGCAACTTTTGGTGGTGGAATGAAGTCAATCCGACGAACGGTTTGCAAGATATCGACTGCCCTAGTTTGAAGCCGGAAACTGCTGAAACTGAAGCTGCAACTGCAGAAGTAAAGATTGACTTGCGTGGCCTAGAAGATCTCCTCATCTGAACTACGTTGTAGGTTCATCTGAACCTCCTCTGGAAGCCGAAACTTTTGGTGGTGGAATGAAGTCAATCGGACTGTCGGTTTGTGAGATATGGTCTGCCCTAGTTTGAGAATGAAGTTGCTAATGCTGATGCTACTGATCTAAGGTTTGCTACTGCTGATATGAATCAGATTTATTGTACTATTTCTCTCTGCTGAATTATTGAAGATAAAAGAAGATTTGATCAAAGGGTTTCCCCACACATTGTGGGGTTTGTCCCTGGCTAGCCGCCACATCTTGTGTCTCTTGTCTTGGCTTGTTTTCTGTCGATCATTTAATGTTCTATCTGCACTTTACTTTATGTACATGTGATTGCTAATCGGTGAAATATAATAAGAAAAAGAAGTAAATTGTTATAAGCATAGAACATACCATAACTTAACATGGTATCAGAGTTGAGGTGAAGACAAAGCCCAAGCAAGAGCAAGAGCAATCATTGAAGAGAAGATTGGCAATGCTATCCTAAAAGAACTATGGGGTCCTCAACACTCTTTCCTGCTGAAGACAAGCTCTGTGAGAAAGCTGACTATCACGGATGAAAGATGTCTATCGATCTAACCCTTGAAGATCAAGGAGTGTTGGACCATGTAAGAGGAAATATTGTTGAGCCTTCATCAAATGCATCTGCTGCTGCCTGGAACAAATGGGAAAATGGAGAAGTCAAAACAAAGAAGATCATCCGGGACTCTATCGACAAGCGCTTGGTGGCCTACATCTCTGATCTAGACACCTCCAAGGAAATCTACGACAGACTGGTGAGTTTATTTAAAGTTAATGATGCAAATCAAGTTTTGTTTCTTAGAAATAAGTTAAGGGAAATCAAGAAGGGTAAAGATGAAAGTATGCAAGCATACTTCTTAAGAATCACCGAGATCAAGAACGATCTCCTATCTATTGGGGAAACTATTACTGACAGAGAAATGGCACTCACAATGGGAAAACTATGGATGAGATCATGGACATAAAGGGAAACATGAGATCATGGACATATAGGATAGCATGATGATGATGCACACTAGTTTGAGCAGCATTATGATGGATAAAATCATGGACATGGGCAGCATGATGATAATCATGATTAGAGAAGCATGGTATAGTATGCAGTGGTGCAACTCGAAATCCCTCTAATGACAATCAAAGGAATGAAAAATTCAACAGCAAAGGTAAGAGGAGAGCTGGGAATCAAGGAAGAGAACAAGCATTCAAGAAGGCTAGAAATTCTAAGATGTATTAAATGCACCTAACCTCAAAAGGAACCTAGTGTCCATCTTGGCAATGGAAGACAGAGGCTACAAGGTAACCTTCAGCAATGCCAAGGTATGTATATGGAAAAATAATGTTAAAGATGCTTTTACTCTTGGGTTTAGTGTTGATTCATTATATTAGGTCGATGGAAGTCCGCTAGGTGTCATGTCTTGTGACACAACTCTTCAGTCCAAACTTTGGCATCGGAGGTTTGCCCACCTTCACTATAAAGTTATACTCGATGTAAGACAAATGGTAACAGGGATGCCCGAATTCCAAGTAGAGAAAGAAGGTGTATGTCTGGGATGTGCTGAAGGAAAGCTCAAAAGGGGACCATTCCCCTCAAGCCAAAGCAAGACCTCTGATATATTACAGTTGGTTCACTTAGGCACATCTGAGGCTAGCATTAAGAGGGAGACTACTACACCACATGCTCCTAAGCAGAATGGTGTGGTGGGAAGGAAGAACCACACGATGCTGGAAGCTGTCCGAGCCATGCTACATGATCAAAGACTTCCAAAGTTTCTATGGGTTGAAGCTGCAAACACTGCCGTATATGTACAAAATCGATGCCCTCATCAAGCATTGGGTTCCAAGACTCCTGAAGAAAAATTCACCGGTAAGAAACCTGATGTTTCTCATTTTAAAATTTTTGGAAGCCCTGTATACTTTCATGTGCCGAAAGAGAAAAGAAATAAATTGGGAGCATCTGGAAAGAAGGGAATTTTCGTGGGCTATGGTGAAAATACTAAAGGCTATAGAATCTATGTAGCCGGTCAAAGGGAAGTCATAATTAGTCATGATGTCACCTTTGACGAAGATATGGCTCTCAGCAAGGTGATCAATCTTCCGACTTTGAGGAGCTCTCAAGAAGCCGACACCAGGGAACCGAAAGAAAAGGATGATGAATCAATGCCTGATGTAGAAGAACCCATGGATCCGATTGATCCTCATTCACATGAGCCTTCCTCTTCTAGGAAGAGGCCTTCATGGCTTAGGGGGATACTTGATGATGCTGAAGGACATGCTGCACCCTGAGGAACCTTCCATCAAAGTAAGAAACTTAATAGGTATCAAGGATACCTGACCATCATGAGCACGATCATACAAAATGAGCCTTCGTCATTCTCAGATGCCGTCAAGCATCAAGTATGAAAGGATGCTATGACCGAAGAATATGAGTCTATCATAAAGAATGATGTTTGGGAAGTAGTTCCCAGACCCCAGGACAAGACTGTTGTTACTTCCAAATGGCTTTACAAGATAAAGCATGCAGCAGATGGAAGCACGGAAAAGTATAAGGCTCGTTTTGTTGCTCGAGGTTTCTCCCAAAAGGAAGGTAGAGACTATGATGAGATATTTTCACCTGTTGCCAAATATACGACCATCCGCTCTGTTAGTGTCAGTCTTTCCAGCCTTCCTACAGTGATCAAATATGCTCTTACAAAGTGGTCTCAGAGTGTTAAGGTCAAATTTTGTCATTTCAGTGAGTCTTCAAGCAAAATTTGGTCACTAGGCATTAGGTCTAGGGTTTGCCCAAATGTCAGTCCATGTCATCATTCAGCTGAGCCTATCATCATTCAGAGGGTTGTCATTATCATGTCAGTGTCGAACGAGTCATTTTACACCTTATTCATGCTTCAGTTGTGCCTAGGTAAGGTCATTTCCCTCTCCTAGGGTTTTGAAAGCTAATATCTCTTGGACGGTCAAATCATCGACAAAACTTGTATCCTGATGTTCATACACCTTCCCCTATCCTTAAAGTACCTTATCAAACACTTCCCATCCCTTAGATCCGCCAAATTCCTCATTTTTGCACAAACCCTAGTTTCTAGCTACAACCTGGCAATTTTCTAGGTTTGGCCTGTGTTTTTCCCTTTTGGACCCCTTCCCCTCACTCAATCTCTGAGATTCCACTTTCCCCTACTTCCTAACATCCCTCCCTACTCCCAAAAATTTCCTCAAGAATTTAGAAGCCCCCTATCCCCTTCATTTCGCTTCATTTCGACAAAATTCCTTGTTTCACACATCAGGACAAGTTTCATTCAAATGATGTTTGAGAGCAATAAAAGATGAATTTTGGGAAACTGATAGAGGTTTTTGTCCACAACATGCCAAGGAAGAAAAACCTCCTTCGCTTTTTTCATAGGTGTCATGGTTTGAGAGAAATGTCAATAATACCGTTGCCTCAGGAGAATCAAAGACACCTCTGAAGTGACCTTGGAAAAATCAAGTTTTCTCCTAGCTTGGTGGGCCAAATTATTTTCTTGATGGGTAAAATGATAACTAGACACAAATATATTTCCAATGAGCTATTATGAGCTCAATTTGGGGTTGAGGAAGGCATTCAAAAGTTGACTGCAACAGCACTCTTCCTTGAGGCAGCCTCATTTGGCACTTTTTGACCAGTCTTGGGAGATTTGATTTTTGACAGGTCAAATCAACTCCAAATTGAAAAATTCCAGTTGGGTTGGAAATTAGACTCAAAGACCTTTCCAACAAGCTATCATGCGCCCAATTCCGACACCAGGAAGGCCTCCAAAAGCCTCCTGCAAAAGTGCGACCCGTCGAGAGAGGTGCGCGACCTGTTGGGTGGTGCGCGACCCGTCCAGAGCCCTTCTGCAGTTCAAAAAATCAACGTGCGCGACCCGTTGGGAGGGGCGCGACCTGTTGGGCGGCCTGCGCGACCCGTTGAACCACTTGGCTGCAAACTTCAAGGAAATTTCCCTAATCTTCTTCCAAATCACCGAATTTGCTCGAGGTAGGTGCTCTAAACATGGATTAATTGTTGTTATGAATGGTGGATGTCATGGGCATGCTTTTATGATCAAAATTTTGCAAGTAAAAGGACATTATATGGCTGCAATGTTCATGACCAAATTGTGCTAGGGTTTGTGTTGTTTCAAGTTATTTTTCTCTTGGATTGGCTTCCCTCCTTTCCCTATCACTCACATTTATATGTTCATCTCTTTTCCCATTTTATCTTATAAATGAAATGCAAATCTTTCCCCATCCCTAGCCATTAAAACTGAAAACCCTACCCCTTTCCCAAAGCATCAAAAAACAAAAATTCAAAGCCCTAATTCCCCTCTACCATATGCATGTGCAAAATAACAAAAACTGTTGGTAAATATGTCAGCATGTTTTGTGCATGGTTTCCTTTTTTCCCCTATTAAACATGTATACATATATTCCCATGTTTACTTTCATGCATGTTTTTCCCATATGCAATAATCTTTGCAAATGATTTCCCTATTACAAATATGTGTTCTAATATGCATAATGATTTGCAAAATTTCCCTTGAAATTCCCTGTTATATTTATATATTCCCATTCCTTGTTAAAAGATCCCTCCCCTAACATTTCCCTCATGTCTTTTTCCCCTTGAAACAACATAGAATTCAGCACTTTTTGCAGGCAGAGACAGCAGTTCAATTTGTCCACTTTGCTCCTAAACCATGTCAGAAACCGAAACTTATGAGCAAAGTGATGACCATTCATCATCTACAGAGGTTGAGGTACAGAAGAGGCCTCGTAAGGGTGGTAAGGGTGGACATCATAAGTGAGAGGAGCCCACCTCTTTGGCAGAATTACAGGCTTGTCCCATGGCAGTGACTTGTTTTCAATATATGTCTTGTTATGATTTCTGTGAGAGGATTTCCCGGATTCAGCACCATAGAGAGTTGGCCCGCTTGTTTGTTTTACACCTCCATGATGGACATGTCACTCTGGCAGGGGTGAACTTTACATTGACACCCGAGGTGATCTCACAGGCTACAGGGATACCGAATGTGGGTGAGGTGTGGCCTAAGCGCAGGTTGCTAGATTTTGTTCACTTTGAGCCCTATGTCCGGCCACCATTCGTGAGACTTTTGACGGGTGTTTTTCCATTCAGATTTCTCCGGAGCGAGTATGCTCCCATCATGAGGCTTATTATGCATTATTTTACCTGTGAGGGCAGATTTTCACAGGTGTACTCATATCACATTCGCCTTTTGATGCATTTCACCCGAGTGAGGATGATGAACATCCCGATCTTCTTATTGCATAACATTCAGAGGATGGTGCCCATGTTGCAGAAGAAGACCCCGGCCCAGCAGTACAAGAGCTTATGTCATTATGGTTTGATTCAGCTCATAGTCTCACATCAGTTGACTCAGCAGGGCATCTCATGGAAGGAGTTCATCTCCCGTGAGTTTTTCACAGCACCACCCCAGCCACATCCCGAGGTCATTCATGAGGAGGGTGGACCGTCTCAGCAGCCTGATATTCCGGTCACTAGAGATGTTGTTTCTTCACCTCAGCTCACAAGGGCATCTCATGGAAGGAGTTCATCTCCCGTGAGTTTTTCACAGCACCACCCCAGCCACATCCCGAGGTCATTCATGAGGAGGGTGGACCGTCTCAGCAGCCTGATATTCCGGTCACTAGAGATGTTGTTTCTTCACCTCAGCTCACATATCAGAAAGGCCCGAGGGCCTTATTTGCAGCAACTAGGCGAGTACTATCTCCACAGCAGGTGGAAGGGGTCTTGCCTTCATCTTCAGCTCAGCGAGTGTTATCTCCACATCAGGTGGAAGGGGCCTCGCTTTCTTCACCAGCACAGGTACTACAGAGGGGCAAAGAGCCCATGATTCATGAGGGTCCGGTGATTGATCTTGAGGCCAGTTCTCCTAGCCAAGAGGTGAAGGAGATCATTCAGCATCTCAGGGCTGAAAATGATGTTTTACGGAGGAGACTTGAGGGTGCCCAATGGACTATTACTTACCTGGAGCAGCGGAACAAACAGTTAGAGGAGGAGAAAGCACTTGATGAGCTTTGGAGGATTCGTAGCGACCGAGTCTTGAACCGTAGAAGACCCGGTGATCCATTGCCTGCTGACCGAGAGTCAATGCTCATTCAGGAGAATGCCCACTTGGAGAGGCTGGTGGCTAAGGCCAACCAAGAGAAAAAGCTGCTGAGAAACATGAAGAGTCACTATTGGGCAAGGATGCATGTATGCAAGGCCAAAATGAAAATGTTCCAAAGGAGGTTGTCCGAGGCTCTTAGGCGGAAGAAGAAGACCAATCCACTCCGTATCTTGGCGGAGGCATCCCTCAAAGATCATGGCACTCACTAGCTCAGCTACAGCACAAATCCCAAAAAATTTTGAGAATTTTGGGTAATTTTGGCATTTTTTGGAAATTTACAGGTTTTGGCTCCTCAACGGGTCTCACCCCCGGTGAGACCCTTTGTCATGGCAACTCCTTTTCACAAAAACTCAGCATTTCCTGATTTGTTATGCAAAGTTACATATGCCCATGGATGGACTTGAGTTTTTATGGGGTTTTGGGCCTCCAGAAGGTCAAAATACATGCAAAATTTGACTTTCTGCCCCTTTTTTGAGTTGCAGAAAGAAGTCTTGGGAGAATTGAGTTTTGACTGGGCAAATGAACTCCAAATTCAAAAATTCCAGTTGGGTTGGAAAGTAGACTCAGAGACCTTTCCAACGAGCTATCCTGCACCCAGTTCTGACACCTGGAAGTGCCCCAAACAGGGCTCCAAAGGGGCGCGACCCGTTGAGCAGGGGGGCGCGACCCGTTGAGCAGATTTTGCCAGATTTGACTTGTTCAGCCCAGAAAACGCAGATTTGACTCTTCTTGACTTTCTGAGGTTAATGATGGTCCTCTTGGATGTAATTGTGACACTTTTTAGATACTTTTACTCTTGTTTAACACTTCTAGAAGATTTATTCATGTAAAGGGTAAAAATTGAATGTATGAACTGGTTTCCAAGTTTATAGAGGCAAGTTGTTTTGACTGCCTATTTTCTAGTGTCTAGTTTAGAAGTTGTTGAAACAGCTCCTAGGATAGTGAGCTCGACCCATGGAGGCAGGGAAAGAGGTTAGATCATCTATATTATGTACTTTCTTGCTCATTTTCATGGTTGGACTCTTGAGGGAGAAGCTATCATTGTATTATTTCACTGTATTTCTGCAATTTTTGGCTAAGGAAGACCAGGGTTTTGCAGTCCTCTTTTGGATTCTTGTGGACTCATGTGTTGATGGTGTGTTTTCTCAATGTTCTTGTAAGCTTTTTTATGTGATTCATTTCCTTTCTTTACTGCTGCACATTAAACAAATGAAGTGTTAAAGTATGAATTCATGCTAGCCATGCTCTGCTTTTAAATTTGTTTAATTTCAATGTTTTCTACTGTCTAAAGGGAATTCAAAGTCATTGTTTGCTCTCTTTAGCTCCTCATCCTTCATTCCTGATCATCCATCTCAATCTAAGGTATCAATACGGTCTCCTACCTCGCCCCAAGGAACCCCCTGCAGAAACTGTGTCCAATCCCCGCACCCAAAATTGCAATTCCTCAAATTGCCACCAAAAACCCAAAAAACCCCAAATCAACCTTTTTAATCAGTTTACTAGCCTAATATCAGTGTTACCTTGTTGGTCATCTCATCCCATTGAAGATCTGCCGAGATTGACCGGAGAGAGCCTTCTCCTGCCCCGTAGGGCTAGCTACGAGGCTGAATGGTTTGATGTAGCCTTGAGGTTTACCTTTCTCAGCCTGAGGTGAAATTTCAAGTGCTAACACGCTCGATCATAGCCCTTGCCGCTTCACAAGGATGGAACCTACATCAGATGGATGTCAAGACTGCGTTCTTGCATGGCTCGATCAAAGAAGAGGTCTACGTGGAACAACCCGAAGGATTTGAGATTTATGATCGAAAATCTCATGTATGCAGGTTGAAGAAAGCTCTCTATGGGCTGAAGCAAGCACCCCGAGCATGGTATGAGAGGATCAATAGCTACTTGATGAAGCTGGGATTCACTAGGAGTGAAGTCGATCCTAACCTTTACTTTAAGTTTGAAGATGACAAGCATCTCATACCGGTATTGTATGTGGATGACCTCTTTCTAACATGTGCAAACCCTCTCATTCACAAATGTAAGAGGGAGATGGCTTCTGAATTTGAAATGAAGGACCAAGGACTTGAAGTGTGGCAGAAGCAAAGGGAAATTTTCCTATCTCAAGGAAAATATGTGGTAAATATATTGGAAAGATTCGGTATGATGGACTGCAAGCCTGTGACTACCTCAAGGATCTTAACTTTTAGAAGTTATATGGTAGTGATGTCGGACCAGACTTGGGAAATGCCTCTGAGTTTCAAAAACTCATTCGCATTGATGTTCTTGGTGAACCTCCGTCAGAACATATGTTTTGCAGTTAACATTATGAGCTCATATTTGGTTGAGCCTCATTGGATTGATGTCAGGAATCTTCTGAGATGTCTTCAGGACACAATCTCTCATGGATTAAGATACACTGCCGGAGATGTGAGACTACTTGGATATACTGATGTTGATTGGGTAGGCAGTGTGGTGGACCGTAAGAGCACTTCCGGGTACTGTTTCACCTTGGGATCTTCTTCGATATCCTGGATGAGCAGGAAGCAGAAGTCGGTAGCTTTGAGCACCGCCGAAGCAGGATATATTGTTGCTAGCATAACCTCGTGTTAGGCAGTCTGGTTGCGAAAGCTCTTCAGTGAGCTGTTTTGATTTACATTGGATACCACTGTGATTCTCTATAACAACCAGAGGTGGGATTCGATTATTGAGGAATCTTGTATTCGTCGATTGCTCCAGCAGATAGACATCATCTTGGATATGGTAAGTTGATGAGCAAGGAGGCTCCATCGCATTAAGATGATGTACAGGTTGATACACCTTGTCAAAGCCCCGAGGAAAGATCTAATCTGTGATTTTCCCAAACGACTTGGAGTCGGTAAGAAACCCTTGTACAAGGGTCCTGCATGTTGCATACATTGAGCTCTGGGAGCTCTGAGGGCTTGCGGTTATTACTGGAGCAACATACGACCACAGGGTGACTCACCCTCCCCTGGTGGTGCACACTGGAACAAGATGATTCGCTCTCTTGTGGGACAAGATGATTCGCTCTCTTGTGGAACAGGATGATTCGCTCTCCTGTGTAGCAGGATGATTAGTTCTCCTATGAGGCCTGGATTGATGTGTTCTCCATGGCGATTGTAGCAGGATTGATTTGTTCTCCTGTGAGGCCTGGATTGATGTGTTCTCCATGGTGGCCTGGATTGATGTGTTCTCCATGGCAATTGTAGCAGGATTGATGTGTTCTCCTGTGAGGCCTGGATTGATGTGTTCTCCATGGAAATTGTAGCAGGATTGATGTGTTCTCCTTTGAGGACAGGATTGATTAGTTCTCCTGTCGAGGCATCCTACCCATGCAGTCTGGGACTCATGGGAAGTACCTCTCATCTGATCAATGAGCAGGGAAATGAAGTTAGGGACCATAGTAGTACCGATGGACGCATCGTTGTAACTACCGTACTCCCTACGCTAGGATGACCTCCATTGATCTGGGACCAGTGGTAGGAGTTGTACCATACTATGACGCTAACTTCGGGTCGGTTGAGACTGGTCTGGGATCAGTGGTACATACTCTGAGACTGACTTTGAGTCAGTGGAGGATGATATTGGTCTGGGACCATTGGAGTTGTACTCACTATGACGCTGACTTTGGGTTGGTTGAGACTGGTCTGGGACTAGTGGTACATACTCTGAGACTGACATTGAGTCAGTATGATACATCCTCGATCATTTCTTCTTCTTCATAATTCGGACAAAAGCATAGCAGAACAGAACAATGCAAGAGCAGAGCAGAACAGAGCAAAATAGTACAGATCAGTGCAAGCAGAACAAGACAAAGCAGAACAGGCAGAATAGAGTAGCGCAGGGCAAGGGTCAGGCTGTACAGGGCAGTGCATTTGATGGATGAATAGTAACGACCGATAGACAGATTGCAGATGAAGTTCTCCATGGTTGAGAGGGAGTGTTAAAATTGGAAACCAGGGCAAAACTTCATGTGGGTCATCTTATTCATGGATGATAATATTTTTATTAGATTCCTTTCGTCGAGAGGTGTAGGATTGATATAAATATCATCCAATTCCGATAAGTATTCATGGAGATATGAATTTATTTTGATTATGGAATTATTATCAAGCCGACCTACAACTCATGTAGGCTCAGAAGCCCAACAATCGCATATATTCACCCACCAATGTTTTGTATAAATATAAGAGGACTTTTCCTCATTTGGACTCACTCATCTCATCACATCTCTCTCTCTCTACTGCGCAGATATGAGTCTCTTCTCTACTGCGCTGAAATGGGTCTCTCTCTCTCACACATGTGAAGCCGGAAGCTGTTGAATTTGAAGCTGCAACTGCAGAAGTAAACATTGACTTGCGTGGCCTAGAAGATCTCCTCTTTGGAACTGCGTTGTAGGTTCATCTGAACCTCCTTTGAAAGCTGCAACTTTTGGTGGTGGAATGAAGTCAATCCGACGAATGGTTTGCAAGATATCGACTGCCCTAGTTTGAAGCCGGAAACTGCTGAAACGGAAGCTGCAACTGCAGAAGTAAAGATTGACTTGCGTGGCCTAGAAGATCTCCTCATCTGAACTGCGTTGTAGGTTCATCTGAACCTCCTCTGGAAGCCGAAACTTTTGGTGGTGGAATGAAGTCAATCCGACTGTCGGTTTGTGAGATATGGTCTGCCCTAGTTTGATAATGAAGCCGCTAATGTTGATGCTACTGATCTAGGGTTTGCTACTGCTGATATGAATCAGATTTATTGTACTATTTCTCTCTACTGAATTATTGAAGATAAAAGAAGATTTGATCAAAGGGTTTCCCCACACATTGTGGGGTTTGTCCCTGGCTAGCCGCCAGATCTTGTGTCTCTTGTCTTGGCTTGTTTTCTGTCGATCGTTTAATGTTCTATCTGCATTTTACTTTATGTACATGTGATTGCTAATCGGTGGAATATAATAAGAAAAAGAAGTAAACTGTTATAAGCATAGAACATACCATAACTTAACAAGGACTTTTTGGAGATCTGGAGAAATAGATGATTCCGATGTGGAAACATCTAGCTAGCATAATTGTGCAATTACACCTCTTTGCTCCTTTTTTAGAAGCTTTGTCATACTATTAGAGCTGATTATCTTTCCTGGTTTCCCTGCAATACCCCTTAATTCAACTTCCTTTCCTTCCGTAGAAAATTTGATGAAAAGTTCTTGAAAATTAAAAGCTATTGTACCTAGGGATTGTAGCCATTGGACTCCTTGTACAACATCAACACCTCCCTTTGGAATGGAAAGCATTGGGCTAGTCAATACATATTCTCCCATGGATAGCTTGATATTATGGCACTTTCCAAAGCAATTTATTGTTCCTTCATTTGGAATCATCACTTGACACTCTGGTGCTGGATATAGGAAGCAATTCAATTCTTTTGCTACCTTACAATGAATAAAATTGTGGGTGCTTCCTGAATCAATCAACACTATTACCTTTTTCTTCTTGATTTGTCCTTCTATCTTGATGGTTTGAGGAGTGGCAATTCCCGCCAATGCATTACAAGATATGGTCGGATTTATTTTTCTTCATCTAGGCTTTGTTCCTGGAGTATATCCTCTTCTTTTGACCTTTCTTGCTCTTTTTCTTCTTCCTCTTCACAATCTATGTAGAATGATTTCTTCTCAACACACTTATGACCTTTAGTGTATTTGCTATCACAACTGTAACAAAGCCCTTTTGCTCTTTTTTCTTCCAATTGTTGTGGTGTCAACCTTATAGGTTGTGGAAGACTAGGGGCAACAACACTTCCTTCTTTATAGTTGTGAGTGGTATGCTTCCTGGTTGCCATAATTTTGCTTTCCATTTTTCTTGCTAACCTGAATGCCTTCTCTAATGAATCAGGTTTCCAAAGGCGAACATCATGTTGGATATTATCCTTTAAAGACCCTATGAACACATCAATCCTATGCTCCTCTGGAATATCTTTTACCCTTATGTTCAATTTTTGGAACTCCTCAATGTGCTCCATTATTGAACCCTTTTGTTTGAGACTTATCAATTGGCTAAAAAAAGTGTTGCTTTTTGTATCCTCATAATGTGCTATCAATTCTTTCGTAAAAATTGCCCAAGTGATAAATGGTTTACGAGAGCAAAGCCATTGATACCATACAAACTGATTTGGTTCCAAATATAAATTTGGCATACGTACCTTTTGTGTGTTTTCCACATTATTGAGATCGAAGAATTGCTCCATCTGTAATATCCATGTGGCAGGATCCTTGCCATCAAACTTCCTCATATCGATTTTTGGAATATGGTGAGTCTTTGATCCAACATTAGTGTCTATGGAATCATGATTAACATTTTTTTTGTTCTCATCATGAGTTTCCTTTAGTACCCTTTCACCCTTAGGGACCATTTCTTGTAGCAACTTATTCATATTTATCTTCAATTCGTCCATGTATGTCTTCAAATTTATCTTCAAATCATCCATCTTAGCTTCCACGTCAATCATCTTAGCTTCTACGCCTTTCTTTAAACAGTCCATATTAGCTTCTACACCTTTCTTTAAACCATCCATCTTAGATTCTGTTCCTTTTTGTGCAAGGGACAATTGTTGCACTTGGTCTTGTAATTTTGATATATCATGTTGCATTTCTTCCTCTTCTTCATGAGTCATGCTAGAGCTTTCAGGTTCCTTACTAGGTGTTTGCATTTTCTTTCCTCGGGGCATCATTTACCGATAATAATGCTCTACTATGCCCTTTGAATTCCTTCAAAATAAATTTTCAAACCAAGCTTAAGCAAAAATTTAAGAAAATCTACACACCTTTTTTCACTTTGTAGGAGCTCGATATTGCCTCTGATGTATCTCTGTACTTTCCAATCATCTAGTTCTGAATTTGTGTGTTGTAGTAGCCCTCTGTGTCCTCTTTCCAATGCCACAAGTCTGACCCAAATTGGATTCTCCAAGGAAGAGTTATGTGAAATCTCCCACAGTGACTTGCTTATAGACTAGTTCAGTAGAGCGAACTTGTACGACGTGCCACGAGTCACTATTTCAACCTTTGGATCTGAAACATGCATACAAGAAACTACAGTCCATCCTCTTTTTGTACCTTCTTACGAAATTTCAATCCGATCCCCAAAGAGAAAGCTATGACGATTTTCCCCAGGTCACCTGTTTTGAATGTAATTCAGGAGTATGCAAAAAGACCAAATTCCTCAGATCATATCTCCGAAAATATCGCGCAAAAAGCTCTGAAATTTGGACCCAAGGTTCAGCGCGATTTCCTCTCAAATGGGTTTTTTTTGCGACTTCTGAAACATCACAGAAAAAAAAGTTATAGCGAAAATGCCACGATGACCTGTTTGGAGCAGCGAAACCCTAGAATCCAAAGCTTTGATACCAAATGTTATGAAACCAGCTCAAGAAAAGATAGAAAAGATAGATCAACGCCTTATAATTCAGCCTCTTCAAGGGGGAAACCTCCTTTACATTACATAAATGAACAATTCTTGGATGATTCAAATGACAAAACCTCCTTTCTATATATAAGAGTCTAAGGAGTCACAATATAATCCAGCTGACCTAACAATAATAATATAAAGCCACAAAAATAACAATAGAGGGATTCTATGGGGCATAGTAATAACAATATGGGGACAATAGGGGCACAACAATATGAATAAGGGGTATAACTACAATATTAATGGGGTAATCACTAGTATTATAGGGACCCAACACTACCTTAACACCTTCATGAGATACAATATGACCCAAATATGCCACCTCTTGTACTCCAAATAAACATTTGGAGGTTTTTTCATATAATTGTTTCTCCTCCAATAGTTTGAGCACCCTGTCAACATGTTGAACATGATCCTTCCAAGAATTTTTGTAGATTAGTATATCATTAAAAAATACTAGCACAAATTTTCTAAGGAACAGTTTGAAAATGGAATTCATCAAACCTTGAAATGTGGAAGGTGCATTAGTAAGGAAAAAATGCATAACCAAAAATTCATAATGACCCTCATGAGTTGTAAACGTTTTTTTTGGAATGTATTCGGTCTTCATTCTAATTTGATGATATCCTGAATGAAGATTTAACTTGGTGAAGTAAATTTCTCCATGTAATTCATCTAACAATTCATCAATGACAAGAATGTGAAATTTATCTTTAATAGTGATCTTGTTGAGCTCCCCATAATTCGGACACATATGCCATGATCCATCCCTCTTGTGCACCAATACTACTAGAGCATAGAAAGAAATTTGACTAGGTTTAATTATACCGACCTCTAGCATTTCTGCAACCATGCATTCAATTTCACTCTTCTGGCCATAGGGATATTGTAAGGCCTGATGTTTGGAGGAACACTTCCTGGAATCAAATGAATACCATGATCATGATCACGAATAGGTGGGAGGCCTTTGGGAGTTTCAAATACCCTGGAATGATTGTCCAAGACTTTTTGTACATCTGGAGAAGTAGATGATTTTGATATTTGAACCTCAAGTGAGCATACTTGTGCAATTACGTCCCATTGCTCTTTCTTCAAAAGCTTTGTCATGCCATTAGAGCTAATTATATTTCTCGATTTCCCTGTGATACCCCTTAATTCAAGTTCCTTTCCTTTCCTTGTAGGTTTTGGAAGGCTAGGAGCAGTAACACTTCCATATTTATAGTTGTGAGTGGTAGACTTCCTTGTTGCCATAATTTTTCTTTCAAATTTTCTTGCCACCATGAATGCCTTCTCCAATGAATCAGGTTCCCAAAGACAAACCTCATGTTGGATGTTATCCTTTAAAGCCCCTATGAAGACATCAACCCTATGATCCTCTAGAATATCAGTTACCCCACTATTTAATTTTTGGAAGTCTTCAATGTGCTCAGCCATTGAACCCTTTTGTTTGAGATTTATCAATTGGTTAAAGAAGGTGCTGCTCTTTGAATCCTCATAATGTGTTATCATTTCCTCCGTAAAAATTGACCAAGTGACAAGTGTTTTACGAGAACAAATCCATTGATACCATACAAACTAATTCGGTTCTAAATATAAAGATGCAATGTGTACCTTTCGTGTGTGTTGCACATCATGGAGATCAAAATATTTCTCCATTTGTAGAATCCATGTTACTAGATCATGGCCATCAAACTTCCTCATATCGATCTTTGGAATGTGGTGGTTATTAAACCCAACATTGGAGTCTCTAAAATCATAATTCATATTCCTTTTGTCTTCATCATGATTTTCATGGATTACCTTGTCACCACTGGGAAAACTTTCTTCTAGCAACTTTGCCAAACCTTCCTTCAACCCTGTTATCTTGACATTCATCCTTCCTTCAACCCTTCTATCTTGACTTTCATCCTTCCTTCAACCCTTGTATCTTGACATTCATCATTGCTTCCATGCCTGCTTTTAAACCATCATTCAACATTCCCATGTCCCTTTTTATACCATATATCTTAACATTCATCATGGCTTGAAATTCATTTTTTGTTACTTTTTGTGACAGTGGAATTTGGTGCACTTGGTCTCATAATTTTGATATATCTTGTTGCATTTCTTCCTCTTCTTCATGTGTCATAGAAGATATTTATGGTTTCTTACTAGGTGTGTCCATTCTTTTGTTTTGGGGAATTTTTGAATCGAACAATGATATATATGCTTCACTATGCCCTTTGAATCACTTCAAACTGATTTTTCAAACAAAAGTTATGCAAAATTTTAAAAAAATACACACCTTTTTCTTGCTTTTTAGGAGTTCGATATTGAAACTATTGTACCTCTATAATTTTGGATCTCGAAGGTCTAAAATTTCGTCATGTGGTAGCCCTCTGAGTCTTATTTCCAACTTCACAATTCAAACCAAAATTGGATTCTTCAAGTTAATGTTATGCCCAAAATCCCACGATGAATTGATTGTGGATTGGTTCAGTAGAGCAAACTTGTAAGGAATGCCAGGTGTCATTGTTTCAACCTTTGGCCTTGAAAAAGATACACAAAAAATAAATTTTGTGCACTTTCATGCTTTTCTTACAAAATTCAAATATGATGCTTGTAGATGAAGTTATGATGATTTTTCCAAGGTTACATATTTGAGACTGAATTTTGGAGCACGCAAAAACCCTAACTTCTTCGGACCATATCTCAAAAAGTATAGCAAACAAAGATCTAAAATTTTTATAGGAAGTTCATCAAGATTTCAGATCCACATGTTCACAATTTCAATTCCTTAACCTTCGTAGAAAAAAAATTATAACAAAAATTCCAAGATGGCCTGTTTTTTGCAACAAAATGCTAGAATCCAAACCTATGATACCGAATTTTATGCAACCAACTCACAAAGTAGAAGAAAAGATAGATAAACAACTTAAAAATTACCTTGTTCGAGGGGGAAACCTCCTTTACATTACACAAATGAACAATTCTTGGATGCTACAAATGGTAAGATCTCCCTGGTATATATAGGAGTCTAAGGGGTCACAATATAATCAAAGCCTACATAATAATAATAATGTAAGGGCACAACAATAACAATAGTGGGATTCTATGGGGCACAACAATAACAATAGGAGGCGACATTAACAATAACAATAAGAGGGATACACTAGTATTATAGGGACCTAACATGTTTGAATACCATGTGAAATGCATCACATAAAGGTACCACAATTGCAAAACATAAGTAACATTATATTTAGCTATTAGGATATTTTACCATTAGGATGGGAATCTTTCACTAGCTGGTGGGCTTATACGCTTTTCCTCTCTCTTTCCTATCAACATCAAGGGACTAAATAATGGCTTGGTTCTAGGTAAACTCCAATCGACTCTATGTATATAGCTAGTCGTAGCTTTTCCTGTGCATCACCCCTAGGAGCATGTGCTTATGCTAGATACTTATTTTGATGTTTTTGCTTTACATTTCATTCATGGTACCCCAGGGGTGGTTTCGTTCAATCCAATAAGAATTCATCCATGCAAAGGAATTCCACATGATAACATTCTAAGACATATGTGGTCATCATCTAAATCTCTATATTTCTTTACAACTTTCCAAGCTTTTGTTTATATTTAAGTTCATATTGTATTTTTTCTATAGCATTGATTACAAGCTCAATGAAGAAATATTTTGGAACCCCTCCATAAGTAAGCAATGTGATCAAACATCTTGAAAGGGATGTTATGCTCGTCTTATAGCTAGTTCCACATATTTCCAAGGAGTGGATACTTGGGTAATGAACATAATTTTCATCTCTTTCAACTTTGATCATCCACTCTTGAAAATGGATCGTTTTACATGGCAATATTTTGTTAACAATAAATGTTCCTTTGGTTGTATAGCCATTATAGAAAAGATGACACTGAATGAGCAAGGGGCAAACCTCTAGAATCAAATTGCTTAAATGTTTTCCTTCAAATACATTTTTTGGGCATTGTGAAGTCAAATATTCAAATATAAATCCAATGACATCAATATGTATTAGAAGCTCTCCATTCAAGTCATAAACCTCCTTTTTATTCTCATCCAAACATGTTATATCTACCACACAGATAAAATTTACATCTGAGATATCACCTCCAAAGGGAATGGTTTTTCAAAGAATCAATGTAAATCGAGCTATGTATTTCTTCAAACTGGAAACAATATGTACATGCATAACAAGCATTGTGCTTAATGGATAGATTTGTTAAACAAAATGTATGTACTTTTTTTTATCTACTTATACAAATGAATCGGTGAAAACAAAGTAATGTTTGATTGATGATGAGATGGGATTTTCCTTTTTTCCTTGCCACCATCCTTGATTAAGTGCTATAGGGAGAAGGCAGTTCTAGGTCTTAATGCAGGTGTGACAAGTGGTGTAGTTAGGTTTGTGCAATAAGCAACAAAGGCATCTCTGAACTGAGGGATCTTAGGAAAGTGATGCGAGTAATGGCCATAGGCCCTCCAAGATAACTCATTGATTATTTCTTTCTCGTTTAGATAGATCTTACTTATGATAGATAGCAATAATCTTGTCTATGTTCAATCTAAAGCAACCTTATTGCCTCTATTCCTTCAAGTGAAGTTAGCTACAGTTGTCCAAAGGTGAGATATAGTATGGCGATGAGGTGGGTATATGTCGTGAACAGTTCTTGCACTATGGATGTAGAAAGGCGAAGGCATCGAAAGGGGTGAGGGTATGAGAGGCTCATTATAATGCCAGCCAAGGTTAGTGAAACCAGGAATGATTTTTTTTGTAAACAACAAATCCTAGTAAATAAATGTGTTATATCTCACAAATGCAACAACTTTTTACCTTACTTGTCATTTATTAAGATAATTAACCCGAGCATACAATGACAAAAATCTAGTGTTGTCTTACCTCAATTGGTGTCATCAATTCTAAATGCTTGTCCCAACTTGATTCCCTTGTCTTCTTATTAAATTAATATCTACACAAGGTAAGAAGATTGCAATTCACTCAAAAGTGCCATTTCAATTCAGGTATTGTAAAACCTAGAATTAATAGGTACTAGGATGTACGAAGTCAATTTCTTCCTAAATCAAGCAAGTTCACAAAGCTTCCAATGTATTAGATACAAAATTTATTTGTTACATAATATAAAATTGTAAATGACGTTAATGTGTGTAGTATTTATGTTTAAGGTATTAACTAAATAGAAATTGAACATGTAAGCAATGGGAAACACCACAAGATCACAACTACATGTATCCCTCATCTTGTTACTCATGATATCAACCTTGTTCCATATTATGACTTGATAGTGATAAATAAAAACAAATAAGACATCTTTGAATTACCGTTGCTCATACCTTCTTCCATCTATGGCAGTATGTTATTTCCAATGTGAAGAACTTTGTAAGCTGGAATTACCATGTTGTACAACATCTCCCTTTTTAAAATACAGAAGAAATTTCAAGTCAATTCAAAGATCTACCACTCATATGACTACAAATGTAGTAAGTAGTGCAGTGCATTATGCAAAAGCAAAAAGGCATAAACTTGAAAGTAACTTACCTTGAATGTTAAATGTGATGTTACCATTTTGAGTTACTTTCTTCTGATAGTTGTTCGACTTCAACATCCAAATTGATACTAGTTGTCCTACACATATTCGTTAGACCAATGAGGCAAATTTATATTAAATTTGACCAAATATTAAATTTAATTGCATGAATAAATAATTAAAAGGACTTGAGTGCATGAATACCTGAATGAGATCCTCCCGGTTTCAAGAATAAATTATTGGAGTAGTTTAATCTCGGAGCAAACCTCCCTTCACTCGACAAAGTAGCAACGAAGTCAACATGGACTTTGTTGTTTCTCTATTAGGTCAAGGGATTTTTGCTCCAATATTATCCAAATCCTAATTGATTCTCTACTAAACAAGGCCAACCACGTGAATATCGAAGTTCTCATGGCCCTCCCCCCTCACATCGTTCTCAATTCCCTAGTACCCAATCTAGTTAATATATAGGAAATAATTGAAGGAAAGACATTAAAAAAAATAGCAAACATTTATTCATTCATTCATAGATCCACAAAATATTTCATCTCAATAAATTTTATCATAAAAAATATGTTTACATAATATGAAACAAGGTCGTGTACATAAAGAAACATATAGAAATTATTCATTAACATATAACATTTATTCATTCATTAATCATAGACACAAAATACTTCATCTCAATAAATTTTATCATCAAAAATATGTTTTCATAATATGGTACGTGATGTTTCTAATGATATAACTAGTACAATCATTTCTTTTTCTTTTTCTTTATTTTTGACGGCTTAGTCGTGTACTCATGACGTTGTCGAGGCTACCGCAAGAGGGGTGGATCATCAACTGTAACAAGAAAGAAATGTTAAATTGATATTTTTTGTTATTATTATTACAAGTATTTCATTAATAAAAAGAACATTAGAGTTTTCTTTACCTCGTGCACTAGTCGACATTGTTGGAATGGTTGCCCTGTGCTCCTCTTCTGGTACAAGATCCTCATGTATGACACTCTCTTCCATTAAAATTTGTTCATGATGTTTGTATGTTGTGGTGTGATCTCTGCAAAAAAAATCCTATATAAGAAAAAAGAAAGAAAAATCAATTAGATAATGTAAAAGTTAAAAAACAAGCATTCATAATTGAACTTATGACATAAAAGAAAATCACTTTAAAATATGGTTATTATCTGATATCTTTGAAGATGTTGGTTGAACATATTGATCCTATATTTAATCTTGAAACTTTTATTTCTAATGAAAATCAAACGAATAAGTTATTCACTCATTCCAACCACCAAATAATTGACTGTTACGATTGGGTCAAGAGAAATGAACAACTCATCATCATCAAACCAATTAGGATCATTGTCGTCATGTCCCTAGACTACATATTTCAACAAAAGAATATTTTTTTCAAATATCTAAACAAATAATCAATCTCACATTAAGTTATTTCATCGATTTAAATAAATAATCGCCTACCTTATTTTCAAACCTCACCAATATTTCTAAAATGTATCTTCAACAAAAGAAAACATTTTATTTTCCTTTCGTAAACATTCCTAGAAGTGATGTTTGGACTCAAAAACAACCATTCAAATTAAGTGGGGAATGCTAGATACATAATACTTTGGATTTGGTGGTGTTTTACATAATTCAAAGGCATGTGAAATGAACGGTCTTCAGAAAGAACAATAGTCCCTCATAGAATGTGAAGAAAGTAGCCACTTCCTTTTGTATATATGCATGCATTGAGTTACTGAATATCACAAAAATGTGGAGTTATTCCTCTTCCCATCCTGATTTTCTTAGAATACATAGCACATACATTTCTATATGCCCTAGTGGATGTAAGGCCTAATTGTCTCATCACTTTCGAAGGAATGACATTAGTTGTTGCTCCTAAATCTAGCTTATAGTTGTTCCTTCTCCCAACTTGAATGCCTTGTTTTCTTGTTAAATTAATATATACACAAGATCGAAAGATTTCAGTTCACTCAAAAGTGTCATTTTAGTTCAAGTATTGTAAAACCTAGAATTAGTAAGTACTGGAATGTACAAAATTAAATTTCTTCCTAGCGCAATCAAGTTCTCAAAGCTTCCAATATATTAGATACAAAAGTTCTTTGATGCATAATATAAAATTATAAACAATTTTAATGCTTGTAATATTTCTGTTTTGGCATTTATTTCATGATAAAAACACAAACAAGGTCGTTCTATTTTTTTCCAATGGAAAAAACGTAACTTGTTATTATAGTAAAAAGTTACATGTGAACATGCCATGAGGCATTCAACCTGTCAGAAAAAAATGTGGTACTCAAAAAATTGGGCTCTAAATAAACAAGTACATTCATTTATTATTCGGTCTCTTTATTTTTTTAGGAATTTTGCAAGGACGTATTTATCTTTCCCTTCAGTTGTTATGGGCTTTATATTCCTTGCTCTCAACCTGGTCATATGTCTATGCTCTCCAAGGGGGGCAGAGCATCAACTGCAATAATAAAGAAATGTTAAATTCATATTTATAGTTACTATTATTACAAGTTTTTTAATAATAAAAAGAGTAGTAGAGTGTTCTTTACCTACTTCGGTACTGGAGGGGCACATAATACTTTCAAACATGGCCATATGTTCGTCGTTTTCTCTGGCCTCATATTGTACATGATCTAGAGTATAAACAACAAAGGTTATAATTAATACACCATTTTCATTTAAATATTTTTAAATGTAATCCACACAACAATCTTTTTATAACACATGAAATACCTCTAGTACCAATCTAAACACTAGTTTCAAGAGGCACTGCATCACTGCTAGCCTCATGTGTTCTATATACATTTCTTTCCATATTTTGCAATCAGGCACATTACTTTATCGCCAAAAATAATAACCAATATATTGTACAATTAATAATTTATAAATTCTCTTTGTTGCTTTTATTTACTTGAGCATTACATTGGGTGTCGGAAGACTGTGAAGACACCAAGCTTGTCCTACATTCAACTACGGCTTAATAGTCATGCTTGAAAGAAATCTTGAGGTCTTCCTCCATGGGAGCCTCTTTGTATTGTGACCCCTGCAATGTTGCATGAGAACATGAATTTTTCTTCTTCTATGATATTAAATTAATATTGTTAAGAATTTGTAATTTGGATGCATTTTTTTTATATAATTACAATTTTTGCAACCAATTTTTAGAAACCACCTGGGCCAAGATGATGTTCCCCATGTTTAGCTACTCTCTCCTTCATGGCATTGGATCTATCTAGGAGCCTATTTGAAAATATAGAAAAACTTAATTAGTGTCGCAATGATGATAAAGCATCATAATTACATTATTAAAATTGTGTCTTACCTTCCTAGTCTGGGTGGTGTATTCCCTTCTTTTTGAAGTGTCTTCTCATTTTCATCTACCACGATCGCTTTCCACTCCCTCTCTAGAATCACTAGAGGGTTCTCATATGACCTATTCCTTTCCAAATGGTACCTATAATGGTCCTGCAAATGTTTTAAATGTAAGCTTGCCTTTGAGGTAACTCTAGTTTTGTTGAAGGTACCCTCACCGAACAGGCCAACCATCTTGTTAATAAATTCATCCTTCAACTTGGAACTTTGGGATTTCCAGTTTGTGTGAATGGTGGGCCGAAATATTTCCAAGGTTAGGTCATACAAATGCCTATAGAATACATTGTTTCTTGCAAAATGATATTACCATTGGTTTAAAATAATCACAGACTATATGTTAATTTCAATTAGATTGTACTTGATATTTAAAACACTTTTGAAATACTTTGGAGTTTCTCTAATTTTGTGGGGACATGGCCATCATCTACCAAAAATGTAAGCGGTAGTGTTCTCATGCTAGTAACATGGGAAGATCCAAGAAAGCTCACTTCAAATTGTGCAATTGGATCATGCTCTACATCCACAGCATCATGTGCAGATCCTAGCATATGTTGTTCAGGGGGTGAAGATCCTAGCATTTGTGGTTAAGCGGGTGTATCGGTCTCAGTGACCGGTGCATCACTCACAAGCGGAGCATTGGCGTTGCTACCAACACCAACCCCCATAGTCACAGCATGAGTATCGCACTCACTCAAAAACTCCTGTAAAATAAAGATTTTTTTATAAAGGATGAGATAATTAAAATCATAAATAAATAAATGGGATAATTAAATGAGTTTCTCACCCCATAGTGATGAATTTGGCCCATCACGGTTTTGATTTTTCCTCTTATCTCTTTTGTATGTAGCTTAATCAGAATTAAAGAACTGAGTTTCTTATTTGATTTCATTTGAAGCTTCTTTATTGTTTGGATCAGATTGGTGGACAAAAAAAATGTCTCTTCACTAAGCACTTCCTCAGGAGCATCTATGGATTGCTATGAGGTTGGTGCCTTCCCCTTGTCACCCTATTTATCAAATAAGTGTAATTTGTAATTTTATTCCACCATCCTCAGTGATAAACGTTCAAAGATTTGAATTTGATGAAACATTTTAGATCAATAAAAATCTCCATTTTTTACATAAGAGGGGAAGTTTATCCAGTTAAATACTTGCTCGTAAATATTATGATATCTTGAAAGTTCATTATGACACATTAAAAAAAAAAATCAATCATTATATTAATAAGAAAACCACTATTGAATATGTTTAAATTTATATAGAAACTTCATGTTATATCTTGGGCACTTGTATCAAAGAAAGAAAAAATATTTTTATATGGAAGTCTAGGGTTACCTCTAGTCTGAAATTGCAATAAGTTATACAAGTTGCCTGGAAAGGATGAAAGGCTAGAAGAGCCCTAAAGAGCATGCAAAATATTGATTTAGTATGGCATCATGGATAAAATCATATGATAGTAACATGTTTAAAAATTTACTTGGTTGAGTTGCTTGAAATCGTCTAGTCTTTTAAGAATAAAAAGCTTGGGGACCATTTTGCATAAATATTCATCCATATATTGTCTAACATTATGTTAGAGGAAGTATTTTTGCTAATATGGATCATCGTGATCCTATAAGAGTCATCATCTTGGAAGGCTCTTGGAAGAGGCATTATGACAGGATCAATATATATTCCATATTGTATAGAAACAATACTTTGAAAAGGATGAAGGAATGCATTCGGTCAAGTTGCAAGCTCATTGTAGGATACAAATAATTAGATGATTGTGTGAAAGATTAAGAATGCATGTTTAAAGTAACCTTTGGAATATAGGATTCATATAATCTTGTAAGGAAGGTTGGTCATATGCATAGTGAATCTTTCATTTAGTTATATGATGCCTAAAAAGATGAATTTGACTTACTCTAGAATGGATAAAATGATAAGACTTTCTTGCTAGAATAAATCACATGGTTATACTATTTTATGTACAATTACATTGATGTTTACCTATAGCGCGGTCAGTGCCCTTTTTCCATGGCATATTAAAATGTTTCCTTAACTTACAATATGCGTAACAATATATTGTAGTAAATGGAAATCATAACACATAATATACATTGCTTACAAGTTGAGTAAAATAGAATACAAATTTCCCCCATAATAGCAACATTTGTATATATTTGATTCAATTTTTAATCGATGAGCAACTCTTCCACTACAGCTATTGATTTATGGCACATACGAATTCACGGTTTCCTTCATGCCCCTCGAATATGCAATCGGGTTGCTTATTTGTGGTCATGGGTCATGTACTATTTATAAACCCTACAATATTCTCTATTTCTTTTGGCCTTCCATCAATATACATAGTTGTGCCTTTATTTTTATTATTGTCTTTTAGTTATATATAATTTGTGACCACCCCATATCTTCGCATACTTTGGGTATATTGGACTAGTCATACCCAATCATTGTAGTCGTAACAGGTTCTGACATACTCCATCAATTTAGTTAATTCGTCGTAACATACCTTTATGCCATCCATTGAAAATAGCCCCAAACCATGTAATGATGATGGGTTAATGCGGTATATCCTTTCATTGATAGAAAAATAAATGTTTATTTCAGGAAGATCCTTGGGTACCCATTGTTTCACTAGATGTGTGTACCTCAAGGGCACCTCCATGTCATTTATGCTCTCATTATCATAAGAACATGAACCCCCTTTAGCGAGAAAAAATTCCATGCGTCTATGGAATTTTCTTCTAATCTTTTCTCCTTTAGTTGATCTTTGGTTGCTAGTCGACGTAGCAGATGTTTGGTCAATTTCTTCTATCCTACCTATTTTTTTTCACTCGGAAAAGATAGATCTGACAAATACCTATTTGGTTGAAAGTCTTATAACACTCCATCAAATGAGAGAAATTGTTAGCGAGTGTCATAAGGGATGTTGAGAAATGTCTTGAAGAAACCACAAGAACATTATAATAGTACAAGTGAGTTACAAGGAAGTTCCAAGTGAGTTACAAGTGATTTACAAGGAAATGCCTGCAATGAGTGCAAAAATTAAGGTATAAATGTTGCAAAGTATGTCTCAGTCAATCCACGAATTGTATGAAATGTTCGCAAGAAATGTCTGCCACGAAATATACTAATTTACAACACTTATCTGTAAAAAACACTTCTAAAAACCCACAAATATATGCAAATGGGGGATTTGAAACTTGCAAAAATATCCTTGAGAGACACATTTGCACCCCTCGATTTTCTCAAGCAATAAGGGTGTCTAAAAAAGACCTCATTTCTGGTTGTCAAGGCCCCAAATGGGAATTTGATTCTTGGCTCTAATACCAAGCTAATGTGTGAGGAAATCATCAGCAGAAGAATAGAAAATTGAATATTGGCTCTAATACCAAGCTAATATGTGAAGAGATCATCAACAAAGCACGAGATAGTAGGGTAAATCACTGAAGGAAAAACATTAATTTTTTATTCATTTTTAGGTTTTACTTACATGGGAGATGAGATGGTCCATTATGAATGGTTGGATTTATTATTTAACTAACAAATGTGTTAGCACATACAACTACTCTTTCTAATTAGCCTTTGCCATGTTGATAGTAATATTGGGGTCCTAAAATAACATCATTTTGTTGGTTTAAGTTGGCATTGCCTTTTAATTTGGCAGCGCTCATTTTAATGATATAAGAAGTTGGCACTGCCTTTTAATTTGGCAGCGCTCATTTTAATGATATAAGAAGTTGGCACTGCGTTTTAATTTGGCAACACTCATTTTAATGATATAAGAAGAATGCACAGCCAAATCAAAAGGAAGCGAATGGCACCCTTGATGAAAACAAAAGTGTTGCCAAATCAGCAGACACCTCACAATACATATCGTTTCAATAGGTGGCACTACCAAAATAAAAGCCACATGTTTTAATGATTTTTAACCGGTAACTAGGGGACATTATGACATTATTGATAACATTAATGGGCCTTTTGGTGTTAACAATGATCAAGGAAGGATAACAAAGACCTTGGGAATTTAATAAAGCTTCCTAGTTGAAGCATTTTGAAAGATGCATTAAAACACCACATAGGACCTTTATATGGGATTATTGGCCTCTAAATGAAATATGGCCACCATTTATTGGTTTTAGGAAATAATAATGGGTTTTGAGGCTTAGATCATGGTTGAAAAGGAAAACAAGGGCCTTATGGAATAAAATTAACCTTCTAGGCCTTAAGCACTATGAACAAGGCCTACAACCATGTCACATCATCTCCTCTATGTGGGGTTTTTCACCTCCAAGTTATATTCCAACAATCATTTGGTGATTTTGCACAAAGAGGATGGGTAGAGGGGCCTTGACTATGTTTTGGAGAGGAAAATAGGTTATTTTCCCCTATAAGAAGATGATTTTAGTGCTAAAGATTTATTTTTCAAACGTGTCAAGGGGAGGGAGTTTTACATGTTTTTTATTTTATGGAAAAATGATGCACATGTGTTATTAATGTGTGCACATTCCTATGAATTCATAAAAATATGTGGGATTGTCTTGCTTGACATCACAATTTAAAAGCTTCACTAATTTTATTATTATTTTTTAAAATATAAAATGAGTATTAAAAGAATCCAAAATCTTGTGGTGCATAGGAAAGTATTCTTATCACAACTAAGACAATTGTTAAAATAAATTTTAACATTTAGGTACTAAACTAACATCTTAATGCAAATATACGAAATGTAATGTAGAGGAAAAGCAACATGAATTTTTTAGATTTATTTTTCGAAGTTATTCAAAATTTCCATAAATAAAAATTATATATTTCGAAAGCTAATTGGAAATAACTCCAAAGTATAAGATACTCCAACAATTTTAGTCAACTCTATAGTCTCATTAAAATATGCATCAATGTTTGGGGAGGCTGGAGCGGAAGGGGTATTTTCTTGGGGCTTAGCCGTGTTGACCAATAACTAGGCAAAGTATTATGCACTTTGAAAAGGTTTGGAATTGGCTCTCGTCAATAATTTTTTGTTTCTAAAGGTCTTTGGAGACTCTAAGATCGCCATTCAACAAGTGTTAAAAAATCGTGAGAATGATGATCCTTGGCTTCCTCCCATATTGCATCGAATTAATTTGTTGATTAAGCATTTTGTTAATATAGATTTTCACCATATCAAACAAAATATGAATGTTGAAGTCAACCTTATGGAAAATCAGAGTGTATTATTAAATTTTTTGGAATTAAGGATAAACGGTGAGGATATAATCATCAAACCTCCACCATAATGTACAGTAATCATATGGGAATTTCTCGAGCCTCGAGGATTATTGAAATTAGGAATAGATATTTAATTATTATAATCATTCCAAACATCATTGAGTTAAGAACCTTATTAAATAAGGTACACGTACAAGAGGTGTTCCATTATTATAGAGAATGGGGCCCTTTCAGCCAACCGGAGCAGCGACACAAGTATGAAATTAGAAAAATGACAGATAGACAAGTTGTGAATTGAATAGCAGGGTATATCAAATGTGCAAGCCCATATCTTATGATCCAAGAGTATCATCTTGGTGGTAGGCAGCATTTGGAAAACCAAAGTTTTAGAGCCGAAAATTTAATGGATTCGACACAAGTGGTTCGAGTGAAAGCATCATCTTTTAATGCAGCAAGACTCTAGAATTTGGGTAGGAAGGGAATGTTGTCATTATATATATAACACAGGGTAGCACAGGACTGCATTATAAAGGTTATTTAAATTTTAAGTGTGTTGAGCTAGCAAATTCGAAGAAATCATGTGGAAATGTATCGCAATGAGGGGAAAGTCGGTGAGGAGCTTGGTGCCATTGTGGCTAGGCTTGCAGGAATCATGGAATCCATTACCACCTTCATATATAGTACTATTCACATGTAATTTATGGAGACACGTGCCTATAAGGAACTATTGTTAGAATGGTTGGAGTTGTTGGAGCTTAAAATGGAGCGTCTGCAGTTAGGTGTTGATATGCTAGAGTTTAGAATTGATAATATTGGAAGAAGAGGGGACATAGGTGGAATGACACGCAATCAAGCTTTCATCAATGATATAGAGGATATTGTGGATGGGGAGCTCATGGAGAATGATGACGACAACGTGAAAAACGTCAGCAAGAATCAAGAGCATCTTGTAGTGAGCTTCGAGGAAGATCAGGTTGCTCCAACCAAGGAGGACCTGTAATGTTTATCTCTAATTTTAATATGTACATGTGTATTGTCGAAACGTAGCTTATAATGGAATTTTTTGGAGGATATATGGAAGAAGTGTTTTCAAAATAGTATTGATATAGTAAATTAGAAATATATTATGTAGAGGGGCGAGAATTTTTGACAAAAGGATATTTTGTGGTACAAGATGTAAATGGTTTTTGGCCTTCAAAACATATATTTATAATGCCAATTATACCAGGCCCTTTTTAAAAAATGTGGCAGATGCTTGGTAGATTCCAATTTGTTTCACTTGAATAGAATGGATGGAAATTGTTGGGGAGGGTTTTAGACTAATGTCGCTAATGTTGTGGATGCTTGCTAAATTCCAGTTTATTTCACTTGAATATAATGGATGGAAATTCTTGGGGATCATTTTGGACTATTCTTTCCCATTAATGACTTCATCTAAGTTTTGCCTCTTCTTCTGCATTTATGCTACCCATTGTTCTAATTATTGGTTGACCTCTAAGATAATGGTTGCAAACTCCTTACATGGATAAAGGGGTGTGTAGAAATCCTTGAGGCTAGGCATAAGTTTCTCTTCTTACTCACAAGTGAAGCTAACAAACTCCAAGAGATTGTTCTTAGACCCTTTGTACTATGATCCTTGGTTATTGAGATTATCTACACATTTTTTTGTAATACTTAACCTCTTCCATTAGCTTAATATTGTCTCTTCATAACCTTGTGCCAAGTTGCAGGGTCTAATCCATTGGAGCCCTAGCCATAGGTCTTTAAAGGATTTTGTACATCCCTTTTTTACTTAGTCGCAGGCCCAAATAGGCCTCTCTTCCCTGGCCGCAGACCCAGTGAGGGGTTTTCTATTGTTGCAGGTGATTTAAGAGCTAATTATGTGGTTTTTACAGGCCTCCATCCATCATCACAAGGGTTTCTTTCTCTGGTCTTGGATTGGATCACTTGGAGGGTGCCTCTAGCCTTAGTTGCAAGCCTTGGAGGGCTCATAAACTTGTTTCATTTGATCCTCATAATAATCCACTTTTTTTACAAGCCCAATCAAAATTATTGCAAGCGTTTATCATTGTTTTAACTTGGAAACTTGTCATTACTTCATTGAAAGGCTTTGTATTTGGTTAATAGGCTAAATGTATTTGTGTTGTCACTCACTTCATTAGGAGTTTTTAGTTGATCAAATTTGTCAAAGAGCAGCGAATTTTGAATTCATCTTCCAGCCACGGGAACACTCAAAGCCAAATCGGAACCTCTCCATTGCACAATGCTCGGAACAATCTTTCCAACGGTAGTTGGAAGTCCAAAAATGGACTCCTGGAACAGAAGTTAAAGCAAATTTAAGATACCCTTTAAAAGTTAGAAAACAAAGAAAAATGGCTAAGGGCTAGGCTCATCGCAAATCATGATTAGGGCTTTTCTGGAAAAATAGTAGTGGAAGGCAGCAAAACCTGCAATTGGCTGATCGCCGATATCACAAATCGCAATTCGGCGACTAGAGGTCCACGGCACATAGTGCATCAATGTTTATGGTGTAAAGCGTCGATATCGCATATCGGCGATCGCAGGTGCAAAGGGGTGGCACACAAGCTCTTGGCCATGAAAATCTCCCAACACCAATATCACGAAAATCATCGAAAATTGAGCGTTAATGTTAAAGCGCTGGGAGGGGCCGATTTTATTTAACAAAGGAATTCAAGGAAAATCCAAGGGCGGATGGGCCCTTTTCTCTCTCCTCCAGGGGGCGCACATGGCAGAATCCTATTGGTCCTAAGAATCCACGGGGCAACTGACATCAGCATGACGTGGCAGTACAGAGATGAGATGGTAGCACGAAGGACACATGGCACACATATTCGACATTTTCATGGGTCATATGGGGGCATATCTAGGTGACACATGTCACCACTTAGGAAGTGCCACATGGAACTGATGACGTCATCAATCCCGTAATTGGTGATCGCAAAGCAAAGGTTCCTCCTCCGCCGAAGTCCTTCCCGGCTTGTGATTGCGATATGTGGGAACTCCCCGAATGCGATATTTTATGTATCACACCTAATGAAAGTTCACATCCAAGCAATCGGCCAGCACTATGAAAGGAGGTAAAGAGGCTCCCTCTCCCATGTTGCGATTGCGAGACCCTGGGTGGGCCCGATCCCGCAGATTGACAATCACAATGTTCAAGGGGAGATATCAAAGGCAAGTTTTATAAATCATCGGTATGTTGGATTTCGTATAACAAAGGAAGAAGCCCCCCGATATGAAGTTCCATGGCCCTAGCACCCAAGGCTAAGCCCTCGGTTATAGACTCTGGTCATATGAAGAGAATTACAGGAAGAGGATCGAAGTAAGAGGGCTTAAAGGGGATCGAAACTCTTATGTTTTGTAATGTTTTAGTGATAAGGGCCAGCACTGGAAATTCCTCCATATTACAACATAAGTGCATCACCAGGCATATCAGGGCACCTATAGTATTCTACAGAACTTTAAAGGCGCAATGGTTCGGAAGCTATGGCACTTAATAAGGAAGATGGAGCATTCAAACCTAGCATGGGCTGATCCAGAAGGATTTCTGAGACACTGGACCAAGGTAGACACTGACAGAAGTAAACAGGGACTTGGTAGCTCGGGAAGACTTGATTACTTAACATGGTGTCCCATACAGAGGAAATGTGAAGTACCACCCAGGGGTCCTCTGCTCCAGTACTACAGCGTGAAACTGATAGTGCCCACTCCCATCTTTAAAGGATGAATGGTTCAAGCAGTAAAGACAAAAGCAACAGGAGTCGGCTGAGCAGCACAGGAGGCCGTACCGTGAACAAAATACAAACTGAAGCAATAGCGATCACAGGGATGGGCATGAAGATATTTTTTTGGCATTCTCACCTAATTTATTGACTTGTTTGTATTCTTGTAATATGTGGCCATTCAATGAGGCAATTAATGTTTTGTAATGTTTTTGGGGCACAAAGCCATCCTTGGCCGAGATAGCTAGTCAACCTGACAGCTGAGACTCGACCGAAGATATTTCGATGTAATGAATGTTCAATGCTTCTCCTCTCCAGATAAATAGGAGGAAGCAACACTTCACAAAGATTCAGAAATTCTAAAGAAAAATCTAGATTTTATTTTCAAATTGTATAACTTTATATTACAGTTCTTTCAGAATATCAAAGAAATAGTGGTGATTCCCCCTTCGAGTATTACATTATGTTATCCCTCTGTTAAAACCCATTATGTTCATGTTTCTTCTCTGAATTCATGCAATTATAGCTGCTAGAAATATTTCATACTTCCTTACAAATTCGCTTGTATTGATTTGATAATGCATGTGCCTGTATGAATTGCTAGAATTATATCTTTAAAACTGCACTACATGAATCATAGCACCCAGTCTCTCTTTTGCCCATTATATCTGCCAGCAATTCAAATAACTATAGAAATTCTTATTGCTTCAAGATCTATATTTTAAATGTAGAATTCTTGATGTTTTAGGCTCTATGTGATGAGTTGTTATTTCCCCATATCCTCCCTCATTGCTCTATAAAATATTATTAAATTGTAAGTCCTTGAACTACTCAGACTCCACTATTTTATGCATATATTTCTGAGATTTGTAGATGTGAATAAGTAACAGAAATTCATGTCTTAATCATTTAGATGAATGAACCAACCATTCCATTTTATATATACATATAGAATATATGTGAGGTCTCCATTTTTACTGAGAATCATTTGAGACACTCAAAATCTAGATGTGCCCAGGCACTAGTCTTGTAAGCAATCTAAGGCTGTCTCTGGGAGCTACAACAGGTTGATTGCAGGCTAGAGTTGCTTGGCGGAGGGGTTAAATTTCTTGTTTGAAGGTAAAAATTTGTCATTTGAGCACTTAACTAGGCATACCAGTCCTTGGAGTGAGGCCTCAAGGCCTTGTGTCCTTGATTCTTCTCTAGTTGTCATCTATTGCAAATTGTCCTAACATATCATATCTAAAGTATTGCATACATAAGCTAATCACATTGAAACTTGATAATGATAGGCCTAAAAACAATAAAATTTGTCACACATAAATCACAAAAGGTTAAATTGTCCATAATCTAAATTGAAGGAGGAATTTACGCATTGGGAGACTTTAGGAGGACTATAATTACCAGGCCCAACCAATCTCCCCCATAAAAATTTATTCATTTTCTCTGCAGGGGGGTCTTCGCTCATGGAAAAAGGAGGGATTTCGCTTATGGATGTGGTAGAAATGGAAATAGCTCATAAATGTAGACGACTCTCCTTCAAAATTTTGATTAATGGTTTTCAATGACTTCTCTCTTGATTTCAAATACCCTTCAAAATTATATGTTCAAGTTTCCTTACGCTCAAAGGAGAAGGAAATACATGATTTATCTTAACTTTAAAAAAAATTGCAAATGGACATCAAGGAGACTCAGTCTTGTCCTTCAAATAAATATTATGTCCCCCTCATAAAATGAAATATGACCTTTGAAAATCCATGACCGTACAGAGATGATAGGCTCAAAAAAATTTATTATTTTTTTATAATTAACCTGAAAAAATTATAAGCCCTAGACTCTTTAAATATTTTGATAATTCTCCAAGCAAGAAAGGTTTCAAATCTGAGAGTGAAAGATGGCTTTCTTGAGCCCTTGGCTAAGATACATTTGCTTCCACAAAGGTATAACCAGTGTGATGCCACAAAACAATAATAATTGTACTTACCTACATATTTGTTGCCCCTCTGTGCTATAGAAATTTGATAGAAATTGCAATTGCTCAAGATTTCAAACTAAAAAGCAAGAGACACAATTCTACTATACTGATCTGTGAAATGGAAACCAAAATTATAACGACATGCATAGACATGTAGTAATCAAAACCACAAATACACAACAATTTCTAGTAGAACCCAACTGAGAAAAACTCCTCAAGCCTCTTTGCATTAATCAGTTGAATAGAGAAACTATTACAATTTCTAGCTCCAACTCTAAACTCAACCTGCAAAAGAATAATTGTTCTCTCTAATCATTGAGAAACTCTCGCCAATACTTTGCCAATTATTTTCTCATCAATCCTCCTATTTCCTTGTGCAAATTTTGAGGAAATTATCCCCTCTAAAAATAGGAATTTCCTCCAAAATGATTGCGCAATTCCCAAGGATTGATCCTCTAACTCATGCAACACCTCTATACTCAAAACTAGTCTACAACTGATATTACACTGCCTTGTCATCTCCACTTCTATTTAGTAACTCGAATTCCTTGCATGCACGAGCTATTTTGGGTTGATTGATCAATTAACCGACATATATTTGAGTTAGACTGTTGTCCCACTGCACAATTGACCTTCAACTAGCTCTATCAATAGTTAGAAGTCGCTTAACTGAAGTAAACTGAAAATAACTAAACTGGATTACTAAAATTTAGCAATCACACATGCATAATTGAACTCCAAGACCTCTAACTTGAATTTACTGAGATAACTAAGTGACAAGAACCATGTCACACTAGCTAATTGCCTCAAAGTTGTTCTGTTGATATGGAAATTCAATTTACTCAATTTTAATAAGCTTAAAGTCAAATTAAGTCCTTACTACATTTTTTAACACTCCCTCTTAGAAAGAAAGGGATTTTTCACCACCCCTATACTAGATTCTCATAGAAGTTAATGCAACTCTGATTATCACAATATATCATTGTTGGATCCATCTCCTGACCAAAAATACCCATAGGTATTTTCCTCATCCCTATGGCCTCACGTGTTGCTTAACTTGCAGCCATGTATTCAGCCTATGTTCAGCTTAGCACCACTGACCTCTGCTTCCTGTTGTACCAGGAAATGTGACAATTTTCAATATAGCACAGCAACTAGAAATTATTTTTCCTAATTGTTAATTTATTTAACAATTTATTTGTTGTCTGTTGTGACAAATATCAAATAATTCACACAATGATTTTCACAAATAAACTGTGGAAGAAAATAGGGTTGGAAACTAAGAAAATATAGCACACAAACATAAAAATATGACACCATTATTTTTGGACAATTATCTCCGAAAAAAACCCAACTTGGGAAAATCGGTGCAGGAGCTAAGTGTATTATTATTATGCAATAGTGAAATTCTGAGTACAATCTATGGATTCCCAACTTCCAATCCAAACAGCAAATAAATCTGACAAAAATTATCTAAGCGAATTTTCCTTCCTCCACAAGCAACCTCGACACAACTCTACCTCAAAAAACTCATCCTCTTGGACCCTCTACGTCAACTTCTACGTAGTTCTTGCATAGACCCTTGGACGTCTAGCCTGGAACTTCTTCTGATGAAGTCATTTTTCCTGTCTCTACTGAAGAAAATGATTCTATGTCCCTATAGAAGACTTTCCCGACCTCTGGAAGCTTAATTGAATTTTCCTCCAGCCAAATCAAATTACTCTTCTGGAGCAACCACATAGTCCTCTAAGCTGCCTTGCTGGGAATAACTCGACCTCTTGTTGTTGCCTCTTCAAATTTGGAAAACTTCCTCTGGATCATTGTCTTTACCCCTCACTGACTCTGCTTCCTCATTAAAGCTCGAACTCTCTGGAAACTGACTTCTTTTACTCTGGAAAATCGAATTCTCCAAGTGTCTTTGGTGTGCTCTCCAAGTGCCCATCGAATTCTCCAAGTGTCTTTGGTGTGTTCTCCAAGTGCCCATTGAATTCTTCTTATAATACTATGTTGGAGAACCAATGGACAAGATTAAAACTTAATCCAGGGCTAGGATCATCTTGAATTTGATCCGTGTGAGTTTCTAGACTATTCTCACCTTGACTTAATTAATTTTGATTAGTTAACCAGTTTTCCTAAGTTTAGACTTAGGAAACTTAGGAAACATTAAAAGATAGGTTAATAATCTAATTAAGTCATCTCTAGGTGGAATTTTAAGAAACTATTTCTGGGTTTTGGAGATATCATGCATTATAGCCTCTCCACCAAATTTTGTGGCTAGAACACATCTGATTCTACAAAAACTAGCACTCCCTCTTAGTGAGGACTATGTGTTCTAACATTGCACACCCTGTCATAACACTCTGTCTCTATGTCTTCTCTTGTCACGATGTTGATGTCTGGCTAATGTTGCCCACCAAATACTGCGCAACTCTAATTCTGCATCTGTGTTGCTACTGACACTACCATAATACTGCCAACTCTACAACTGCACTGCAATTCCCTCTCATCTGTTGTTGTTGCAACTGCAACAACTGCAACTGAGAAGCATCTAAAATACTGAATCATTTGTGTTCAATGTGATGCATCTATCTCCCGAGTCCTGATTGCTACTAGCATTTGCACTATCACTAAAGAATCTGTGATGTTGCCAACTCTGTACTAAGCCACCTCCTCTGTTGTCAACACTGCTCTGCGCTCCTCAAAATTTGAATGCTACTAGTCTACAACTGTCACTCTAGTACTGACTACATCAACTGCCACTCATCCATCCTGCTACTAAATATTGTGGACCCCCATATCCACATAATGATTCATGACTTTGACTCCTCAATGGACCCTGCCCGATCTCTGCAATCTCTAGGACTACAACACCAAATCACCCCACCTCACTCCTGGAGGTATATCTGCAAACATAGCAAACTCTTCCTCTAGCATAGAGGAAAGCTTCTCTATTTTTGCTAATGTTGCGTGTTGGTCATGCTTCTCCTTTTTCTCCTTCTTCCTTTGAGGACACTAAGTATAGTAGTGATTAAGCTCGCCACATCTAAAGCATTTGGCCTTTGACATGTCCTTCTTCTTCTTCTTCTGCTCCCCCTACCCCTAACTGGGACCTTTTGATGCTAGGGCCACATTCTCGTCCTCCTTCACACCCTTTGATCCGCTGCTACTTTTTCCACTAATGGAGTTGTTAAGAAAATCTCGCCTCATTTCCTCCTGTTGCAAATCGTCCCACATCTTGGCCCATCTAGGTATCATGTCTCTGCCCAATATACTTTGGATGAAGACTTGCCAATCCTTAGAGACACTATTTGGTGCCAAACGTACTAGCTTTGATGTTTGAGGCATTGCCCCAACAAATTCAAGACGACCTTGGGCCTCCTAGATCTTGGTGAGGAAGGGATCTATACCTTCCCCCTCTGCATCTTGTTGCATCTCAAATTTTCTTCAAGGAACATCTTCCTCTGCTTGGAAGTACCCTGATATAGTGTAGAGAGAGCTACCCACATGTCCCTAATAGTTATATTTTCTTCCATATGTGAGACTATATGATCTTAGACTCCATCCAAGATCAACCACTTCGCCCTTTCCATCTCCTTCATGTATTATTTGAGTTGATCTGTGTAGGTTTTAACCCTGTACAGAAATTACCTGCATACAAATTCTAAAACACAAAAAATAAACAATGTGAGAGCATAACACATAAAACACATATCCACAGAGCTTTTCCCCTGGATCCCAAAACAGGGATTACCAGCTTGATTTTTCATTATGTCCCTTTCAATGTTACAATACATATTTATACATGTCGAAGCATCCAATAAAATGGACCGAAAACCATCGTGTCCAAAACCATGGACCGAAAACCATCGCGTCCAAAACCATGTGCGAAAATCATGCACAAAACCATAGGTAGGTTCGCCCAACCTAACATAGGGTCCAAAACCAAAATTTTCTGGGGCGCTGCCCCGGACCCCATAGAGTGGGGTTACCTGCACCCCTCAAACCCCTTGTGACTCCCCCCGCTATGCAATCGGCACAACGAAGTGGGGGGCTCCGCCCCCCTTCTAACCCCCCGGTTAACTATGTAGGCTAGTCGTGGAAAGAATATAACACAACCCAACATTCTCCCACTTGTTGTTTTCTTTCCACAGGGGGCCACAAGAGAGCTTAGTCATTTATATAGCCCTGAAATGCCCATTGTTTCTCTACACCAAGAGAACTTCTCAAAGCTCACAGATTTTGTCAATGCATCTGCAATATTCTTCAAAGTATCCACCTTTACCAGCAACACCTTTTTGTCTTCTATAATATCCCTCACAAAGTGATACTGAACATCAATGTGCTTTGTCTTTGAATGATTTGCAGGATTCTTTTCCAAGAAAATTGCACTTTGGCTGTCACAGTCTATCCTTATAGCTCCCTGTACTAACCCCATACTTGAACACAATCTCTGCAACCAAACTGCTTCCTTGCTTGCATGAGTGGTTGCCATGTATTCTGCCTCTGTAGTTGATAGTGCCACTACAGATTGTTTCTTACTCATCCAACTGACTGCACCTCCAAATAGGTTAAGCACATACCCACTTGTAGATATTCTCTGATCCAGATCTCCAACCCAGTCTTCATCAACAAAGCCACAAATATCCAACACTCTGTCCAATTGTGGTCTTCCTTGGTAGCACAAACCATAATCACTAGTGCCACGCAAATACCAGAAAACCCGCTTCACTGTTGTCTAGTGCTCCTTCCCTGGTTTTGACATTAACTTGCTCAATACTCCCACTACATGTACAATGTTTGGTCTAGTACAAACCATTTCATACATCAAGCTACCGACTGCACTTGCATATGGAACACAGGACATGTCCTCTTCCTCTTCTTGTGCCTTGGGACACTGTTCAGCAGATAACTTTACACGTACAGGAATAGGAACCTTCACCGGTTTACTATCTTGCATATTAAACCTCTGCAATATTGTCTCAACATACTTCCTCTAGTTTAACCAGAGCTTCCTCTTTTCCCGATCTCTTTTAATTTTCATGCCCAAAATATAGTTTGCAGCACCAAGATCTTTCATGTCGAATTTGGAGGACAATTGGGTCTTCAAATCCTGGATAATTTCTTTGTTATTTCCAACCAGCAACATACCATCCACATACAAGACCAGATAAATAACACGGTCACCAATTAATTTAAAATACACACAGTGATCTTCTTTGCTTCTGGTGAAGCCAAGTCCCCATATAAATGTATCAAATTTCTGATACCACATCCTTGGTGACTATTTTAACCCATACAAAGACTTCTTTAACTTGCATACCAGTTCTCTCTTACCCTTCACCGCAAAGCCTTCAGGTTGCTTCATGTAGATCTCCTCTTCCAGATCCCTGTGAAGAAATGTTGTCTTCACATCCATCTGTTCTACCTCAAAATCAAAACTATCAGCAACAAATAAAAGTAATCTAATAGAAGTTACCTTGGAAACCGAAGAAAAAATATCACCAAAATCAATTCCGGACACCTGGGAATAACCTTTTGCTACCAACCGAGCTTTGTATTTCTCCACCTTCCCTTCTGCATTTTTCTTCTTGAACAGCCATTTGCTGCCAATGGGTTTCCTTCCAGCCGAAAACTTCACCAGATCCCAAGCCTCATTTTTGTGCAAAGATGCCATTTCATCAACCATGGCCTCTTTCCAGAGTTTTCCATCCTCTGAATCTACTGCTTCCTGTCAAACACACACATGGCAGCAACAGAATATTAAAGATAAGCAGGAGAGTACATCTATTATTGAAAATGATATACATTTATAGTACATGGTGTGACCGTTGGGTTCCACATCCCAAGGTCTCTTGGACTCTCATGGATGTTCACATTCTACACCAACCCATAGAGGATTAGGTGTCCAACATTCCCCCCTTAATCCAAAGGGTTATGTATGAGTCCAAGAAGAGAGTTGTAATAAAAAATGTGCAAAAATGCATGGCAACACTACGCTGAATGTGCTCTCTGAAATGTTGGTATAAAGGGCGGTGATTTAAGGATGACGACCAACACTAGAATGCTTAGTGCAGTTCCGAGAACTCTTCCAAGTCTGGCATGAAGCTCAGTTCTTCTGTTAGAGGAAGTGTTCCTCATGTTTTGAAGAGGGAAACCTTGAACCTTGAAAGGGAGGTCTCACCCCGCATAAAAGGGAGAACTTCAACCTGAAAAGGGAAGTCTCAACCTGTGATGGTTTAAGGATGACCAACAACTCTGGAATGCTTAATGCAATTCCTGGAACTCTTCCGAAACTGGCATGAAGCTGAAGTCTTCTGCTAGAGGAAGTGTCCCCAATTCTTTGAAGAGGTATCACCGACTGAAGGCATGCTTAGGGGCATCTTTGTCTCTGGCTACAACTCTGAATCTTGTATGGCAGGTTATGGCTCAGGCTCGCCTGATGTGGCTTTGAAGCTTGTAGATGACCATCATTTCCCCCCCTGTCAGATACAAGGCGAGAAGATTAAGAGATCTCAACTGCAAGACTTTTCAATATTTGAGAACAAATCCTTTTGTATGAGCGAAATATCTTCTTGGTTGTTGAAGCCCATTGCCAAGAAGCAATCCATACAAGATGAGTCATTGTTCTTGCAGGATGTTTGTTTTTGAAGCATCTGTTTGAAGAATCACTGGTTTTATGATAGTGCTTACATGGATGAAGATCAAAACAGTGATCTTTCATATGGCCAACTCGGTCACAATGTTGGCATTTCACAATCTTTTGTTGTTGATGTGGAAGAGGAGCAGAAGCTGAAGGTGAACTGTCATGAAGGAATCCAGAAATCTGAAACTGAATGGGCTTTGAGTAATCTAGAATATGAAAGGACACGTCCTTCTCATATCCAAGACCTGTTCTTTACTTTTTATGGACAAGCTCTTCCCAAGGTATGATGATTGGCTTGGGAAGTGTTGGCTGAATTTCCGAGTCTGCATGCAATTCTGCTACTTCATTGGGCACTGGATCTGAATCAACTTGATGTTTATGGGAGTCTGTTTCAATGTTTTGAACAGAAACAGGTTCAAAATTATGACTCCTTTGTTTTAATTCCTTTTGTTGAAGCTGAGATTCAAGCTCCAAAAAGTCTACCTTCTCCTGTGTATACTGCAAACATGTTTTAATATCACAGAGAATGTTCTTGTTGATGTTTACTGTGTCATGTTTAGTGGAATGTATTAGATTATTCATTAATTGTAATACATCATCAATTTTAGCCATTTTTAAAACAACTCAAGATTCAACTATAACAAAGGTATTCAAGCAGCTTTTCTTTTCATAAGCTCGAGAGAAATTAATAATATTGGCTTGGATAAAAGCCTTTATACCAGAAAAATCTGTAGTGATGAGGCTATCTCTCTAGCCCTAGCTTCACAAGTTTTAGTCTCAGAAGAAGCAAAGCAACTAGTGAAAATGTGATCTTAAAGCAAGAGAACCACATGTGTTTTAGAAGAGTAGGAATGACCTGTTATAGAGTTTTTTGTACCCAACGTTTCGGACTACCAAGTGAGTCCATCATCAGGGAATGCATCAATAGATATTAAGATTTGGAGAATATCTATTGATGCATCCCCTGATGATGGACTCACTTGGTAGTCCGAAACGTTGGGTACAAAAAACTCTATAACAAGTTATTCCTACTCTTCTAAAAATATCTTCACCTGTATGGATTCATTATTTAACACATGTGTTTTCACAATATCTAGGCATTAAAAGCTTATGCAACTATAAGTGGAGGAAAATCAAGGTAGTTTGCCTGAGTCAAAGATGAACACAACCCTTGAAAATCTGTTTCGAGTTCCTATGCTCCAATTTGTAGTCAGATTTGATGGACAACAACAAGAATGCACTATTGCATCTGGGCCAAACCAACGATCGCCATTCTAAGTGATTTCCTCAACATCGACATCCAGAGCTTTAACGCTCCTCCAAATGCACATATAGAAAAGCGTGGGCTAGGCGTTAAGCACGGACCAGGGCTCCATTCGAATGCTCTGTGACTAGTAGGAAATGACTGCGATGCGGCAAGATGACTGACAGAAATTCCTCGTCCAGCGAGTGTATGAAAATGGGTCGCCAATGTTTACAGAGATTTATAGCACTTGTAAATAAATACTGGTTCCTTTCGGCTCTGAACAACGATAACCAGTTTCCACGCTTAGATAGGGACACATGTTCTTCAAATCTAAAAATGATGGTCGCAAGCTGGATTTTAGGCTTTCGATCTAGCTTACAATCATCAACTAGTTTGCAACTGGATCATGGAATTTTGGCTCTTTGACATCGCAGCACCACTATAACAACACTTAGCCAACAGATTCATGTCGAGTTCATGAGGACTCTTCTTTGTGCAACATCATAGGCGTATATTCAGTCTAGGAGAATCCTCTCAACACTGTCAATCAACTGAAGCACGAACAGATACGATTACCCTTTTTTCTTTATATAAAAACTTGGGCTTTGAAGCATTTCATTACTCTCGATCAACTCTTTGAGGTCATAAGCCAAACGCTGAAGTCCACCAAGATTTACACACACACAGGTTTGAAACCAAAGGAGGAGCCCACAAAGGGGACAACATATACTCAATGTGTCATACCCATCATAATAATATTTAATGGCCCGCACTACTTCAAGACTAGAAAGGGAATATCGTGACTGAGTCAAGGTGGCTCTCGAACCAGCGCACGAATAAGGGGGACCGACCTTCAATCCACATCCCAATAGAGCAGGTGGTGATTATAAATATCTAGTAAAGTGTTTCAATACCTCTTGCTACGGCTTCCATACCAGCGAAAGCTTAAAATGTTGGAACACATTTTGCTAGCATTGAATTACCATCGTTACTATGTGGAGGTGTCCATAATGGAGAGTCTAGCTTGGAGTATAGAGCAACACCTTCTGGGGGATCTAGGCTTCTTCAATGTTCAAAATGAAGTTAGGAATTGCATACGTGATGTCTTTTCCTTGCTTGCCTTCATAGTATTTTACCAGATTTATTTGGAATGGACTAGACTCCAGATGCAGAATTCACTAAAATTAGCGGCCAGAAGCAAATGATCATAACAAAAGAAAACAAAGCTGTCGGACAACAGACAAATCCACAATGTCTCTACAATCCTCGGGATTTCTTAGACAAAGCAAAGCTCTCGAGCTGACATATTACTTATTCTTTAGTTTTTATCAAAACCAACGCAGGGTTGGTAAATTGGAAGCACAAAGACATTTAGAAGCGCTCAGATAAAATAGGTAATTTCACAATGACAGAGAAGCCAGAGGACAGTCGACATCAAAAGAAGTAACGTTTAATGCAGAATACAATAGCGCCCTTAGACAGGTCAATGCAGAATACAATAGTGCCCTCAGATAGGTCATTGATAAAAAATGAACGTTGTCTTCTACAAGCATTTCACTGTAAAAATTGTTATGGACTGTCAAGTGCATTTGGTAGCCAGCAACGGTGGGCAGAGACGTTATTTACAGGCCTGAAAAACACAAAAATGGGCTCCAACAGAAAATTGAAACACTGACAGGAAGAAAATAGCACGTAAAGTGTGGTTTGGGAGCAGGGACCATTTCTTTTTTTGTTTGTTTGAATTTATTTACAACACTGCATGCAACACAGACCAACGTTATTCAAGGAGAAGGAGAATCAACAAATATGAGGAAATTTCAAGGTTGACAGAGTTCGCAGGGTAGAAAACCTAACACATAAATGGTAAAAAGAAGACTACACAATTAGTGGTTGAGAAACCTACTGAGAAGGTGACACATCGTGGCTCTGATACCATGTCAAACACACACATGGCAGCAACAGAATTTTAAAGATAAGCAGGAGAGTACATCTATTATTGAAAATGATATACATTTATAGTACATGGTGTGACTGTTGGGTTCCACAGTCTCTTGGACTCTCATGGTTGTTCACATTCTACACCAACCCATAGAGGATTAGGTGTCCAACACTTACTTCATAGTTCTAAGATCATCATCAGTAATAGATAAAGCAAAATTTGAACAGAAAGCAGATGGACTATACCGTTTTGGCTGCCTTCTTTCTCGCACTGATCTTCTCACACCCGGAGTTTGTGGCTCTTCATCTTCTGATTCCTCCTCTGCTATAGAGTCTGATTCTTCCTCCTTTAGCTCAAACTCTATCTTCTCAGGTTCCTTTGGTTGGACTTCATGTTTAATAACATCTTTTACCTCTCCGAACACCACATCTTGGCTGTACACAACCTTCCTTGTTACTGGGTTCCAAAGCTTATAACCCTTTAAACCATCCTTATACCCAATAAAGATGCACTTTTCAAATTTACTATCCAACTTGATTCGTTTCTCCTTTGGAACATGTACATATGCATCACATCCAAATACCCTCAAATGTGAAAGAGAGGGTTTCTTACTAGTCCATACCTCTTGTGGAGTCTTATCCTCCAACACTGATGAAGGTGATCTATTGACCAGGTAACATGTTGTCTCCACCACCTCTGCCCAGAATTCTTGTCCTAACCCGGCACCACTGAGCATGGTTCTTGCCCTTTCCATCAACGTCTTGTTCATTCTTTCTGCAACTCCATTTTGTTGAGGTGTATGTGGAGTAGTCTTTTGCCGTGCTATACCACATTTCTTACAGAATTCTTCAAATTCCTTACTGCAAAACTCTCCACCATTATCTGTCCTTAGCACCTTTATCTTCTTCTCTGTCTAGTTTTCCACCAGAGCCTTAAATTCCTTAAACCTGTCAAAGACTTCAGATTTCTTCTTAAGGAAATATATCCAAGTGTTCCTTGAGAAGTCATCTATAAATGATACATAGTACATAGACTTACTCAGTGATGGAACCTTCACAGGTCTAAACACATCACTGTGCACAAGTTCTAATATATGTTTCATCCCCTTACCACCAGAGGGGAAACTCACCCGATTTTGCTTCTCATATACACAATTTTCACAGAAATCAAAATCCAGAGAGCTATTACTCATACCTTCTACCATACCTTTACCATGAAGTATTCGAAGGCCCTTCTCTCCAATATGTCCAAGCCTTTGATGCCACAGCATGGTCTTCTCTCTAGAGACCACTATATTTTCTGCTCCACTTTCAGGAACCACAGAGTTGTTGCACCCATCAACAATAGTTCTACCTTGCAGCTTGTACAGAGTTCCAATCTAAACTCCCCGCATCAATACCAGTGCTCCCTGAACCATCTTGCAGGTATCCTTCTCGAACACAGTTTTTTTACACCTGCATCGTCCAGCTTGCTTACAGAAATCAAATTTCTGGCCAATGCAGGAATATGTAGAACACCCGGAAGTGTTCTAACCCTTCCACCTTGCAAATTCAACTTTGCTTTTCCACGACCAACGATTCTAGCCTTCATATCATCCCCTAAGAAGACATCACCACCATCGTATTTCTCATACTCGCAGAACCACTCTCTATGGGGAGTGAAGTGAAAGGATGCACCTGAGTCAATCAACCATTCCTCGTGATCTACATGTGTACTTGAAGAAGCCAAGTACACATCCCCACCTTCATCTGAGGTGGTTTTTTCCTCTGCAGAAGGAACATCATCAGATCCCTTTCCTTTATAAGGAGCTTTAGATTTACAGTCCCTTTTGTAGTGCCCATCCTTTCCGCATTTCCAGCACACCACCTTTACAGGTTTTCCTGGAGATTTAGATCTCCCTATAGATTTAGATCTCCCACTTGATGACTTATTTTTGTTTCTGTTCTGGGACCGTCCTTGTACAGACAAGGCACCACCATTTTGGCTCTCCATATTGTTCCGTCTCATCTCCTCCATCAACAAGGATGAGACTATTTCATCAAACTGCAAGGCAGTTGTATTGCTACCTATTGCAATAACCAGACTATCCCACGAATCTGTTAGAGAACACAACAAACTGATCCACTTATCTTCATCTAAAATTTTAATATCAACAGATAATAACTGACTTACCACAGTATTAAATGCGTTAAGATGCTCTGTCACTGAGTCTCCATCTTTCATCCTCGGGTTACACAGCTTTTTCCGCAGGAGTAGTTTATTCACCAGAGACTTAGATTGGTACAAAGTCCCTAACTTGTCCCGCAAAGCCTTCGATGTAGCTTCCCCTGATACATTCAGCAATACTGAATCTGAGACACACAATCGTATTGTGCTCTTTGCCTTTCAATCCAACTTCTTCCATTCTTCATCGGACACTCTCGTTGGTTTAGTACCCGGATCTACCACGATCCACTGATCTTTATCCACCAACAGATCCTCCATCTTGAGTTTCCACAACTCAAAACTCTGACCATTAAATTTCTTGATCTCTATCTTTCTACGGCTTGCCATATTCTTTCACCACCAGAATCGATATCACAGATCTCCCACTCAATAGGGTCTGCCACAGATCCGAGCGAAACCCCTCAGCAACAAAGGCGTCCCCTTGAAGCCAAAATAGCTCTGATACCAAATGTAGGTTTTAACCCTATACAGAAATTACCTGGATACGAATTCACGGAAAATAAACAATGCGAGAGCATAACACATAAAACACATATACACAGAGATTTTCCCCTGGATCCCAAAACCGGGACTACCAGCTCGATTTTTCATTATGTTCCTTTCAAAGTTACAATACATATTTATACATGCCGAAGCATCCAATACGATGGACCGAAAACCATCGCGTCCAAAACCATGGACCGAAAACCATCGCGTCCAAAACCATGTGCGAAAAACATGCACAAAACCATAGGTAGGTCCACCCAACCTAATATAGGGTCCAAAACCAAAATTTTTTGGGGCGCTAGGACCCCATAGAGTGGGGTTACCTGCACCCCTCAAACCCCCTTTGAATCCCCCCGCTACGCAATCGGCGAAACGAAGGGGGGGCTCTGCCCCCCTTCTAACCCCCCAGTTAACTATGTGGGCTAGTCGTGGAAAGAATATAACACAATCCAATAATTTGCATGCTTGGGAACTACCACCAAATTATCTATGTAGGCTTTCAGGCCATATCCATCTAGAAGGAAGGACATCCTAGCCTTCCAGATGACATAGCTGGAAGCTACATCCAACCTATCTTGATATCTAAGCCATGTTATGGCCATATCTAGAAACTCCCTCTTCCTCTGCTTGGTTGTTTCTATGCAAATTGCACTCCCTCCTAGAATGCACAAATCTGTTGATTGTTACTACCAATCTGCGACTAGGAAAAATCGGTTTTCTTAAATAGAAACCCTCTGAGAGAAATTTCCCTCTGTGTGTGCAATTTCTCTTCCACCCAATGTTGATTCTGCTGCTAAAAAACCCTCTGCATCCAACCCAGGAATTTTCTCAGCAAAAATCTCAATTGTTGTTTCTCCCTCTGGCTGTTGGAATCACTATCCCGAGCAACTCGATGTTTCTGCCAACCTGCAACTAAAAATTGAATTTATTCCCTAGCAATTCGGCCTGCCTATCAATGAACTACGCAGCCTCTAGGAATTCCAACATGTTTTTGTTGTTGAACAGCGAAATTCCCTTCTCTACTTCTGAGCTTCCCGATTGATCACTCACGCTCTGATACCATGTGAAAAAATCATCTATCAAAACAAATGGAAATTATTTTCCTAATTGTTAGTTTATTTAACAATTTATTTGTCGTCTACTACAACAAATATCAAATAATTCACACTGTGATTTTCACAAATAAATTGCAGAAGAAAATATCGTTGGAAACTGAGAAAATCTAGCACACACACATAAAAATTTGACATCGTTATTTTTGTACAATTGTCCCCGAAAAACCTAACTTGGGAAAACTGATGTAGGAGTTGAGGGTTTTATTATTATGCAGAAGTGAAAGCCTGAGTATAATCTATGGATTCCCAACTGGCAATCCAAATAGCAAGTAAATATGGTCAAAATTATCTAAGGGAATTTCCCTTCCTCCACAAGCAACCCCAGCACAACTCTACCTCAAAAAACACGTCCTCTTAGACCCTCTGCGTCAGCTTCTGCGCAGTGCTTGCACAGACCCTTGGACGTTTATCACGAAGTTGCCTCTGATGAAGTCATTTTTCCTATCTCTACTGAGGAAACTGATTCTCTGGCCCTCTGGAAGACTTTCCCGACCTCTGGAAGTTGAATTGAATTTTCCTCCAGCCAAATCGAATTGCTCTTCTGAAGAACTATGTAGTCCTCTACGCTGCCTCACTGGGAAAAACTTAACCTCTTGTTGTTGCCTCTCTCGATCTAGAAAACTTCCTCCGGATCACTATCTATGCCCCTCACTAACTCTGCTTCCTCACTAAAGCTTGAACTCTCTGGTAACTAATTGTTGTTATTCTAGAAAATCAAATTATCCAATTATCTCTAGTCTGTTCTCCAAGTGCCCATCGACTTCTTCTTATAATCCTCTGTTGAAGCACCAACGTCCAAGATTAAAACTTAATCAAGGGCTTGGATCATCTTGAAGTCAATATGTGTGAGTTTCTAGACTATTCTCACCTTGACTTAATTAATTTTGATTAATTAACCAGTTTTCCTAAGTTTAGACTTAGGAAACATTAAAAATCAGTTTTAATCTAATTAAGTCATCTATAGGTGGAATTTCCAGAAACGGTTTTTGAGTTTTGGATATCTCATGCATTCTAGCCTCTCCACCAAATTTCATGGCTAAAACACATCTGATGCTACAAAAACTAACAGGAAATAGTTGCAAGCCCAACACAAAAGATATCACTTGAAGTACTTTTCCTATCTGATGGACTCCCTGCCCAATCTGCATTGGTGAATCCTTGAAGCTTCCCTCCCTTGTCCTCATGTACCATAATCCATACTTGATCGTGCCTCTGAGGTACCATAACACATGATTTGTTGCATTCTAATACAACTTGGTCGACCTCACCATAGCAGAACTCAATTGGTTTACTACATAGGACATGTCAGGTCTTTTGTTCACAAGATACATCGAAGACCCCACAAGATTGTTATAAATGGTAGCATCAACATCTTCACCTGAAGTGGCATTCTCCTTCCTCTAGTTTGTATCTAGAGGCGTGTCCATAAGCTTACATTTCTCCATGTAAAATATATGAATCATTTCATAGGCATACTTCCCTTGAGACACAAACAATTCACCATCACTTTTCCATACTTCTAGCCCGAGGAAGTAATGCATTAAGCCCATGTCTTTCATCTCAAATTCCCTTGCAATATCCTCTTTGCAAGATCAGATCAGCTACTCATCACCTATCAATATTAAATCACAAACAAATAAAACAAGATTAAGCAACTTACCATCTACCACAATGTGATAGAGGTTCGCATCTGCTTCACTTTTGGTGAATCCCAATCCATTGATATAATTGTTGATCTGAGTGTACCATGCTCAGGTGCCTACTTGAGACCATACAATTCTCTCCTGATTTTGCACACATGTGACTCCTGATCATATGTCTCAAATCCTTCTAACTCATCTATGTAAATTTCCTCCTCAACAACACCATTTAGAAAGGAGGTATTCACATCCATATGGTGGATTTTCCACCCCATATACGCAGCCAATGCTAGAATGGATCTAATTGAGGAATATCTTGCAACTCGTTCAAAAGTTTCCTCATAGTCCACTCCCTTTATTTAAGAGAATCCTTTGACCACAAATATGGCCTTGTACTTCTCAATGCTCATGTCAGCTACATGCTTCACTTTGTAGATCTATATCGAACCAACCACGGATTTCCCTTCTGGTCTCCACACCACCTCCCATACATTGTTCTTCATGATGGATTCATATTCTTCCACCATGGCATCAACCCAAATAGGTTGAGAAATTGCTTCCTAAAATGAGGAAGGATCTATCTTAATGAGCTCTGTCATGAGAGCCATGTACCCAGTGTACCTATCAAGTGACCTCCTCTACCTGCACTATGATGTAAAGGTTCCCACATTCTCCCTAGCATCCTGTAACAATCTATCAGATTTTCTGGTTCTCTTTCTCCCCTCTCTGGAAAATTTTGGTTGATTGGGTACCTCCACTCTGCCTCTTGCCTACTCCATTGCATGTGGTTTCTCCACAACCTCCTGAAGCTCATCCTGAGGCTCCTCCTTTCGAGCTAGAAGCTCCTACTCTGGTGGGATACTCAACTCTCATTCCAGAGATCATCTCATAGCCTTCTCCTCATCGAACTTGACATCTCTCCTCACAACTATCATCCTTAGTGAAGATAAATACACCTAGTAATTGTGTGGAGTTTCAGTGTATCCTACAAAAATTCCAAACTTTGCTATAGGCTCAAATTTCTTCCTCGAATCCTTGGAGACATGAAAATAAATTGAACCTCCAAAAATTTTGAAATGAGCCACATCAGGCTTTCTCCTAGAGAAAGCTTCCTCCTGTGTGATCATACCAAGTATTCTATGAGGACTCTCGTTCTGCAAGTAGCATGCAATGTTGCATGCTTTCGCCCATAGATGTAATAGCATCCCCTTATTACACAACATGGACCTTGTTTCTCCCACTATGCTCCATTTCTTCCTCTTAGCTACCCCATTCTACTGTGGATTATGGGGTGTTATCAGTTCCCTTTGATTACCTTCTTTGGTACATAAATCCTTGAAGGCGTGAGAAATAAATTCAACTCCATTGTCACTCTTGAAAGCCTTCACTTTCTTCGAAGTCTCAATAATTGCCTTGAATTCAACAAATTTTGAGAAAACTTTATCCTTGTTTCGCATGAAGAAGACTCAACATTTTCTAGAGAAATCATCAATAAAAATAACATAGTACTAATGTTTTCTTATGGAGTTTGTGGAAAAGGGTTCACAATCATCAGAGTGGACTCACTCCAAGATTACATATGCTCTGCAATCTCGGCCATTGAAAGTGGATTTGACATATTTCCCTAATGTGCAGCCCTTTCATACATCTTGTTGGTCAAGGGAGCCTTTAGGGAGACTGGTGGTAATTTACTGCATGATTTTTAAGGCACCATAGTGTAGATGACCCAATCTCTTGTGCAAGAGTTCTCCAACATCTCAACTCTTCACTTTTTCAACCTTGCTGCTCAATGCAGTGCAATATCCCACCTCAATTTTATATAGGTTCTTCACTTGAACCCTGATCTACTTCACTTGCTCGGTAGCTATGTGTATCATAAAGTCTTTTCCTTTACTAAAAATAACATAATAGCCACGATCCTCCAATACTGCTACAGAGATGAAGTTCTTCTTCAGCCCAGGTACTAACATAATACCTTTGAGGCAAAGAGGAGACGCTTTCTCCCTCTCAAAGGTAATAGTACTATTTCTTGTAGCATTGTAACTCCCATCATCCCCCATTTCAATATGCATCTGGAGATCCTTCTCCTCTAGGCTACTAAAAAAATCCTTGCACCCTGTCATATGGAATGAGGCACTAGAATCAAGGTACCACACATTCCCCATAATAGTGTTGGCCATGCATGCTATTAGGATGAAGTCTAATTTGAATTGTTAACCCAGTGCTTCACCTCTTTCTCCTTATAAAGGCGTCTTGCAAACATTTTGTTGCATAGTTCCTAAATTCGTGGTTTATCTTGCTCAAGTCTTTCTCCTTTACATTATTTTGGCCGGATTCAGGTTTTCTCTAGGTCTTCTTCCCTTTTCCCTTCTTCCCCTTTCCAACCAAGGAAAAATTCTCTTCATCCTCAGCTTTGGATGATTTCCCATCTCTCTTATCTCTCCTAAACTCTTCTTGAACCAAATCAAACCACAACCTTTCCCAATTCGGTAAATTTTCCCTTCCATTCATAGAGTCCTGGTAGCTATGCCAGGATTTTGGAAGTCCTAGAAGAGTTAGGCTCACCAGGTCATCTTCTGCAACATTTACCCCAACCCTTTCAAGATCATCACGAACTTGAGTAAATTTGGAGAGATATTGTGGAATGGTATCATTCTTTTGCATCCTTATGTTTCAAAGTTTGTCTTTTAGGGCCAATTTTCTATGGTCACTATTATTTTCGAATAGCTCAGTCAATGTATTCCACATAGCAAATGGTGTCTCTTTTCCATGGATATTTGAGACCACATGGTCTCTCACACCTTCCAGAAGAATTCTCCTGGCCTTTGCAACATCCTTATTCCATTGGGCTAATTGTTGTGCATCAGACTGTTGGGGTTTTTTAATGTTAGTTTTAACATATTCTAACACACCATTGTCATCGAGCACTGCTTCCATTTGATCCTTCCAGGCTATGAAATTCAAGCTACCCTCCAGGGCATACTCCAATTTCAATCTATTGAAAGACATTCTCTTGATCCTGAAGAAAAATTGTTGCACTAAAGCTGCCAAATCGAAATTCTTGAGAGACAAGTTTGAAATACTAGTTCTAATGTGATTTCAGGGCTCTAATACCATGTATAAATTTGATATAAATTACAACTAATCAAGATTTCAAACTGAAAAACAAGAGACACAATTCTACTCTATTAATATGCGGAATGGAAACCACAATTTAGAACAACATACATAGACATGCAATAAGAAAAACCACAAATACAAAATGATTTCTAGGGGAAACCAACTGGGAAAAAAGCTTCTTTGCATTAATCAATTGAATAGAGAAACTATTACAATTGCTAGCTCCAGCTCTGAGCTCAACTTGCAAAAGAAAAATTGTTCTCTCTGCTCAATGAGAAACTCTAGCCAACACTTAGCAAAGTACTTGCTTACAAAGCCTCTTATTTCCTTGCATAAATCCTGAGGAAATTAGCCCTAAAAATAGGAATTTCCTCCAAATTGATTGCGTAATTCCCAAGGATTGATATTCTGACTCATGCAACACTTGCACACTCAAAACTAGTCTACAACTGATGTTACACTGCCTTGTCATCTCCACTTCAGCTAAGGAACTCAAATTCCTTGCATGCATAAGATATTTTGGGTTGATTGATCAGTTAACTGCAATATCTCTGAGTTATATTTTTATCCCACCACGCAAATGACCTTCAACTAACTCTATCAATAGTTAGAGGTTAGTTAACTAAATACAAATGAAAATAATTGAACTGGATTACTAAAATTTAGTAATAACACATGCATAATTGAAATCCAATCCCTCTAACTCGAATTTACTAAGCTAACTAAGTGACAAAATCCATGTCACACTATTGATTTCCTACTGATGTGGAAATTCGATTTACTCAATTTGACTAAGACTAAAGTCAAATTGAGCCTTTCGTGCTACACTTTTCAACATGATCCACCACCTACCCACACCTACCACCACTGGCCACACTTGCCACCAACTGAACAAATTCCCTTATGCTCTTGAATTCCCTTCTGCCCATGTGCCCTCCTTGAATGCCCATGCTCTGCTATGGTCAATTAGCTATAAGAACCCTTTTCTATTAATGCTATAATAACAAATTACTCCACGACATTATACCATATATATTATATACAATATATATTTTATATTTTATATATTATATATTTTATATTTTATATAATATATATATTATATATTATATATTATATATAAGACCATTGGGGCTTATGTTTGAGCAATATTCATTGTCACATATTTCTTTCAATTTGAGTGCATTTTTTGGATTCCTTTTAGCACATTATTAGGTTATATTGTATGTGGATATGGTGATCCCATTACTTCTACTAAAATTGTTGTTTTTGTGAACCTATTGGCTTCTACTAACATGCTTACAATGTGGTCCACACTAGGCCATACCGAGTGTTGGGTATATAAAACCCACCTTACTTTAAATGAATGTAACTTTGGTTAAATTAACATAGAAAGAGGGATCGTGATTGACTATGTCTAGCAGTTCCTCATCTAATGATCGAGGTTGATTTTATCAACCTATCCTTTGCCTATAAGTAAGGATTATGCATTAGTGAAATACATTCATTTATTCATTCATCATCATTATTCTAGAAGTGAAGATGTCATGTTTCACTTTCTTATCTTTCTTATAGACTTCATGATAAGAATAATGATGATATGGTTCCATTTTTATCATTGTTATCCCTTCTTTTTCAAATTATTTATCAATTTTCCTCTATGGCATAATATCACATGCAAATATTGATGACGACAACGATGAAAACAACAGCAACGACGATGATGATGATGATGTTGGTGGTGATGACGATGATGATGACGACGATGTTGATGTTGACAACGACGATGTCGATTTTAACTTAGGTTCGTCATTTATGAACTCTACAACTTAGTCATTTGAACTTAGGTTTTTCTATGGCCCCATTCACAGGTCACTCTGTGCGGGGTCAAAGTATAATTTCCACTAATTAGTAAATGGAAAACCTTGGAAATTATTAGACAAAACAAAGTTAAAATTGGAGATGATGGTATAAACCTAAATGAGCTTCTCTTCGTTTAAAGAATAATATATTCTCTACTAAACAAGGCCAACCACATGAAGATGGAAGCTCATATGGCCCCTCCCCCCTGTCAGATCACTCTCAATTCCTCGATACACAATCTATCTACTATAATATAATTGAAAGAAACATAGTAACAATCAAACATAAAAACTAAGAAAATAAAAATTTAAGGTGAACGAGAGAGATCAGACCAATTGAAAACGTATAAATGCATAGCTCGTACATTTCAATATTTTGATATCATTGATCTTCTTCCTCATCCAGCTCATCATATGTATCATCCAGTTCAGAATTCATCTGGATTCGCCATATCGGCATCATCATCATCATCTCGAACATGCTCTTCTACATTTGGCTCAATTTCTTCAAGTTCTTCGTCTGACACAATGTCAAATGTATCATCTAGTTCATCCAAATTAACATTGTCTCAATTATCATATCCTTGGACTTCTTTGGTGTCTTCGTATGACACATGAACCCCCTACTCCTCTACATCATCATCTTCTTCAATTCCATCTATTTCTTTCACTGCATTATACTTTACCAGCCTTCCTCTTGGATCATATCTAACAACATATGACCAGCCCGCTTTAACTGGATCCTTTACACAAAATACTTGTTTGCATTGGCTTAGAAGAACATGGGGCTCTGACCCTAGTTCAAGGCTCCTTGTATCAACCATGGTAAATCTGTTAGCATTCTCAATAAAAATACTATTAGGGTCACGTTCATGGATTCGTAACCTACAACATTTGACATCGAACACAACTATTTTGAAGGATTCAAAGTCACACTCAAGTATATCATGCAGATACCCATATTATCGATTATCAAAGACTTTTGGATGTCTATCACCTCTAGTGGCAACATTGATTGTAGAAATTAGGTTGTATATTTGAAACTGCTCATGAAGTTTTAATCAAAATCACAAGACACAAACCTACTCTACTACTCTGCGGACATTCATTCACAATTTAGAACATAAATCTCAGACATGCAAGAAGAAATAACCCACAGGGGACAATTATTTTTATCTGGGGAAAGCAATCTACTAAAAACCCCAATGTATTCTTACATTAATCAAATGAATAGAGATGTATTACAATTTCTTTGCTCAACTAAGCACATCCTGCAAGTGCACAACCTATCTCTCTACTCACTGAAGGCCTCTGACTTAGACTTAGTTAAATTTTTCCTCGTCTTGAGCTCCTATTTCCTTGTGTTGTTCCTTGAGGAATTAGTCCCCTATTATTTAGGAAAATCCTCAAATTGAATTATGCAATTCCTTAGGCTGATCATCTAACTACATGCATCACATGTACACTCAAGACTAGTATACAACTAATGTTACACTGCCTTGGAATCTCCACCTCAACTTAGTAACTCGAATTCTCTCCATGCACTAGGTATGTTGGGTTGATTGATTAGTTAACTGGATGATCACTGAGTTTGACTGAAGTCCCACTACTTCATTGACCTTCCATTAGTTCCTCCAAATGTTGGAACTAGTTTAACTAAAAACAACTTGAGATAACTGAACTTGATTGCTATAAATTTGCAATCACACATGCTAAACTGAACTCTAACTCCTCCAACTTTAATTCACCGGGTAAATTGGGTGACACAAGCCATGTCACACAAGTTAACATCATCCAAGTTGTATGTTGATGTGGAAATTTGACTTTTCTCAATTTAATCAAGGCAAAATCAAATTGAGAATTTCTTGTTGCATTTTTCAACACTCCCTCTTAGCAAGAAATGGATTATCAACCACCCTATCCTACACCTATGGAACTCAAAATTCCCTCTTGACAAGGTCTTTGTCAAAATTTTAGCATCTTGTTCCTCTGTCAGAATGGACTGCAACAACATTATCCGCCTCTACACAAAATCACATAAATGTTGATATCAGATATCTATATGCTTGGTTCGATCGTGAAAAACAGGATTTTCAGAGAGATTGATGCAACTCTCATTATCACAGTAAATCACAATCAGATCCATCATCTAACCAATCAATCCAACATGTATTTTTATCATCCAGGTCGCCTCACATGTTGCTTCATTGGCAGCCATGTATTATGTTTTTGCCAAGCTGAGTGCCATAGATCTTTGCTTCCTGTTGTACCAAGAAACCGTGGCGGACCCAACACTGAAAATTGCACCTTATGTACTCTTTTGGGAGTGAAGCCACATAGCTTCACACCCTTTGTCCATCTATACCATAGTCCAAACTGGGTAGTGCCTCTGCGATACTATAGAACATGCTTAGCTTCCCTCCAAAATAATTTTGTTGGCCTAACCATAGCTTGGCTCAGCTGGTTGACTATATAACACATATCTGGTCGTGTGTTCACAAGATACGTTAGTGAACCCACCAACTGTCAGCAAATAATAACATCCACTTCCTCACTTGAAGTGGCATCCTCTTTCCTCTAGTTAGTCGCTAGAGGTGTCTCCATGGGTTTGCAACCGTCCATGCACAACCTTTGAAGTATCTCTTTGGCATACTTTACATGAGATAGAAACAGTTCCCCATTTCCTTGCCATACTTCCAATCCAAGGAAGTAGTGCATGAGACCCATGTCCTTTATTTCGAACTCTCTTGCAAGGTCCTCCTTGCATGATATGATCAGCTGCTCATCACCAATTAAAATCAAATCATCAACATATAATATAATAATCAACAATTTACCTTCTACCAAAATAAGATAGAGGTTTGCATCTGCTTCACTTTTGGCGAAGCCCAAATCGGTGAGATAATTATCGATCCTGGTGTACCAAGCATGGGGTGCTTGCTTGAGATCGTAAAACGTTTGATTTAGTTTGCACACATGACACTCCCGATAAAAAATATTGAAGCCTTCTGGTTGCTCGATATACACCCCCTCCTTAATAACTCCATTGAGGAATGTTGTTTTTACATCCATCTAGTGGATCTTCCACCCCACCTATGCAACCAGAGCAAGAATTGATTTGATGGATGAGTACCTTGCTACATGAGAAAAGGTCTCCTCACAATCAGTCCCCTCTGCTTGATAGTACCCCTTGGCCACAAATCTGGCTTCGTACTTTTCTAGGCTTCTGTCTGCTACATGCTTTACCTTGAAGATCCATCTCGAACCTACAACTAATTTATCTGTTGGTCTTGGGACCACTTCCCAAACACTGTTATTTACAATGGATTTGTATTCCTACACCATTGCATCAACCCATATAGGTTTCTCTACTGCTTCCTCGAAAGAGGATGCCTAAGTCTCTACTAGCTCAGTCATTAGATCCATGTAGCAAGTGTACCGATTTGGTGACCTTCTTTGCCTACACTAATTTGAAGGAGCACCCACATTCTCTCTCGCATCTTGCACAATTATCTCAGCTTCCTTGGTCCTTTTTCTACCTTCTCTGTATGGTTTTTCTTGAGTGGTTGTTTCCACTCTCTGCTCCTCAACTTTTGGTTGCTCTGCAACTTCCTAAGGATCCTCCTTTGGAGCTAAAAGCTCCTCTTTTGGTGGGATTTGAAGCTCCCTCTCAAGAGAGCACCACATCGCTTTATCTTCATCAAATTTTACATCCCTTCACACAATTTTCATTCTGAGGGATGGCAAGTACACATGGTAGTTGTGAGGAGTTTCTGTGTAACCCACAAATACCCCCAATTCTGTTGTCGACTCTAGCTTCTTCCTTGATTCTTTGGAGACATGGCAGTAAACAGAGGCTCCAAAAATCCTAAAGTGCGACACATCCAGCTTTCTCCTTGAGAAAGCCTCCTCCGGTGTAATCATTCCTAGAATCCGATGAGGACTCCAATTCTACAAATGAACTGTTGTGTTGCATGCCTTGTCCCACAAGTGCAGAGGTAGGACTTGGTCATGCAACATCGCCCTCACTTCTCCCACGATGTTACAATTATTTCCCTCAGCCACCCCATTATGCTGTGGGTTTTTAGGTGCTTTCAAATCTCATCAAATGCCTTCATTTGCACATAAACTTTTAAATTCATTCGACATGTACTCTCCTCATTATCGCTCCTTAGAGCCTTCACATTCTTAATGGTTTCTTTCTCAACCAGTGCCTTGAATCATACAAACTTGGAGAATGTCTCATCCTTCTTTTGCATGAAAAAGATCCAACACTTTTGTGAGAAGTCATCAATAAAAATGACAAAATATTTGTGCCTCACAGTGGAGGCTATCGAGAAAGTTCCACAGACATCATAATGGATCCTTTCAAAGACTGCATGTGCTTTACTATCCCGATCATGGAATGTGGATTTTGTGTACTTCCTTGAGGTACATCCTTTACATACATATTTCTTCTCAAGTGCTCCTTTGGGGAGGATTCTGGTTATTTGTTACATAATCTTCTATCACCATGATGCAAATGACCAAGTATTCTATGCCAAAGTTCACCGACATCGTAGCTCTGCATCTTCTCTGCCTTTGTGCTCAATGCAACACAATCCTCCACATCTAGCTTGTATAGGTTCTTCACACGAACCTTGATCTGCTTCACCTATCCCATGGCTATGTGTCTTATGAATTCCTTTCCCTTGTTGAAGATCACGTCATAACCATGGTCTTCCAAAACTACAACAAAAACGAGATTTTTCTTTAGGCCCAAAAAAAACATCACATCCTTGAGCCTAGGGGAGCCCGACTCCCTCTGAAAGGTGACTATACCAATTTTGGTCACGTTATACCTTCTGTTATCCCCCATCTCTATGTGCATCTGCAAATATTTCTCCTCCGGGTCACTGAAAAAGGTCTTTATTCCCCATCATGTGGAATGATGCACCTGAGTCCAAGTACCACACGCTCCACATCACTATGTTGGCCATGCATGCAATGAGGGTAAATTCAATCTCGAACTCTAAAGCCAAGGTTTCACCTATTGCTCCTCCTGAGGTCTTCTTTCTTGTCTTCTTATGTGGACACTTCATGGCATAATGCCTGAATTCATGACAATGGAAGCATTTAATTTTCGATAAATCTTTCTTCTTGCCCCCTTGACTGGATTCTAGTTTGGATTGGGATTTCTTCCCTTTTCCCTTATTTTCCTTTCCAACCAATGCAATTTTGTCTTCATCCTCGCCCTTGGATTAAGTCACATCTCTGGTATTCCACCTTATTCCATCATGTACCAAATTAGACCATAAGTGCTCCCAATTCGGTAGTTTCTCCCTCTCGTTCACTGAATCTTGATATCTATGCTAGCTCTCAGGAAGGCCCAAAAGGGCCAGGCTTACCAACTAATATTCAGGGACAGTAACATCGACCCTGCCCAATTCATCACGACATTGTGAACCTGCTCAGATACTATGGTATAGTGTCATTCTTCTGCATCTTGATACTTCGAATTTTATCCTTAAGCACCAACTTCCTGTGGTCACTACTATTCTCAAACAATTCTGTGAGCGCTTTCCACATCGCGAATGAAGTTTCTTTTATGTGGATATTAGAGACAATATGATCTCGTACTCCCTCCAAGGTTATACTCCTCACCTTAGCTACATCTTTCTTCCATTGTGCAAGGTCTTGGACATCAGTTATTGGTGGTCTTGGAATATATGTCTTGACATATTCAAGAAATCCATTGTCATCCAATATTTCCTCCATGTGGTCCTTCCATGCAACAAAATTTGAGGTTCCTTCCAAGGCATACTCTAGCCTTAGTCCATTGAAGGCCATCTTCTCAACTTCGAATAAATCTTGCTACATTGATCTTCAAATTCGAACCTCTAAGAAACAACTTTGAATTTCTTGCTCTAATGTGAATCCAACTCTGATACCATGTATAAATTAGGTTGTAGATTTGCAACTGCTCATGAAGTTTTAATCAAAATCATAAGACACAAACCTACTCTACTACTTTGCAAACATTAATTCACAATTTAGAACAAAAATAACAGACATGCAAGAAGAAATAACACACATACAACAAGTATGTTTATCTGGGGAAAGAAATCTGCTAAAAACCCCAATGCATTCTTTCATTAATCAAATGAAAAGAGATGTATTACAATTGATTTTATCATCTGCGCACACCTTGCAAGTGCACAACCTATCTATCTACTCACTGAAGGCCTTTGACCCAAACTTAGTCAAATTTTTCCTCGGCTTGAGCTCTGATTTCCTTGCGTTTTTCCTTGATGAATTAGTCCCCTATTTTTTAGGAAATTCCTCAAATTTAATTGCACAATTCCTTAGGTTGATCATCTAATTTCATGCAACAATGTACACTCAAGACAAGTCTACAACTGATGTTACACTGCCTTGGAATCTCCACCTCAACTAGGTAACTCAAATTCTCTGCATGAACTAGCTATTTTAGGTTGATTTATTAGTTAACTGGATGATCACTGAGTTTCACTGAAGTCTTATTGCTTAACTAGCCTTCCACTAGTTCCTCCAAAGGTTGGAACTAGTTTAACTGAAAACAACCTGAGGTAACTGACCTTGATTGCTACAAATTTGTAATCACACATGCTGAACCGAACTCTAAATCCTCCAACTTGAATTTAATGAGTAAATTGGGTGACACAAGCCATGTCACACAATTTAACATCATCCAAGTTGTCTACTAATGTGGAAATTCAAATTTTCTCAATTTAATCAAGGCAAAATCAAATTGAGAACTTATTGTTGTGATTTTCAACATTGATAACCTAAAATATTGCAATTATCCTCCTATCATAAATTTTCATCTTTTCATCCAACCTTTTGATGCGAAATTTGCAGCCATTGCACCACATTTTGTTGTGGTGTTTCAACTGCAATATGTCAAACACATAAAAAAATGCATTTTCAATTGATAAGCATATTTATACTTGGAAATTTTGCAAATTAAGAAAAAAAACACGCCATATGCATCAATATAATTGTAAAAAAAACTAAGTAGTATATATGGGTGAATATGCTTGCCTGATATTCTTTTAAACCATATGCTAAATCAATTTCCCTTTGTGTAAGATTGGTATCTCCACTACGTTGAGCTTCTTTAACCAATGTAGACACACCATACCATGATAACCTACCATTATTAGCTTGTTTGCATCGTTCAATCCATACCTTCATCCAATCAAGATTGTTCGCAATGTATAAA